>JAZDUA010000005.1:11155000-11192872 GCA_038098605.1 Gryllus longicercus
TAACTTACCAGCTTTAACATGTTATTTCCATCCACATGTTCACTGCCTCATTGTGGCCATCTTCAACCTGTCTTCATGCCGTAGAAGTTTGTTACATTTACTCTAGAATTACAATGAAGTTATGGATAGTTTTCTGTGGTTTCTTCAATCAACTCCATGCGATTGCCGGAGCAGTACCCTAACAAACGGGCCACGGACACCGCGCCATGTTTCCTACCTCTTCTTTTTCTCAAGTTTTACACACACACACACACACACACAGACTTTCAAGCGCTTCTCTTTCACGCATGCAGGGCGACCGGCCGGGAGGTTAGAGCTGTGGGTGATGCCAGCTGGTGGGAGATACCTGGTTGGGGAATACCCCGGAAGCCGGAGTTTAAGTGGGCACCGGATCTCTCCTTTCAGCGCGCGGACATCACCACTATATCTCGTATTAAAACATACACCACTTACGGGAAAATACGTATACGAATATAATGTGGCTGCGGAAGTGAACAATACAAAGGTTTGCTGATGGAATAATGCTTCAGAGAGGTGAAGTAGGATATTGGCGGGTATCCAAAAATGCGAAAGTGTAAAAGCTGAAACTAAAGAAAACCAAAATTAAATTTAAAGTTCCATATCGCTACAAAAATTGGGAGTACACGATTCTTCTCTAAAGTTAAGATACATTTTGTTTACTTCCCAATAATATACATATAAAATAATATAAATGCTTAATTCAAAGGTCGAGGGCAAAATTATTTTGCTCTCGATTACTATTTCAAAAATTATTAATGAAAGTTAAATGTTCCAGAAATATTGGTACAAAATGTGATTCCAAATTAAGAATACTGCTTTTTACACATGATCATTGCAGTTCACGCACCAGAATATGCGAAATAACACAAGCACAAAGCAAAGTTGTCGGACCCAAAAACTTGACACATGTTTCTCAAAGTCTGTGGACGCACAGAGTCCGAGTTTCAAGCCAGAGTTGTGCTACCACCCTCCAGTTTTAATTCGCGAAAAACACATGAGAATTCTAAGTTATGGTGTTTTGTAGCATTATACTCTACTGAATCGAAGAGTTGACACATGATTATCTATGTATGTCAACGCCCTGAATCCGGATATCATAACATAATTGTGCCACTGCCGTCCAGTGTTTTTAAACCGAGAAAAACAGTGAAATTTAAAATTTACAAAATCACGTTTTTTTGCGACTTGCGGGTGACTTGCGGGTGACTTGCGGGTGACTTGCGGGTGACTTGCGGGTGTCTTGCGGGTGTCTTGCGGGTGACTTGCGGGTGACTTGCGGGTGACTTGCGGGTGACTTGCGGGTGACTTGCGGGTGACTTGCGGGTGACTTGCGGGTGACTTGCGGGTGACTTGCGGGTGACTTGCGGGTGACTTGCGGGTGACTTGCGGGTGACTTGCGGGTGACTTGCGGGTGACTTGCGGGTGACTTGCGGGTGACTTGCGGGTGACTTGCGGGTGACTTGCGGGTGACTTGCGGGTGACTTGCGGGTGACTTGCGGGTGACTTGCGGGTGACTTGCGGGTGACTTGCGGGTGACTTGCGGGTGACTTGCGGGTGACTTGCGGGTGACTTGCGGGTGACTTGCGGGTGACTTGCGGGTGACTTGCGGGTGACTTGCGGGTGACTTGCGGGTGACTTGCGGGTGACTTGCGGGTGACTTGCGGGTGACTTGCGGGTGACTTGCGGGTGACTTGCGGGTGACTTGCGGGTGACTTGCGGGTGACTTGCGGGTGACTTGCGGGTGACTTGCGGGTGACTTGCGGGTGACTTGCGGGTGACTTGCGGGTGACTTGCGGGTGACTTGCGGGTGACTTGCGGGTGACTTGCGGGTGACTTGCGGGTGACTTGCGGGTGACTTGCGGGTGACTTGCGGGTGATTGCGCAATTCTCTTTTCACATTCAGATTAAGTGCGTCGACATAAACAGAGAAACATGAATCAAGTCTTTGGGTCTGACAACAACCCCCGAAAACGAAAAAAATTTACTATTTCACGTTTTTTGACGAATTTTAAATAAAATACTGGAAGGGGATGGCGCAGTTCTGGCTTCGGATTAGGATTCAGCGTGTCAAAATACGTAGAGAAACATGTGTCAAGTCTTCGACTTTGACAATATTTTTTGTGTGTAAGCCTGTGTAATCAATTTCAGCTGAGAGGTTTGCGCATCTTTCTTTCCCTCTTCCTTGTCCTATCCTCTCCCCTTACACCCAATTACACTAATATGCAATACACTACCACACATGCCTCTCTGGAGCCTAGAGCTTGTCCCGGCTGGGGCGGTGCCCTGCTGGTTGGGAATCCCTGGTTGGGGAAAACCCTATTAGGTGACGGTAGTTCGGCGCCGGATATCGCCATCCAGCGAAAATGCAGAAAAGGACGAGGAAAAAATGCACTATGCTTACGGGACCAATGACCTTAACCGTTGACGGGCCCGCCAACTTACAATCAATCAATGAATCAATCAATGAATCAATCAATGAATCAATCAATGAATCAATCAATGAATCAATCAATGAATCAATCAATGAATCAATCAATGAATCAATCAATGAATCAATCAATGTATCAATCAATGAATCAAGCAATCAATGAATCAAGCAATCAATGCATCAAGCAATCAATGCATCAAGCAATCAATGCATCAAGCAATCAATGCATCAATCAATCAATGCATCAAGCAATCAATGCATCAATCAATCAATGCATCAATCAATCAATGAATCAATCAATCAATGAATCAATCAACGAATCAAGCAATGAATCAAGCAATCAATGAATCAAGCAATCAATGAATCAAGCAATCAATGAATCAAGCAATCAATGAGTCAAGCAATCAATGAGTCAAGCAATCAATGAATCAATGAATCGAGTCAGTGCACGCATGCAGGGGAGGTGGGCGCACCTGAACTGGTCCCTGCCGTTGAGCGTCTCCTGGCGGATGGAGAGCACGACGGGGCCGAGGTCCTCGTCCGAGGTGAAGTAATTCCAGTGCTCGGCGCCGTAGAAGTACTTCTCGTACGTCTCCTGCTCCACCGACGTCAGCTCGAAGGCGCCGTGCTTCTCCCACTGCTCCTCGATGGCCGTCTTGGCGCGCGGCGGCGCCCCGCCCTCCTGCGGCAGCGCCAGCAACCAACTCAGACAAACGCGAAGCGGCTCGACGGATTAAACGTGACATTTTACTTACTCCCTACGGAGGACAGATGCTGCGAGAAAAATAACGGCGAATTTTCGGAGGGAAAACTCTTATTACAAGGCCCTGGTAATGAAAAAGTGGATAAATCTAGTTGCTAAATTAAAAAAAAATCCTCTAACACGTGAAGCCAGAATCCATGTTTTGTGGATACCTAGAAACCGAAAAATTGATTGATGGCAAACGTTTGTCCGGTTTTGAATAACACTATACATGTTGACTGAGGAGGAAATGTTAAAACTTCGCAAATAAACTCTTAAAACCATTTTAAGAATATTTTGTCCAATCAACTACTTGGATATTTCAAATGGCTAAGCCGCAATAAGCACTCAAAAGTTGGTTTGAAATAAATGCTTTCTAGGCAATAATGTGCATTGGAGAAGCATAGAAACACTCTAAAACATGTACATAGTTTATTATTTACAAAAAAAGAATATACCTGTTCAAAAATAAAAACAATTACGCAGAAATTAAAAATCTCTCAATTTACAGAATTCGACTGCTTTTTTTTATTCCTCGCTTCATTTTTCTTTCTGAACAAATGTATACATTTCTTTTGTAAATAATAAACAATTTACTTGTTTCTGGAATATTTCTATGCTTCTGCAATGCAAATGTTTGCCTAGAAAGTATTTTTTCAAACCAGCATTTGAGTGATTATTGCGGCTCAACCATTCGGAATATCGCAGTTGTTAATTAGACAAAATATGCTTAAATTTGTCTTTACAGATTATTTACGAAGTTCGACGTTTTCTTCCTTGACATTCTGTAAGTAGCGTATTATTCAGTTTTAATCGTTCCCAAGGAAGCGGAGTAGAAGCTAATTAATTATATTCGAGTCAAACTGTCAGGAAAATAGGAGGACGTATGTATAATTCTGTTTGCGATGGTAATCATTGTCCTGTGATTTTTTTAAAAAAACGATTGAAATTACACATTTTTTCCCGGGTATTTTATGCGATAAATGATTTTAATATTTTTTATTGAGTAGTGACAATTGAGACAAGAGTATGTGTTTATTTTTTTATGATATTTAAAAAATATATAATCTACACTGCAACATAGATTCGTTAATTTATAAGGAGTGCATTAAGTTGGTTTTAATACCTACGTGTACTGTAACAGACATATGTTACGTTTAAATGCACATGTAAAATTTACAATTACACAAACACTCCTTTTAATTCACACATTTACACACACACACACACATACACACACAATAGTTTCCGCACAAACACTCTTCCACCCGTAGGCACACGCATTGCTGTCCACATGTGCCGCGAGTGTGGAAAGACGTGCGTTAAATATGTAGCGGCATCGTCGGCACGCCACGGCAGGCAGGCACAGCACACAGGCGGTGGCGTCGAGGCACAGCATTCAATTACGAAGCAATCACACGGCCATTGGCCAGGGGCTCGCTGCGCGCCCCGCCACGGCGGTCCTGCTTGCGCTCAACGCTCGTCCCTGCTTACCGACTGCTGTTTACTTTCGGGCTCATACGCGTAAATCCACGATTCATAGACGTGTTTCGAAGCACCGCGATCGTATTTTTTGAGCATTTCTTTCGACCAATCGACACGAGCCTTTTTTTCGAGCGATTGACAAATTGTGTGGGATCCAACGCGAACAAAATTAGGCAGTCAAATGTTCATGCAATTTTGAATGTATGCTGGTCTCACTAATGCCTAAGGTTGTCTCAATCTCACGATAGGTCACATGACGATCTTGCAATATCAGTTCACGCACAGCATCAATGGTTTTCGGGGCAACAACTGATTTTGGACGACCTTTGCGAAATTCGTCTTGGAGTGAACTACGACCACGATTGAATTAACATACCATCAATAAACACTGGTCCTTGATGTAGCTTCATCGGCAAAAAATAATTAAGTTCATCCATGCACTGTTGCTGAGTTAATCCATGTCGAAAGTTGTAAAAATAAACGCACGAAAATATTCACGATTTAATTCCATTTTTCGGCCAAAATGAATCTTTTAAGTTACTGTAAACAACACAAATAGCGCTCGTATGTCAAAGCGTTCTGAGTACGTACAACCTCATAACATCCAACTTTACGATAGAGCTGTCAGTTGCCAGATTGCAACACCAGGGTTGCCAAATCCCGAAACATAAAAGGCAACCTTCGAACAACTGCGGCGCGCAGTGCACACAAGGGCCCTGCAACTCTCCACCAAAACCGGGGACAAAGCTCGAGAGTGCTACTAAGGGAGGCGCTAGTGTCGCCATGGGCAAATGCAGGTTAGGCTCGCCAACTTTCCCACGGACAAATTGGCCAATTTTGGTGAGAAATACGAAAAGTGTCTTCTAAATGTTCAATTATTCATAATCTATACTTATAAGAAATCTCTGAAGAAAGCCCGAACATACACGTTATCTTTTGTAACATTATCTGCCTGCTTGCGACCCGCGAACTCACGCAGTAGCCACACACGTTTAAAGTATCGTTGGCAGCAGTTCGTGTTTTAGTTCCTGTAAAGAAGGTGATGCAGCAGAGCGCGCCACCGTAATGGTCTCCACCCCGTTATATGGGAGTTACAGGGCTCTGGTTCACACCTAGCTCTAGTTCGCAGTGAAAGGAATAGTCTCGTTTGATTCCGACTCTAGCTCTTTACATACGGCACGTGAGTAATTTTTTTGACAAATAGCTAAGGTATGTCGTATGAGGAAACTGTGACGTTAAAATGGTATGTCGTATGAGGAAACTGAAGAACGTGTGAAATTCACTGTATAAACGGCGGTGACTGACTATTCGTACGTGTTGGACCTGGTTGGAGGAAACCCAGTTAGCAGACGTTAGGTCGGCGCCGGATCTCAACACCCAGCGGGAAAGATGACCGCCACCTCTCCAGAAAAAAATGCACTACACTTACGTGACTAATTACTTTAGCAGAATACGCGTCCGAAATCATTCAGTAATTGAATGGAATGTGTTCGAGTGTCTGGAGAAGGTATTTTTACTATGATGCCAGAGTCTGAGTCAAACGCCACGACCGTCACCCGAAGTAGGTGCGAGAGACCTCTGTGTCGTAGATCTGCTCCCAGTGAAGGAAATCAGACTCTTAACACTTACACAATAGAATATATTATTTATCATGATACTTAGGAGTATTAACAAATATTTGCAGTGGTACGGTTTACCAAATACAAATATTCTCTAAAAATACACAAAAAAACAATAAACCTTATAATAATTACATTTATACTTCATAATTTAGATAATTAATATTTTTACCCTAACCTTCTATCGTTTATGAGAATTTACGTACATCTGATCTGTTTTCTTTATCGAATTTTCGAACCATTATCATTCCGTGGAACATATGTTGACTGTGATAATCTTACCCGCACATCCACCCATGGAGATAACCTTTCATTCCTGTGAATAATGGAAAAGCCGCGATTTTTCTTTGTTTTTTCAAGGGTTCCCGCGATATAAATACCCAATTAGGGCGTCCTCTTTAACAAATTTTGCCGTGTATTTTTTGTACTTTTTCGAGTGATTTTATTTGCTCTAAACGATATGGGTCTCAACATATGAATCCATAGTTCTTTATCGGACGTACTACAAATGTGTGCTCTAATATCTTTAATTTTCCAATTTATTTGCTTAGTACCGTAATAGCAAAATATGTCTTCCACGCCCTTTTCAACACGTAATTTATTTGTTCTGCAACTTCAAATGAAAGCGGCGTATTTGACCTAGAAAATGGATCTAAGAGCAAACGCCTGAAGATAAATTTATTAAATTATAAAAACGTTCTATTGTCTATTTTTGACACCAAAAACATCTCACACCTCTATGTGTTGTATGAGGGAGAAGAGATGAGCACAAACTTGTTTAAATGAATCTATCAAACCCTTTTCATTAGTCATTTAATTGTGTTCATCTCGAAACATTTGAAAGGGGGTCTAACCTAAGATAGTAAAAAGGCGATAAAGAAAGAACTATAAAGAAAGAACATTCTGATTCAAACTATTAAAAAGTTATTTTCTACTACACAATGGAATTCTTATATTATTTAATTACAATGTAATTATTATATTTTAACTATTTAAAACATTTTTGCTTAATATATTTAGAAAGAAGAATGCTTTATAATAATTCTTTGAACAATTTTGAATCCAAATTACTTTTAAAAATATTATTTTCCAAAATCAAATCTTTTCGAATATTTTAAAGTTATTCTTAAGATTTCAGACAGAAATTATTAAAATCCTTAACATAGTTTTTAGATAGCAACTTGGAGAGCGGTTACTTTTAAGGTATGCAAAGCATTCTAAAAAGCAATATGCACTAGTGCACTAGGGCTAAACGTAAAACGACGCTCAAGTTGTCAGATGAAACTGCGAATACAACAATGAAAACAAAATATTTTCGTCTAATTTTATCTGCTACTGTGGACCTTAATGTATCACTGAGTGATTTGCACGAATGAATTATAATAAAGTGGAAGCCAGTGAGTCCGACCACAAATAGTGTATGGGACGGGACAACACTCATCACGTTGGTGTATGGCAGATTGCCTAGTATATCGTCGGCATCAGATCAGCCTCCTCTCGAAGCAGACACAGATTTAAAAAAAATGTTTTATGTTATGTGAAAAATATGATGTGATGGAGTTAAAACGACTTTAGATTCGGTTTCAGAGACCCCAAAATCATATAGGTAACATGGTCTGACCCCTTGGTTAGAAATATCTTTCATTTTTTATATTTTTTGAGGTTATTTCGAACACTGGATATGATGGAGTGAAATGGACAACGAACTCGGATTTAGCAACCCCCAAAACATATAGAAAACATGGTCTGATCCCGAGACATGAACACAATTTTTTTGTGTGGCTATGTAATCAAAGAATTCCAATTCTTCCAATGATAAGGGAATAACAATAATCAAGGAATTCCAGTTCTACTAATTACATAGGATAACTGTAATCAAATAATTCCAGTTCTACCAACGACAAAGGAATAACCATAATAAAGGAATTTCAATTCTACCAATTACAAAGGATAACTATAATCAAGGAATTCCAGTTCTACCAATGACAAAGGAATAACCATAAACAAGGAATTCCAGTTCTACCAATGACAAAGGAATAACCATAATCAAGGAATTCCAGTTCTACCAATGACAAAGGATAACCATAATCAAGGAATTCCAGTTCTACCAATGACAAAGGATAACTATAACCAAAGAATTCCAGTTCTACCAATGACAAAGGATAACTATAACCAAGGAATTCCAATTGTACCAATGACAAAGGAATGAGCGTAATCGTGAAGGAGTTGCAATTGTAGCATGAAGAGAACCTCACCTCATCGTCCTCGTCCTCCTCTTCCTCGGCGAGCGAGGGCCCGCCCTCGGGCGCCCGGGCCCTGCGCCCGCCGCCGCCCGCGCCGCCGCCCGCGCCGCCCGCGCCGCCGCCGCTGCCGCCCCCGCCGCCGCTGGCCTCCGTCTCCTCCGCCTCCTCCGCCGCCGAGTTCTCCTCGCTCTCGTCCCAGATGGTGTCGCGGCCGGCCAGCTTCTGGCGCGAGCACTCGATCCAGTAGCCCGGCGTCGGGATGAGGTTGTGCGGGAACTCCTCGCAGAACTCGTCTGGGCACGCGCGCGCCCCGTCACGCTCGCGCACGCTCACGCACGGACACCCACGCTGACCCACGATCACGCTCGTGTACACACGCACGCTCACGCTCGTGTACACACACGCACGCTCACGCTCGTGTACACATGCACGCTCGTGTACACACGCACGCTCACGCTCGTGTACACACGCACGCTCACGCTCGTGTACACACGCACGCTCGTGTACACACGCACGCTCACGCTCGTGTACACACGCACGCTCACGCTCGTGTACACACGCACGCTCACGCTCGTGTACACACGCACGCTCACGCTCGTGTACACACGCACGCTCACGCTCGTGTACACACGCACGCTCACGCTCGTGTACACACGCACGCTCGGGCACGTACACCAACGCTGTCGCACGCTCACGTAGGCGCACACACGCATGCTTACGCTCCGTACGTACACCCACGCACGCTCACGCACGTATACCCTCGTTGACTCACGCTCACGCAGACGTACACCCACGCTGACGCACGCTCGCGCAGGCACGCTCGCGCACGTACATCCACGCATGACGAAGGCGCACGCACGCGCATGCTTACGCACACTGAATCACCTCTCGCACGCTCACTCACTCTCACGCTCACTCACTCTCACGCGCCATTTCACACGACAGCATTCTCTCTTGAGAAACACAGATGGTTAAATTATTACAATTATAGAACTCGGATTTTAGGACAAATGCCTATTTAGTTCCTTAGGAGGTTGTGAAAAATTCGAATAATTGCAGATGTTCACGAATCACGAAAAAATAGTTCTACTGAAAACATCTAAGAGTCTAAAATGTCCTAAAAGGAGAGTTGATCCTTATTTTAATACATTTTTGCCTAAAACTACCTAAAACAAGTAACTTTGAAGAATTAACGTATTTTAATTAAGTTACTAATTTTTTGAAATTTGTTTTATGGAAATGCAAATATATTTCCGAATGTAAAGGCCTGAACTTATCTTTCGTTCTACTTTGAGTATCAGTCCGCATTGTTTACATCAAAAGTGAATTATCGTCTAATAGTTGGTGTGTTATATAACATGTTAAGTTAGCGTGATATTCAATTGTTTCCGAAGAGAAACACTACTGACAATAGTATGAACTGACTCGTAGTAATTCCTAGACAGGGAGCAAGTACTTCCGGCTGCGATGAATTTCGCGGCAAGTTTATCAAATGAATAGCAGAATGCCCGACGAGGCACAATTTCATCTGATTCCTCAAGACAGTTCCTATGAATAGAACAAAAGGTAAAGGATTTAGATCGTATATCGTCTTCAAGAACGTAATAAAACGTAAGCCTGCGTAAGTTCTCATAAGATTCTATATTAAATAAATCTTATTTTATGTAATATTTAGAACAGTAAAGACCTAATTTTGTCTTGCCAATCAGAAGAACAAAGATTTTAATTTTGTTTAAAATAATTTTGAGATATTTCTCCATAGTCGATCAAACGGATGATTCCTTGACCCAGGTGCGATTTTGCAGACCGTCAGCGTTTCTGACAACTGCATTATGTTCACAGTATTGCTCTTCCAGGATTCGACCTAAACCATCCTCGCCTATTGTTGACACATGTCACAGCAGAGTGTGATTTTATTTTCCACTGTTTCCTACGTAGACTACATGTTACAAACCTCTATGGTGAGTAAACCCAGATAGTGGGAACTGCATATAGTGGTGTTACAACTTTTTATTCTCTCTTGTGCATATTGATGTAATCAATTTACATATAATATATTTATATACGAAAAAAATGAAAACGATTACACAGAACATTATTAATATTTTGTACCCCCTCCTTGGGCATTTGTAAGCAACTCAAGCACAGAAGACATGGATTAAATCAACATCTTAATACATGTTTTTATAATCATCATTAGATCAAAAAAAAATATTTTCTATCCACATTAATACTCACAAGAGTATAAAAAGAATGTGAATCCCATATACATACTCTATATGTGGTATTTGCTACTGAATTATGGTGAACCCCTTACGCACAGATGTGTGGAAGAAACATGCAATCTCCTTGACTACGTTAGAACGTAACTTGCCGAATATCGGTGCTTGGAGAATAGTCTGAACATTTCACATTATCACTGGCAAAGAGTGATCATGTTCGATCTGTCCACACGGCCCAGAAGTTTGTAACATTTACTCTAAGACACTTGCATACACCTTTGTCGTACATCCAGAACTGAAAATATTTTAACACAAACTCGCAGAAATGTTTGTAATATATTGTTAAATTCATGTACTTGATTCTTAAATATTAACAAGTTTCTTTACAATTATATTGCAAGTTTTTCGAAGGCTCGCTCTAGACTCCCCCTTTAATATCCTTTGGGTCTTTCTTAAAAAAAAGGTTAAGATTTGTAAAAACCACATTATAAAGAAACAGCATTTTGATAAAAAATTGTCAATGGTATAAAACATTAGTCAAGTCGCAAACATTGTTGACAATGTAAAAGAGATATTCTAAGAGAATCTAAAAGAGAATCTATCTAAGACAGATTCAATCAACAGACGATGTTTGCGACTTGACCGAGGTTTTTATATCACTGACAATTTGTTATCAAAGTGTGTTCTGTTTGTTTGCGATGTGGTTTCAACAAACCTGGACGACAGATATTTGAAAAATATTTCAAATAAGGTAGAAACGTCAAAAATGGTAAAAAATACCATTGAATCTGTTTTATTAAGATAAAAAACACTGCTACCAAATACTTCTTCATTACTACTGAAACCATTATATCTCTCCCCGCTTGCTTGTAGAATCTTTAATTCACTAGTAATTAAGCATTTTATTTTATCATGGGAAATTGGAGAAATAGAAACATTAATTAATTACACAATGTTTTGGAACTTCATTGTTTGTTCATCAGTGCTGAAGATTCCAAACCAAATTATCATTAATTCACTATCTTCAGCATACATCGAAATGCGGCATGACCACCTACTTCAGTCGATATATCCAATATAGATTCAATCTACAGTGATATCAAAGAAGTGTCACTACAAGATAGTAATCAATGGTTATAATGCTCTTGTATCTTCCAAATAAGGGTATGCCCTATTTTCCTTTTTTGTGTATGAATGGCACATAAAAGTTTATTTTGATTAACTAAAGTCAGTGACCCTGGGAGCACGCGCGATCTTAAAAATATTCGGGCCCAAACGGTTCATGAAAGACCGGAGCAAAACACCCAAATGGTTAAGTACACACATGTTTTAAATCGACACAGCTTTGCACATAATTAATGTTTTCCGTGAAAATCTGATCTTACACATCTGTAGAATAAATAAACGAGGAAAAAGAAAGTAGTTATCTTTATTATTATATTAAAACACTCGTACAAAGCAGCCATGGAATATGTTTATATTATATATATTATATATAATAGTCATTATAATAGTTATTACTATTATATATAATAGTTATTATAATAGTTATTACTATTATATATAATAGTTATTATAATAGTTATTACTATTATATATAATAGTCATTATAATAGTTATTACTATTATATATAATAGTCATTATAATAGTTATTACTATTATATATAATAGTCATTATAATAGTTATTACTATTATATATAATAGTCATTATAATAGTTATTACTATTATATATAATAGTCATTATAATAGTTATTACTATTATATATAATAGTTATTATAATAGTTATTACTATTATATATGATAGTTATCATAATAGTTATTACTATTATATATAATAGTTATTATAATAGTTATTACTATTATATATAATAGTTATTATAATAGTTATTACTATTATATATAATAGTTATTATAATAGTTATTACTATTATATATAATAGTTATTATAATAGTTATTACTGTTATATATAATAGTTATTATATATGTTATTATTTCTATTATTATTATTTTTATTATTATTATTATTATTATTACAGCGTCTAAAACCACTATTTATGTCATTATTTATGTCAACATAAACAACTAGTTAATTTTTAGTGAATTAAAATATTTTGATCCAAGACTGAGGTATTTTTTCCTCACTGATAATGTAATTTTCGTATATGTACGACACGTACAACATGTACGGTTACATCTCCTTCACAACAACATCATTTATGTACTAAAAATTATGTTTCGTTTGAGAATACTTTCTATATTTGAATAGTTTTCTCGTTTTTGTTTAATTATTGCTGATGAACTGAAGACGTTTATAATAAAGAGAGTGAGAGATAGAACGCGAAAGGATGTAGGTTGTTATGGCTTAAAGCCTTCGGCCTAGCCACATAGGATCAAGTAAGCTAATTTGTTTGTAATAATTACCTATTAAATAAAATAAAATAATAAAGAGAGTAATATTTGATATTTACTTTTGAGTCACATGAATTATAATCATTACTACTCTGAAAATGAAATCCTATAAATATACAAAATCACTATTAATTCCTCGGATAAATGAAATAATATACTTATGTTCACTTGCGTTCAAAAGCCGCGTACTACATACGTATTTACACTTAAGTTCAAACGCCGCTATCTACAATTATTTTAATGAGATTGTTGTCAAGAGGAGCATCAAAATGAACGTAAAACAAAACTGGTTTTAGTATTTCTCAGCCGTGAATTACATTTCTTTTATCCAAATGTTTTATCAGTTTCTCACCTTTCATAGACAAAGTAGTCAAATATAAAAGCAAATTTTAGTCCACTGGAATTTTTGCAAAGTAGATAAAACGTTTTACGACATTCGTATTGTAATAATATGTCTTACAATGTTTATTTCGTAAATAGCTATTAATTCACAAGAGAATAAAAGAACTTTCTCTACTGTTTTAGAGAAAGAGAGATACTTAACATCTGAATGGGTGAAATGATATGTCACTGTAGAACAAACAGGTTTAATCTTATTCCATTGATTTTGTAATTATCGTTGGATTTTCAGCTGTTAAAACAACGATTTTCTAATGGGATAATATAAAGCTTGTTTACCCTATAGATTGACTGGTCACCCACCAACCAGTGTATTATACTATGAAATAATATTTTGCTGATTAAAGACTCATATACATTGCCAACAGAACAACAATCAGAAATAATTACAAAGCCTCTTTGAATATTTAATATTTTCTGAAATTATACACTATGGTTTCTGTTTTAAATGTTATATTTTAATCTTCCGTAAACATGATCCCAATCTGTCACATCTGCTGAAATCAACATATTTAGTTTTCGTAAACCCTGAGATTTATTTTTTTAGGGAATATCGAGCTCATAATGACGTGACACCTAATGACACTTGTGAAATAGATATTTATTATTCATTGAGAAAACCCTCATTTATTTTATGTCAAGTTATGTCACAATTTACACATTTTTTTAACAATACAGGGCATACCAATTTATATTTATTTCAATGCTATTTAAAGGACAAAAATACAGTTTTTGCAGTAACGTACATCAACTTTTTGGTTAACAACTTCAAACTCCATCAGCTTTCCATTACCTGTAGAGGAAATGTCAAGATGTAAATAAATAAAAATAATTTTCGTATATCATAATATGACTGGTTACGTCTTCTTCACAACAATATCCTTTACATATTTTAATCATCCTTCATTTAGCATAATTAAAGATTACAAAAGGAAAGTTCATAAGTGGATTTTTTCAACCAGTTGCAATAAAGATGAAAGAGCTAAAACTTCGTTCGTATAATTTAAGGGAATGCGTGGAATTTTATAAAATGATGAATGCTTGTATAATGAAAATTGGAAAGGTAGAATTGAATAATAAAAAGGGGAAAGTGTACAACTATGAAATACGTAAAATTAAGCGCAAATTTAATTATTGCCCTATTGTCATTGCATTTTTTGATTTTTCTCCTTCCTGAATCAATATTCAGCTATGGTATATTTGTATGGATATTTCGATTTTATGGTTAAGGGGATGTTAGTTTTACTTGACAAAAAACAAACAAAAAATATACTCTTAAAAGATGTGGACAATCCAACATATCTTCCATATTTACAAATAATAAAATAATTGAATGTATGAATACTCTTGAGAAATAGCATGTAAAATAAGAAACTCTTTTTTAACCTTCATAAATAAAATTCTGAAAGATACATATTTTTTATATCGTCATAATGAAAAATACTTCTATCAATAACTATTCTTAGACATTGCGATTTTCAAATACTCATACTTTGTCTTCTTTGTATTATCGCTAACGAAAAGTACGTTGTATTGGAAACTGTTTAACTTCATTAATTTGTATTCACTTTAAAAGTTCATAATACCCATCGGTGAGTAAAATATCGATTACAATTAAAATAGTCTTTGTGAAGGGGTTGATTTACATTGTTTTTGTTTTCAGAAAGGAACTTATTCGCTACGAAGTAATTACTCTGAAATGATATTTTGTTAGCAAAAACCGTCGGCTTAAAACTTCAATGCCTGATATATTTCCTTTGTTGTGGGTGGATCTCTCATTGCTATGCAAGTTGTTACACATTTCCAGGCAAATTCCCGAAAGCTCGAGAACAATATGAGATCATTTTTCGTCCGAAATTGCCATTCCATTGTTCATTAGACTTCATTACTGCGAGTATGCGGCGTAATGGACGCTAAAGCCGGGTTTTGTTTTCTCATCACAGTGTTTCTGGAGCGTACTAATATATGATTTTGTTCATTTCATTCTTCGGTGTTCACATTTTCTACTCAGAGTTACAGCAAAGAACGCGTATATTTTATCTCACATGTGACATCGTTCTTGTTTCTGCAATAAAATACATGCTTGTACATACTGCTTTTGCCAGATAAATGCAGGCAGCTATAATTGAATTTCATGTAATAAAAACTGTATCGTTCTTTTCTGGAAACTGTTTCAACTTAAAAAAGACAAAAAGAATTTGATGACAATTGATGCTTGGTGGCAGAGGCATAGTTACTTCATGACTAGAGATCGATATTTATTTTTATGGAATAATGTTTTGTTTGTCCAACGTTTTCAGAGTTTTAGAAAATCCATTTTAATAATTGAAGAGCTCAATTGAACAAGGGCCCAGCCCATGTTGACCTAGATTTGAGATATTGATGATATTACAAGAACTTTTGCTTAGTAAGTCAGACAACCATTAAATACTGGTACTAATATTGAAAGGAGGCAGATTAAACCCCAGAATCGCCCTGAATAGAACACAGCCGCGTACAAAGGCCCGCCTTTGAGGGGACTTTGAACACGAGTCCCCAAGTTACCAAATCTGTGTCGTAACCACTACGCTTCCACAATTTTTGTTTGTTTGTTTGTTTGTTTGTTTAAGCAGTTAAAACCTGGTGTGGGATACCCCTGTGTGACTGAGTTTTTTACACAGTACATTTGCATATAAGTTTATACTGGATTTAAATAACACAACACTAAAAGAATAATATTTGAAGTTATATTTAATGCTATTAACACAATTTAACAAAAAATGTGTGGAATAGATCCTTGTTCTACTGAGTTCTTCAATTTAATAAAAAACCTAGGGGCATGAATAATTTTTGATATACCAACTTGAAAGGAGTTGATTAGTGAGAAGAAAATGAAGTTGTGGGAAGCCTCAATTAAACTCTCTTGTATAAAAACATACAACACTATTCTGGAAAATCGGCGATACATATCTGATTTCTAGATTTAGTTGCTTTATCGTATGTACTAAAGTATCGTGGCGATATAATATTTTTAATGCAAACCTTTTCATATAAAGCAACTTTGCGTGACATTTTGGAAAACTTATAACAATTAGTTCTAGTTTTCTGCATAAAAAGTAAGGCAATATTTTGACATAATAAATACTGCAAACCGAATTCATCCAATCCGGAAATATTATTTTTTTTATAAAAAATGTACATCGTTTAACTTAATCGATAACAATGAAAATTTGTGGGCGAACGCCTATTTGCCTTACTCAAAAAGAAACAGACAGTCTGAGTACCGGAAGCAGGTGGTGCTTTCTGTAGGCGCTCGATTTATGGAAATAAGCGGGGGAGTCACACGGACAGGTGGACGGGTGTAGAAAATACTACTTTCAACTGTTCGAAAACCGAAAATACACGATAACTGGGACAAAATCTCGAAGAAAAAGTAATCTCAAATCGAGTAGTTCGAGGGTACGTCAATGTCTTTGACCTGGACGTTCTACGGTTCGAATCCAGACGGTGGCGGAGTTTCGTTAATAGCCAGATAACTTTGCCTGGAGGAGAATTCTGGTAACCGGCTGCTTTGATTAGTAGTTTTCCGTTGATTCTGCACCAGGCGAATGCCGTTGACACCAGGCGAATGCCGGAGCAATACCCTAACAAACGTGTAATGAGGCTCTGTGTTTCTGTCCAGAGTTGAGGCACACTGTTGAGGTCAACTTTTGAGATCATCTGTTGGTGCCCACTTTTGCAGCCGATTGTTGAATGTTCAAGTCGACTGTTAAAGTCTACTGTTGAAGAAGGCTGTTGAAGTCGCCTGTTGAGGTTGTCTTTTGAGGTTGTCTGTTGAGGTCGACCGTTGTGATCGACCGTTAAGATCGACCGTTGAGGTCGACATTTAAAGTTAACCGTTGAAGGCTGACAGTTGAAGCAAGCAGTTGAGGTCGATTGTTGAAGCCGAGCGTTGAGGCAGTTGAGGGCGATTGTTGATCCAGTGACCGGTGTTCGCCGCTGACCGCTGCTGTCGTCCGCTCACTGTAAGGTAGAACACCAAACGTCGAACGCAGGCTTGGTGTTCGACTTTAGAGTGGACGGGCGCCAGAGTTCACCCCCGTCTTCGTCTTCATCTAATTCTCTTCTCCTCCTCCTGCTCCATCTCAGAAGTCGTTGCTAAGGCATTTGTTTTCCTTCAGTTGCACGCAATGCAGTTTTCCACAGCTGTGGAAACTGACGATTCGAAAACTAAGAAGCGTCTAAAGCGCAATCAAGAAGTGAGTTCTATTATTTCGTGTTTCGATTCCATTATTCCTTCGTTTCTTTAACCGTCTGATATCCAAGCATTGTATAGGAATACCCAACTCTTGTTCGTTAAAAATATCCTTTTATTTTTTACTGAAATTGCTCATATTTCGTTAACGTGCCTTTTATTCCTCCTATGTTAGTATATGTTAAACTTATTTGTCTCTTAATTCTGTTTCTAATAAAAAATACAAGAAGGAAATACAAGAAGTATTTAATTTTTCTTTCATTTTAGTGACTTCTTATTGTGTGATTATATTTGATAATTTTTATATTGTCAAATGAAAATGATTCAAAAACTTAAAATATAAATCTCGGAAGCTTTTATAAATTAGTGCTATTTTAGTTCTAAAACATTGTAAACCACCAGCGTTTTTTTCTATAAGAAGTGGCAAAAGCGTTAGACCCTAGCTGTTTACGTCCCGTCCACTTCGGTGTGGACCAACCACAGTTTGTTTTATACTGACCTCTTCCTCCGAAAAAGGGTTAAATATTTCTCACAAAGTATGATTTATGTTTCAGCAACTTTAAATTTAATTTGTATTTGCTTTCGGGGTAGCGGTGTTATTGTCGCGAAAACAAAATCCCACGTTTTTGACGAGTACTCTAACCTCACACATTGGCTCCAGATCGAATCGCTGTTTGATTTTATGGCTGTTGTCACCACTTGGCGGTTTCAAACAAATGACATTCCGGAGAACACCAAATGGGGGCATGACAGGTTACAGAATTAATTGAAATATAATGCAAAATAAACGTTCTATATTTAAAAACCAGGAAATAATACACTGGAGGGCCAAAAGAGACTGGTGCAGCCATGCGTGATGAAATAAAAAGATCTGGAACCAATCAGAATACGGCGTTACGGTCGCCAACGACTATATAAGACAACTAGAGTCTGGCACAGTTGTTAGATCGGTATCTGCTGCTACAATGGCAGGTTATCGCTATTTAACTAAGTTTGAACGTGATGTTCTAATCGGCACAAGATAGATGTACCGTAGCATCACCGAGGTCGCAATGAAATTTGGATTTTTACGTATAAACATTTTACATGTGTACCGTGAATATCGGGAATTTGGTAAAAGATCAAACCCTCGGCATTGCTTAGGCCACAAAAAGGTCGAGCGAGAACGGGACGTACGACTGCTGAGGAGAATCATTACACGTGGCAGAAGTGCAAACCTTCCGAAAATTGCTGCAGGTTTCAAGGCTGGACCATCAATTAGTGTCAGCGAGCATTCAACAGAGAAATTATCGGTATGGGGTTTCGGAGCCGAAGGCCCACTCGCGTGCACATGGCTGCACGTCCACAGCTTTACGCCTCGCCTGGCCCGTCAACACCGACAGTGGACTGTTGATGTCTGGAAACACGTTGCCTTGCTTGACGAGTCTCGTTTCATATTGTTTCGAACGGATGGACGTGTACGGGTATGGCGACAACCTTGCGAATTCTTACGACGAGTTTATGGTCAGTCGTGCAGAATTCATGGTGTCAATTACCTCCAGTACTTCTTCAGACATTAATGGAGTCCACGACACGTTGTATTGAAGTACTTCTACGTGCTCGCGGGAGCCCAACACGATATTAGGAAGGTGTACCAACTTTTTTGGATCTTCAGTGCATATTAATTAGCAATATTTTACAATTACTAATTTTATTACACAGGTTTCACTTTGACAGCCCGAATAATAAACAAACAAAATTTTGGATAAAAATATAGAAACACATTGCATTAAGTTTTAATTTTACGTCAATAATATTTGTATTCAAAATTTTGTTAAGTTTATAATGGGGTTTGTCAAAATGAACTCTGTGGCCACACCCATGGAATATATAGTAAAGATGACAGACAATCTTCACTTTTTTACGATTGATCGATTTTCTGCATGTTTATGTTAAAATATTTTCAGTTTTTTGACACGGAAAAGCCAAATCTATTTTGAATATTTTCTGTACTTGGGGTCCTGCCCGCAAGGATCTATTTTGAAATAGCTGCTGCGTATTGTTCCACATTGTTGCTACGATTTCACAACCGTTTTCACATCGATCGATACAAAAAATAAACTTGAACATGATTACGAGCAGGTCTGGCTGTATGACAACGCCGCAATTTCCACGAAACGTTTACACAAGGCGGCGGTTTTTAATATTTTTAAACATCGATGAAATACGAAACTATAACTAAGAAAAATTCTAATAATATATAATCATAAAATCTGTCTTGTTTTTGCAATTTGTTCTTAATAAAGGCATTCGGACCTAAGCGATGACTGACATTTTACGGAAGTACAATTATTAATTTATTACGCCCTTGTAAATGAGCTACAAAGGCTCTCTACGTATCAAATTAGCTGTAGAGTTCAGCAAAATTGACAATGAAAATACATTCACACTCTATGTGCACAAAATTTCCATTAGTTAATACGACCATTGCTACTTTGTAAGTACGAGAAACTTGAAATGTCAGTTATCATTATTTCCGATCGAATGCCTCAATTGTAATTATGTAAATGTATATATTTAAGTGGTTAGATGGAAGATCAGCCCTTACGGTTTGAGTCTCACCAAAAATAAAGACATTATTATTATTATTATTATTATTATTATTATTATTATTATTATTATTATTTATTATTATTATTTATTATTATTATTATTATTATTATTAAAGTTCTAAAGAAAGACCTAGCAACTCCTAACCTCCAAATATCATGGCAAAAAATTATCTCGGGTCCTTATTTTACCTGCCCATTGAAATGCGACTGTTAAGCGAAATCATTATGGCTCCTGCATTACTGTTAGCCCTGTACGGTTTTAGAGCAAGCCCTCAGACAAATGTTTACGTTGCACTTGAGCCATCAATAAAAATGGTGAAATTTTATAGCGGATTTTGTCACTTCACGGCTTCGAAATTTCGTTTCATAACCCGTCTGCCCTCCGCCCTGCTGTTCGGTTTACGTTATTCACCGACGCGCTAGGCTTTTAGGGGCGCCTTTTTAATTGGTTTATATATTAAGGTCGCATTAACAACATGGTCATTAGCGATCATATGACTATTATTAAGTTTTACTAATATTATTTGAAAAAGCGAAGTATTGTATTATAATATGACGTAAAAATATTAACATTTTTTTATTTATACTGCTCTATGATATTAAAATAATATTCAGATTAATAATCTACTTGATGAAATGAACACATTTATGTATTTTTATGTTTCTAATTCAGATAGAAAGTATGTCAAATTTATTAATAACTCTTGAGTTTTATCTGGTAGTTCATATTCAATTTTAATGTTCTTTAAATGAGGACATAGTATTGAAAGTTGAACAATAGTATTAGGGTTCACACACTTTTGAGAGTTTAGGAATAATATGCGTGTGTGAATGGATGTTGTCCTGTCACTCATTATTCTTACGGTGATTCGGGATGTAAGTTATAGGGCGTACAATTGCCGCTTTTGCCGCGTACCAATCTGAGCTTATCATGAAGCAAAATATTGGTTGGCATATTTCTTTCAGGCCTCTACTCATTGTGCTACTCTCGGTATACGGGTAATACTAATATGACTCACGTGGTGTAATGTAAGACATTTTTGTTTATACTTGGTAGAAAGATATAATATATTTTATTTAACTTTTACCTAAAACAATCATAATCATTCACTAGCTTCTTTTTAATGAAGATAATCACAAAAATGGGACTAAAGACGTCTCGTGACAGGAATAGTAATTGCACAGCGTTTGGGATGTGCTGCACTGGGAGTCGCAATATGTGTAGCTCGATACGATCTGAGGGTAGATAAGATGATGTAATCCTTCGAGCCACCTCCCCCCTCGTGAGAAAGCGAGATCGTTGCCCTAGCAACCGTCACGTGATCTCATTACAGCGCAGAGTTATGGCGTCGTATTTGAGGACATTTGGCAGGGACCTTGAAACACTTTATGTCGCTGTTCCCACTGCGCTCCATAGAGAGGGCGGCAATCGCTCTTGCTCGTTTGTGCTGGAAGTTGGCACCGCGCTCACGCCCGCCCAATCCCACGATTCGGAACTCGAGATTTGCGGAGGCAGAGGGATTAAACCCTTGGCTGCGACGCACTTTAGGTATATAGAACGTCAGTAATTAGCAAAAACTATAGGAGATAAATTGTGTAGGCACAGACAAGTCCAGCTAAATCCACTACCGATAAGTTAAATAAAGGTTTATTGCAGAAATGTATGTATCTGAACAAAATTATTTCGTAAAAACGAGCTAATGAATGAAGATATACTAGGATTTTTATAACCTGGCAGTAGACGTAAACTAGCGCTGCTACGGTGTCATCCAATCACGAGCTAGATCGTCGTCACGGTCAAGTCATTGTGGAAACGATTAAATTCCCTATAGGATGAAACTGTCAATAGACGATTTACGTCAAGAGCCAAGATATAAAAACCATAGTATAACAATATGAATGACAGTGGACGACAACCAGGATATTTCACCCAGTTCCTCAGCTGAGCAGTTCACCCACACTCCGCTCAGATAGCCACCCAACCTCGCCTCCATCCCCAACCACGCCTCCATCCCCCAACCACGCCTCCATCCCCCAACCACGCTTCCATCCCCCAACCACGCTTCCATCCCCCAACCACGCTTCCATCCCCCAACCACACCTCCATCCCCCAACCACGCCTCCATCCCCCAACCACGCCTCCATCCCCCAACCACGCCTCCATCCCCCAACCACGCCTCCATCCCCCAACCACGCCTCCATCCCCCAACCACGCCTCCATCCCCCAACCACGCCTCCATCCCCCAACCACGCCTCCATCCCCCAACCACGCCTCCATCCCCCAACCACGCCTCCATCCCCCAACCACGCCTCCATCCCCCAACCACGCCTCCATCCCCCAACCACGCCTCCATCCCCCAACCACGCCTCCATCCCCCAACCACGCCTCCATCCCCCAACCACGCCTCCATCCCCCAACCACGCTTCCATCCCCCAACCACGCTTCCATCCCCCAACCACGCTTCCATCCCCCAACCACACCTCCATCCCCCAACCACGCCTCCATCCCCCAACCACGCCTCCATCCCCCAACCACGCCTCCATCCCCCAACCACGCCTCCATCCCCCAACCACGCCTCCATCCCCCAACCACGCCTCCATCCCCCAACCACGCCTCCATCCCCCAACCACACCTCCATCCCCCAACCACGCCTCCATCCCCCAACCACGCTTCCATCCCCCAACCACGCTTCCATCCCCCAACCACCCCCCAACCACGCTTCCATCCCCCAACCACACCTCCATCCCCCAACCACGCCTCCATCCCCCAACCACGCCTCCATCCCCCAACCACGCCTCCATCCCCCAACCACGCCTCCATCCCCCAACCACGCCTCCATCCCCCAACCACGCCTCCATCCCCCAACCACGCCTCCATCCCCCAACCACGCCTCCATCCCCCAACCACGCCTCCATCCCCCAACCACGCCTCCATCCCCCAACCACGCCTCCATCCCCCAACCACGCCTCCATCCCCCAACCACGCCTCCATCCCCCAACCACGCCTCCATCCCCCAACCACGCCTCCATCCCCCAACCACGCCTCCATCCCCCAACCACGCCTCCATCCCCCAACCACGCTTCCATCCCCCAACCACGCTTCCATCCCCCAACCACGCTTCCATCCCCCAACCACACCTCCATCCCCCAACCACGCCTCCATCCCCCAACCACGCCTCCATCCCCCAACCACGCCTCCATCCCCCAACCACGCCTCCATCCCCCAACCACGCCTCCATCCCCCAACCACGCCTCCATCCCCCAACCACGCCTCCATCCCCCAACCACGCCTCCATCCCCCAACCACGCTTCCATCCCCCAACCACGCTTCCATCCCCCAACCACGCTTCCATCCCCCAACCACACCTCCATCCCCCAACCACGCCTCCATCCCCCAACCACGCCTCCATCCCCCAACCACGCCTCCATCCCCCAACCACGCCTCCATCCCCCAACCACGCCTCCATCCCCCAACCACGCCTCCATCCCCCAACCACGCCTCCATCACCCAAAAACGCCCCCGACCTCTTACCAAGGCAACTATCATCACGGACCACCCGAATCTACATGTAGCATTGTTTTATTCGAGTACTTCTCCCGGCGTCCCATTAGTTTACCTCACCCGAATCGATTACCGATCCTGCTCCTTATAGTGATTCTTTTTAATGACCACAATACTTTCGAAATATAAGAAATAACACCGAAATTTATGATCCTAACAATAACAACAAGCCTCAAAATAACAGAATAATACAAAATAATTAAGGTACTGAAACATGGTACTGCACATAATACCATAGCACCTGCCACTTGACAGAGATAATACATATGTGAAAGCATGGTGATGTAGTCGTGTTTGATTTCTTTAACATTAATCTATTTTGGAATGACTGTGGTTACTTTGCACTGAAGTTGGGAATTAAATTTATTATATTAATAATTCTTGGCTTCGATATTCAAAGAAGATCAGATCCTGAAATCATTTGGTTAAGGAATTTGTAAGCCATAAATTAATTTCATCAACTTTTCGAAATAAATTTGAAGTCCGTAAGGCATGTGATAGCATGATAATTTAACTTACAGATTGGCATTGAAAAGAGCGATGGGGAGGTGATAAGCGGTATGAGGAAGGCCGAGTGCTGAGATAATGTAGATAATTTGAGGCGAGGCCAAGGTTTTAAAGGCGAAATAAACAAATACTTCTTATTTATCTCTTTGGGGATGTGGAAACGACATATTGAAATTGTATAATTGGCGTAGAATGGAGGTAGGATTCTGTGAAGTTCCCTTTGTTCCACGTGAAGCGTGGGGACAATAGGGCGTAGAGGTATCCGTTGATATATTTGGAGCAGGTAATCAGGTAAGGGTGAGGTAGACACTATGAAGAGTCCCTAACAGGTGAAAGTTCAGTAGTCCGGGTGAGGTAAACTGATGAGATGGTGGATGTGGAGTCCGAGCAAGGTTGAGTTAGAAGTAGGTACGGATTGATTTTACTTGTCCAGGAGAGATGTCGGTTACGTTGTCATTGGTGAGGTACTATGTGGATGATGAATCTGGGTAATTTGCCTGTGAAAAGCCTGAGTGAAGTGCGCAAGTGAGGGATTGGGGAGTGACATGGAGTGACAAGGCTGGAGGCATGTCCGGGTGAATTGGATGATATTGTGTGATATGCGATGATTGTGTGAGTGCGATGTCCTGGTGAGACTGGGTGATACGTCAGAGTGAGTGTTCGCTTTACATGTCCTGGGAAGGACGAAGATTCAGGGTGAATTGTCAGAGAGAGAGAGAGAGAGAGAGAGAGAGAGAGAGAGAGAGAGAGAGAGAGAGAGAGATGTATGGCTCAAGAGTCGGGGCGAAACGTCTGAGTAAGGTGACTTGCGATGTATAGGATGAAGGGTCCATATGAAGTGTCCGCGTAAAGAGCCTGAGGGAAGTGCTCGAGCGCAGTGTCAGCGCGAAGCGTCGAGTTTGAAGACAATGAAGTGCCCTCAGCGCAAAGTTCGTGTGAAATGTCGAACTAAGTGTCCGCGTGAAGAAGTGTCCGCGTGAAGAAGTGTCCGCGTGAAGAAGTGTCCGCGTGAAGAAGTGTCCGCGTGAAGAAGTGTCCGCGTGAAGAAGTGTCCGCGTGAAGAAGTGTCCGCGTGAAGAAGTGTCCGCGTGAAGAAGTGTCCGCGTGAAGAAGTGTCCGCGTGAAGAAGTGTCCGCGTGAAGAAGTGTCCGCGTGAAGAAGTGTCCGCGTGAAGAAGTGTCCGCGTGAAGAAGTGTCCGCGTGAAGAAGTGTCCGCGTGAAGAAGTGTCCGCGTGAAGAAGTGTCCGCGTGAAGAAGTGTCCGCGTGAAGAAGTGTCCGCGTGAAGAAGTGTCCGCGTGCTTCCCTTGGTGGGCGCGCGCGTTTGACTCACCGGAGCAGGCCTGCGGCGGCAGCGGGAAGATGAGCGTGGTGGAGGACTTTCTGCGCGCGACGGCGCAGCCGAGCGACTGCGGCTTGAAGGCGCGCAGCTGCTGCATGAAGTCTGCGCTGGCCATGAGCGCCACGTCGGCGAAGTGCAGCTCGCAGAAGAAGGCGTTCCGGAAGCGGCGCGCGCGCGCCTGGTTGGGGCCCGTCAGGTTGAGGCCGCACGCGTTGCAGCGCAGGCACTCCTCGTGGTAGTGGTTGTTGTCGTACAGCGGCGACGGGTCTGCGCACGCACCAACACGGCACACGCACGTAAATGCACAAGACCTCGGAATAAATATATTCGTGTTTTCATCCGAGGACAGTCGCACCACAATATAAATATATATATATATATATATATATATATATATATATATATTTATATATATATATATATATTTATTTATATATATATATATATTTATTTATATATATATATATATTTATTTATATATATATATATATTTATTTATATATATATATTTATTTATATATATATATATATTTATTTATATATATATATTTATATATTTATATATATATATATATATATATATATATATATATATATATATATATATAAATATATAATTGTGGAAATTGGGTGATTTTTTATTTGGGTAATGGTAGTGATTGTTGTCGTATAGCAGCGACGGTTCTGCGCACACCACAATGCCACAATGTGGCACAAGAACGTAAATAAATAGAACCTCAGAATATACATCTCTGTGGTTCTAGCCGAGGACTTGTGTGGGTAATTCATTGTTAAAGATGAATGATAAATGTCAATCACTTAGTGTAAATTATAGTGTAAATTGGATGCTTTTTTTTTTATTTGGGTAGTGGTAGCGGGTACTGTCGTGCAGTGGCGACGGGTCTGCGCCCTACATGCCACACACGTTAATACAGTCTCAGGATAAACATTTTCGTGGTTTCAATCGAGATCATGTGGTAAATCATTATTAAAATGAATAATAACAGGTAATTACAACCCAATATATACATTTTATGTAGTCAAGTTAACACATTTCAAACCAGACTAGTTTCAAGACTATTTCCTCATTCTCAGTGGGACTAATTTTCTCGTCCTCATACTAGCAACCATAGTGTTTTGGTAACGTGATCAAAAAAATGTGCAAGGATTCAGGTTAGAGTTTTTTAATCCATATATGGATTAAAAAAACTGTTGTTGCTAGTATAGTACTATTTAGGATGAGGCAATTGGCCGTGAAACTAGGGTCGTTTACAATGCGATAAATTCACTATATATTTTATATATTGTGTTGTGGCTACCTTTTATCTTTAAATCATTTTAAATCAGAATAAATGATACAACATGCGTTACATATAATATGTGTTAATATATTTTTGCACATTACACAATTTACAATAAATATAAAAGCATCGCACATGAAATAAAGAAAAACCTAATTTTGTTAAAGTATTAACACACATCAAAATATTTAGAAGGCAACAAATGTTAATAAAAACAAACAAAAAGAAATGGGTGTTTGTCTTTATACTTTTCATATCATCTTGTTTGATACACTGCTGTCTAGGAAAATACTATACCACTCAGAAACTTTTCAACATGTAATCATACTTCAATATTGGATTATGATCACCTGGAGTAATAAACTAATTAATAGTCATTTACATTTAACAATCCCCAGAAAATAACGAAAAGGGTGAAGATAAATTATACAAGAAGATATAACAAATAAAATAGAACACAATATTAAAACATAACAGAAATAGTTTTTATTGGAGATAAATATATAAAATTTCTTATAACATATGATGCAACACAAACTACACATAGACAGAAATGTAGAATTCATTGTTCACCTAAATTACAAGTAGAAAAACAAATCTGAAAAGTGTTGACTATGTTTGGTGCAATAGTCAAGAAATTATTCAATGATATAAGGTAAAGATATTTTTATTTTCATGTCGTGCTATGATATTACGTTACATATAATAATAATTTGGTTTCGAGTACTTGTGCATCATGTTTATTATCAAAGGCTTTTGTGGTAAGAGTTTATTCGAGTTTGCAAGCGTACATTGCAGTGATTTCTTTGTCTTCAACGCATTCATTATGCATTTTCTTCGGAAGGCCCTTACCTTCAAAAGGAATCCAAAATAAAGCAGCGCTGATATCAAAGACGATAAATTAAGTATAACTTCAGAAAATATTGTTTGATAAAGCGTTATTTCTGTTTGAAAGAATATATGGTATTCATATATTAATAAGGCATCATGTCTTATATTCACCAACAATCACGTGAAATCAGCAATGATTTCAGGAACATACGGTTTTCAAATGCCATGTGTATTCCTCGTATCCACGCATCAAAAAGTGTGTATGAACAGTGTTATAAAATAGTTTTTTGTATACCAGCATTATAAACGACATTTTCTGTTGCAATGAATCTTTGATAATCGGTCAGTTTACGGCACGAATTCGTCATCACACGTTCACCCAATCGCACCAAGAGACGCGGGGGGAGGTGGAGGTAACCGGAACAGCTGACCACCATTTTGTCACACAGATGTCAATATAATACCCGAGAAGTTGTTTCACAAAATTAAGCTTGATTCTATTGTAAATGAATAATGCTGTTATACAAAAATACCGTTTTCAACTCGTTTATAGTGTTGCTTTATTGCATTCGTACACATTTGAAACCTCACTTCTCACATCGCTCAATTTTAAAACCTGTACTTATGCAGTAAAGCTTAACATTATAAACTACATAATTGCTTAACTACTATTTTTGAATCGCTTTATAATGTTTTTGGCCTATGGAGAAATATTATGATGGTTGTGTTAATGAAATTGAACATTTCTTTCTTTCTTGTATGCCTTATAAAATGTTAAAGACACTATTAAGACCTCCTCGTACATTAATACATTTTAAAGCCATTATGTCAACAGACATAATGAATGAATGAATGAATATATATATATATATATATATATATATATATATATATATATATATATATATATATAAAGAGAAAATATCATAACTAGAAGGATGTTTATTTCAGGTTTATTACCACACAGTTGTTTTGGTCACGTGACATCAAATATTTTTCTTAATAGTCTAGTCAAGTTCATTGTCCTCGTACCACTTAAATTGCATAAAGTTTCACCTTCTGTTCACAAATTCTCGTAACATGTTTTATATGACTTTTGAGTAAAAAGTTTTGCATTGCTGGAGATAAAGATGCCGTGGAACGTGCTTCGAAAATTTTTTTAAAGGGGAACTTCCACAACCGTTTGGGCTGGGGGTCAGTTTTAGGCCCTCATTTCACCGCGCAATCACGAGAGGCGACGGCCATGACTCGGCGCGTACTACTGTCCCTAACGAAATCTACCGGCTTCGTTCTGGGTTGTTCTACAGGGTTTTTGTGATGATTGATTGATTGATTGATTACTAATGATTCCGTGCACATCAACCACTGAGGTCACTGAGGTCTCGTAAGTGTAGTGCATGTTTGTTCGCGAGATGGCGGTGAACTTCCCTCTCTTGATGGTGAGATTCGGCGCCGATATACAGTCGACTAGCGAGGTTTTCCCCATCCAGGTATCACCCACCAGCCAGCACCAGCACCGCCCTACCCGAGACAGGCTCTGAGCTCTCGACCGGTCTCCCGGTACGTGTGGTAGTGTATGTTAGTGTGTCTGTAAAGGATGAGGATAGGACGAGGTATGGGAAGGAAAGATCGCGCGCGGTCCGTGACCCGTTTGTTAGAGTACTGCTCCGGCATTCGCCCGATATTGATAGAAGACACCACATAAAACTACCGATCAGAGCAGCCGGTCTCTAGAATTCTCTTCCAGACTGAATTCGACGTAGCTGACACGCTAGAACGGAACATCATGTCCGCTTCGGAATGGTACTCCAGGACCTCCAGGTCAGAGGCACTGCTGTGACATCGGTTGATAACCTGTGCCACCTCTTCCGGTCCCTTGCGATTAGTTTCAGAAACATCTTGAACTACAATGACATCTTGAACTACAAAACACTCGCGATACAGTTTCTGACCGAGGATGTCGACCATGGCATTTCTGGTTTTCTGGTTTCGTGCGTTGTTGCTTTGGGTTTATACACTATCTGGTGTGGCTGTAGTTCGAGAGTGATTGCATTAAACAATTAGTAAAGAACTAATATGTCCGTTATTGTAAGAAGGTTGTATTGATGTTTCGAAGGCTTATTGCTTGTCAATTAGTATTATACAGGATACATTGTACTGATAGTAATAATAAACAATAATTTCTTATCGCAAGAAAACCATATTTTACTGAAATTAGTTTGAATTAAGAACTAATATGTCCGTGGTTGGAAGAATGTTGTATTGATATTTCGAAGGCTTATTGGTTGTGAAGTACTGTACTGTGTACTGTGTACTATTTCCTGTGTTCTACATACTATATACTACTATACAGGATATACTGTAGTGATAGTAATAGTAAACAATAATTTCTTATATCAAGAAAACCATATTTTACTGAAATTAGTTTGAATTAAGAACTAATATGTCCGTGGTTGGAAGAAGGTTTAATTGATATTTTTGTAAGGCTTATCTCTTATCAATTATATATATATATATATATATATATATATATATATATATATTATTGTAGTGATAGTAGCGTAATAGCAAATAATACTTTCTTATTCGAAGAAAAACATCTTTTACAGACCCCATAACGCACTTCGAGAAGATGAAATCGAAATTAAATGAGGCAGTCGGGTCGAGTGCCGCGCCATCTCTCCGCCGGGTGGGCAACCGCGCGAGGGCCCTCGAGAGCCAACTTTCCCAGTGATTCCGGGAGCGACCGTCAACCTCGAGGGCGCTTCCGGCGCGGCACTCGTCCGACTCGACGAGAAAGTTGTTTCGCGATGGCGACTCGGAGCAGAAAATGAGCCAGCTAGGCCGCGCCGCGAGGGCCCCTGGGGCACCGCGAAACGAATGGGTACAAGCGAGCAGGACGCCGCGATGTTGTGTGCAGCACGAAAGTTACAAGTACACAGGGAAAGTGTTGATTCTACGTAATTGTGTATAGGCTGGGTCGACAACCTCTAGATTGTTTTTTTTTTCTTTCTGGCAACGGAGTAGAGAAAAAGTTATGTAATACTGCGCGAAAAACGGCGAGTTGTTGGCACAAAAAACTTATTACAAGGCCCTGGTAATGAAAAATTGATGAATCCTTATGATAAATTTAGAAAAAAATATCCTTTAATATGTGGCGTAACTAGAATCCCTGTTTTGTGGTCCTTGATACCAAAAAGTTGAATGATGGCAAAACGTCTCTCCGTCCGTCAACAAATTTAAGTGTTCAGTCGATTTTCTCCGAAATTGATATTCCCGATGTCATGCCCCTTGATTTTAAAGCCGATATTTTAATTTTGAGGAGTACTTTACATGAAGCTCATAGAATACTTTCAAAATTTTCAAAAAATGTCTCCATCGTTTTTTATTAAATTTTGTTGTTGGATAGTGTGAAGGACGTTGGTGAATAACAAATGGTGCCGGTCTAATTTTCATTAAAACTCTGATTTTTTGAATGTTGCAAAACTTCAAATTTTGTTTTCGACGTCTTCCTACAACTATAATTATGAAAATAGATATTTTGTCCTTAATGAAATCTATTTCTTAAAGATTGATTTTGAAACAGTCAAGCATAGTTTTTCGAAAATTTGGGTACTTCACGTAATTTTGCGTGAGTGTACGGTTGAGAAAGTACGTGATGTTTTATCACTACTAGTTCCACTCTATTAGAAGCGTAGGGCAAACATGGCACACGCCAAGGGCGCCAGTTATAGACCCGCTATTTAGAGTGTACCCGCTAAAACAAATAAGAACAACCCTAATTTGAAGTATCCTGACAAGGGTGCAAATTCTATGTTTACCATGGGCCTGAATATGTAGTTATACATCCGACTCCTATTGTATAACTCTCTTAATAATGGCTACAGCTCGTTGCATAATAGCAGTCATTACGTGTCGCTTCATAAAGTACACGTGTTTGACCAATCACAGAAAATGTTACTAACTAAACACGAGCTAGGTAAAATTAATCATTTATTACAGTATTTTTTCAGTCCAATATAATTCAACTGAAAAGAAACTCGAGCAAGACGCGAAATGGACCAGAACGGCCAGAGCATCATGCTGAAATGTTGAATAGGACTGAGACAGACATGGAATTAACATTGTTAAAAATACGGAAAAAGCTTATTACGGAATATGTATACGGAATTAATACGAAAAAATAGTACAAGTAATAAACAAGTACTCCATGTAATGAGAATTACACTTGTATGATACTAGATAGTTCCTAACTCGTGTTGTAATATTTTTCATACTGGCACAACTACAAACCCATCTTGGTATCATTTCTAAATAAGTGAATACTAATTCGACGTACGTTGTAAAATATCGTCTAACAGAAGATTGCAAAAATAGATGAGACACTAAACAAAGTTTATTCTTTATTTACTTCATTTAGTAGTATACTTTTGTGAATTTTAAAGAAACATTGAACTTGTCTTTGAAGTTCGTTTTGTCACTGTTTGGAGTGCTCATTAGGTCATATACGTAATATATATTTATTACTCATTAGGTCATATAAGTATTTAATATACATTATTTATTTGTTCACTTTGAGAAAATATCGTATAAAATATATAGTATAGGTATGTACCTTCTCAATTAAACAGTCATAATTTTCTTAGTAATGGTTTCATATACCCGCTCACTATTAGAGAATCTGGCATACGGATATGTCCACTCGTTACGAGACTGTAAAGATAGCACTGTCACTATTATGATCCCAAAATTCAAAATTTATTTTTGAATTGTGTAATAGATTGTATTCTGACATGAGTTGCAATTATCACATTATTTATTATTGCTAGTATGGCAATTATTCTATACGTCTTTTATTTGACCAGACTGAACTGTTGTAGACGACTTTAAACAGTGTTAATGTTTATGGGATACGGTCAATACAGAGTAAATAAAAATTATATAATATTTTATAACATCAGAGATTTATAACATCAGAGATTTTATAGTATAAATTCATTGTAGAATGGAGATAATGCAGTTATGAACAAACCAAAACAAATATTTTATTCCAAATTCAATCACTGATCAGGTCTTTTACAGAAAATGATTACTCATCTTCAGTGATCAATAGTGTTTATTCAATAAGATATGTAATTGCTTAGATAAATTGATAGATATCTAGATTCATTTATTTTAAGGATAATATTGCAGTTCGGAATATTTTGGAAATTTTTATTTCAACATTCAGATGTGACAAAAAACTCACAATCACGTATAACTACAATTTTGATACAAATATACAAAATAACAAATCATATGTAGTAGCAGAATGTGGTTTGCGAAAGAATCTCATGCCTAAATAAGATTTTAGAGTAAAATTCTAAAGAATTTCGTTGCACTAACCGTTCTTCCCACTAGTTGCTGTTGATTCAAAACACCTACCACACGGTGTATCTATCACGCGGTCACTAATATTGACAATGATAATGCAATGGCATACATAGATGAAACGGATATCGACTTATGACCTTGTGTTAATGAGTTAGGCTTTGGAAACACCGATAGAATCGAAGTAAAAAAATTGAAAAAAATGGCAAGAACAAACAAATGATAAATCAATATTGTATGAAAGAAACACGACATGCGGCCCAGTGACCATTGTTGCATGATTGAAGCCCCATTATCTCAATTCACTTTGGAAGTCAGGTAAAATCTATATCAGCATGACCTGATAGCCTCTCTGTGGCGAATCATATTGTATTCGTAAAGCTAATTAAACGCAAAACACACTACATACGAGATCAAAAGACTTTATTTGACCGGACAATGGAACACTGGTCGCCATAATACGGCGCTGTCTCTCAACAAAATATTACCCTGCCTTCGGTCAGGACAGAATTATCACTGGGCGATTTAATTTAACACTGTAATCGATTGTTCAACATGTTTAAGCGAAGTTGCCTCTGTAATATTTATACTGGCTAATTTACGCATTGTTAAAACGTTATTTAGCACGATTGTTTAATTTTAATTAGGTTTTAAAAGCATTAACAAAAAATGGTTTTCAGAGGAGAGGATTAGGGAGAGGGGGGAAGGAGCAGGCTTAATGGAGACATGACGAAAAACGAGGAGGGGTGGCGGCTAAGGGCATTGAGTGATGTCACTGCAGAGCCTCGAGGTTCTAGTTCCACTCCCCACACTGGCGGAATTTTCCTCACTAGCCTGACAGGGCTAGGACGAGTTCTGTGGCAAACTGGAGGGGAATTCCAGCCACCGGCTGCTCTGATCGGCAGTTTTCTGTTTCTCCGATCAATACTAGACGAATCCCGGAGCAGTACACAAACAAATGGGTCATGGACCGCGCGCGATCTTTCCTTCCTCTTCCTTTTCCTATCTTCGCCCCTTACGTGCATACACACTTACACGCACTAGACTACCACATATGTCGGGAGACCGGTCGGGAGCTTGGACCGTGTCCATGGCGACGCCCTGCTGGTGGGGCGATATCTGGTTGTGGAAAACTGCGCTTACTGACGGTATGTCGGGAGCTTGCTCTCGACGTACCATAAGTGTAGTGAATGTTTTTGCTCGATAGGTGGCGATGATCTTCCCCCCTGAATGGTGACATCCGGCGTCGACCTTCCAACGGCTAGTTGTTGTTAAGATGTGCAAGTAAAGTGTTAGGATAAGAAAAGAAAGAAGTAGGAAACATCGGCGTGCGGTTCGTGGCCCGTTTGTTAGGCTACTGCTCCGGCATTCTGGTATTGATTGGAGAAACCACGGAAAAAGGAGCCGAACACATCAGCCGGTTGGAATTCTTCTCCGGACAGCGCCTGATTTCGAGCTAGCTGTAAAGCTCATGTCGAAAACCGTGCCACCGGTCGGGACTCGAACATAGGACCTCCAGATCAAAGGCACTGCAAGGACGTCAGTTGATGCTCTGAGCCACCTCTCCCACCACGCGGCTGGGAGGACGACGGGGGGCGGCGAAGTCTGGGTGGCGATTTGCGAGGCAAAGAGGGCGGTGGGCGGCGGAGTGTGGCGGTGAGTGTGGCGGTGAGTGTGGCGGTGAGTGTGGCGGTGAGTGTGGGCGGTGAGTGTGGCGGTGAGTGTGGCGGGTGAGTGTGGCGGTGAGTGTGGCGGTGAGTGTGGCGGTGAGTGTGGCGGAGAGTGTGGCGGTGAGTGTGGCGGTGAGTGTGGCGGTGAGTGTGGCGGTGGGTGTGGCAGAGTGTGGCGGTGAGTGTGGCGGTGAGTGTGGCGGTGAGTGTGGCGGTGAGTGTGGCGGTGAGTGTGGCGGTGAGTGTGGCGGTGAGTGTGGCGGTGAGTGTGGCGGGTGAGTGTGGCGGTGAGTGTGGCGGTGAGTGTGGCGGTGAGTGTGGCGGTGAGTGTGGCGGTGAGTGTGGCGGTGAGTGTGGCGGTTGAGTGTGGCGGGTGAGTGTGGCGGTGAGTGTGTGGCGGTGAGTGTGGCGGTGAGTGTGGCGGTGAGTGTGGCGGTGAGTGTGGCGGTGAGTGTGGCGGTGAGCGTGGCGCGGAGCGTGTCGAGGCAGTGGAGGTTAGCGTGGAGGCGAGCGTGGCGGGAGCGTGACGCGGAGCGTGACGAGGAATGCGGCGGGGTTCGCGGCAAGGCGTGTGGCGGGGAGCGAAATCGGGCGCAATGGGGGGCCTGGGGAGGAGAGCGCGGGGGCGGGGGCGTGGCGGGGAGGGCGGGCCGCAGAGGTGGTGTCTGGGCGTCGACGGGAGGAGGCAGAGCGGAAAGCTGATTGTGCGATTAGAGGAGGGGGGCGTCGGGGGCGTGATGAGTGTCGGCGCAATTTGGGAAGGCGGGGCGCGGACCTCTTTGGGGAGCGATGGGGAGCATGGCAAGAGGAGTGTAGCGGGAACCCTAACATAACGTGGCGGGCACGTGGCGGGGCACGTGGCAGAGAGAGAGAGAGGCGAATCACGTGGTGGTGAGCGTTGCCGTGACATTGGCATGGAACGTGTTGGGGCACATGGCGATTAGCGTGGCGGCAAGCGTGGCATGGAACATGAGGGGAGGTTTAGGGGAGGGTGACGGGGAGGGCGACGGGAGGAGGGCGACGGGGGAGGGCGACGGGGGGGGCGACGGGGAGGGCGACGGGGACGGCGACGGGGAGGGCGACGGGGAGGGCGACGGGGAGGGCGACGGGGGAGGGCGACGGGGGAGGGCGACGGGGAGGGCGACGGGGAGGGCGACGGGGAGGGCGACGGGGAGGGGCGACGGGGAGGGCGACGGGGAGGGCGACGGGGAGGGCGACGGGGAGGGCGACGGGAGGGCGAACGGGGAGGGGCGACGGGTGCGGCGACCGGGGAGGGCGACGGGGAGGGCGACGGGGAGGGCGACGGGGAGGGCGACGGGGAGGGCGACGGGGAGGGCGACGGGGAGGGGCGACGGGGAGGCGCGGGCCGCGGGGACGGCGACGGGGGAGGGCGACGGGGAGGGCGACGGGGGACGCGACGGGACGGCGACGGGGGACGGCGACGGGGAGGGTAACGTGAAGCGTGGCGGAGCTCGCGGGGGGCGCGTGGCGGGAGCGTGGTGGAGCGCCGTGGCAGTACGTGTGTCGAGGAACGAGCAGCAGGGTTAAGCGGAGAGCACGTGAGGGTGGGCGGGGGCGGGAGCGTGGGCGAGTGAAGGTGCAGAGCGAATTGTGGCGCCTGTGCGCCGTCGCGTCGCCCTGGCGGCGCCGTCCAAAAAGTCACCGCGCGACCCCGTCGCTCAGCAGCCGTCCGCCCACGCGCCCTGGCGAAGGGCCAGCACTGCCAACCTCCCCACGACGAACACCCTGGCTCGCGGCCGCCTCTTACGTAACCGCGTTCATTTTCTTCCTCATTTCGCTTAAGAAGAAACAGTTTAAGAACAGATATTTTCTCGAAGTTTCTTCTTTCTGAGACATCTCAAACACTAATACAAGGGAAGGGAATGAATATTTTATGCGTATTCATTAAGACAAACCTGTCAGGAAAATAAAAAGCATCAGAGAACATTCATTCTTCTCTTTGCCTCGTTATTTTTAGGATGACAAAGGAATAATGAACTACACATGTGAAATATCCTGTAATCGTAAGAGAAGGTTTTCTCATTCAATGGGATAAGCACCTTACTCAATACTCAGTGTAGGCGTACATAGGTGTAGGCGAAAACAAAACAAAACCTAATTTTTCTCTCCCCCTCAAACTTCACGATGCCTGTATTAAATAAAATAAATAGATAAATAAATAAATAAATAAATAAATAAATAAATAAATAAATAAATAATAAATAATAAATAAATAAATAAATAAATAAATAAATAAATAATAAATAAATAAATAAATAAAGTAAATAAATAAATAAATAAATAAATAAATTTTAAAACTAAATCTTTTACGTTTTTCTTCTCTCAAGCAAAAATTTAAAGAGGAACCTGACATGCCTTTCTTGCGTGCGTGATGATTTGGGAGATTTTGAGGGGTGGGCCAAGTTCGCATTATTATTATTATTATTATTATTATTATTATTATTATTATTATTATTATTATTATTATTATTCACTAACAATGATAATATATTATGAAAAATAATTTGGTTTTTCTTAATATTATTTTTTAAAATTTTTCCGTTATATTCAATCATCTAAGCGTGCAAAATTTGCATCGAACGAACAATCAGTTTACAATAAAATGTTTCTCATTCCCTCTCTTATAGATGTTGCTGTCGATGTGCGGGATAAGGAAATTATTGTTTTCTATCAATATAACACGTTCACCAATAGATGGAATAGAAATACCGGTACCGATTCCCGAATCGCCGAACTCATCAAAAGTGTCGGGTAAGACGCACATATATTTTTTTTCACTCTTCTATATTTCTTTTGTAAACATCAATTTATTTTGCAGCTTTCTATCCCCCTAAACAATGTCAGCTGCCCCCAGGTTTAACCGAATTTACCG
>JAZDUA010000332.1:1200000-1716751 GCA_038098605.1 Gryllus longicercus
CGAACTGATTGCAATGTAGCAATTAGGAAAGTAATTTATTAAGAAACTGCACAACAAATACAATTATACAGTAAATACTCATACACTTCCACACTTCTCCCAATATCATCCTGTCATCAAGTCAAAAGCAGAACATTATAATCACACAAAATATATGGTGTAGGATGTAGGTAATGAAGAAATATATGAATTGTATTAGGTACAGAATTCTCACGTGCAATGCTAGAGGCATAAATTTCAATTCAGTAATTTTTATTGATTTATTTAATACAAGTTGCATACCAATTACACAACAACACTACAATGTAGAATATTAAAAATAGCTATGTGAAAAAGATGTGCATCATCATATACATTGTGAAGATAATAAAAACCAATTGGAAAAGTTGTCCAAGGGGAAAAATCAAAACTACATTTTGTAAACGAAACAAAGTACTTTACAGTACAAATAATACTCACATAGGTACAGTTTGTAGCAAAACTTCTAAAACTTCATGTACATGATTGTAAATGTCATTTTCTTCTTTAGAAGGAGTTTCATTCTCCCATCCATCAGCTGAAATTGAAACAAAAATTTGCAGTTTTCTCTTTGTGTATTTGATACATGAATGAAGGAGAAAACAATGCCCGTCATTAAACCATTTAATTTTCATTCTTTATGTACTTACCAGACTTAAAAGTGGCAACTAATTCATCAAAAACAATTTTTGTATAATAGTTATGAGCAGATAATAAATCCACCAGAAAACCTTGATAGTCCCTAACAGTAGACTCACTTCGATGAGCCCATTTAATTTTCTACAAAAAAAAAAAAAAAAAAAAAAAAAAAAACACGCATGGTTAAGCATTATGTCATCACACAGTTCTTTAATCTTTAAATGCATTGAACAAAAATACATACCAAAATCGCATTCACAAGATGATATGCCGCTTGAGTTAGTACCGAAACATTTTCCCGACAATCCTGAAGCAATCTGGACAGATCTTGATCCTGCCAGAAAAGATGACATTTAGCCATATGTTTCAAATCATAATAATATAAACTAATAACACAAACAGAAAATTCTACCTCAATTTCGAAATCTCTCATAGAGTACACAAGTTCTTCATAATCTTTTACATTTGTTTTATTTCTGTATTCAATCAGAATTTTTCTAAGATTATCAGGCAGTTCGAATTGCACACGCTTGGCACTAGTATTCAGGTTATATTGTCTATTTACAAGGGTAGAAACCAACGATCTGCGCCCACTCGAGGCCACAGACATTGCCATTTTCGCTTCTAATAAATTACACCTATGTTTCACACGATTTTTCACGATGTCACAAAATTCGCTATTAGAAACACACTTTGCCTTAACCAGTGTATGGCAGGGCCAAATGAAACAAGTCCAAGGCAAAATATAAAAAACAATTATTTTCCTAAGTTCTTCCAAATTAAAAAGTCTCGATAAACGTACAAATAGGAAGAAAATGAACCATTAAAATCGGTACAACAATCTTTAGAATACATATCAGCCATGTGGCATCGCATGGTCTGGTACGACATGGAAGTCAATGGTCAACATGGACGGCGGCACCGCGAGGAGCGGTAGAAGAGAGGTAATTTCTATATTGGTAGTTGGCTACGCTGTGGTTCACCATTACTCTTCAGCATCATGGCGAATATCGACAAAGGACGCAATAAGTGGGGAAACAATTCTCAAGGTGAAATAAATTTATTGTGTATTTCTTTTTTATCATAATACTGTGTTTTCGCGTATTTACTTGTGCTACTATCGTCTTTTACGGAACTGTGAATTGTGTGTAGGAGTGATTATTGTAGGAGGGTATCACAGGGTGCAGTGGTGCAGTTAGCGTAATTCTAGGTGGCCAAGTAAATGACCTTGTGGGAGTTCACATATTTGGATATCATACACATAATTTTAAATCATTGAAGTGTATTACTCGTGGGAGTTAATCAGTATTTTTATGTTCGCAAAATTTTTCAAGAGAATAAAACGTCATACTAGCTTCAGTATAACTTATAGATTTTGGTTATGTTTCAACATTTTAATTGTATTTAGTGTCGAGTTGATCAAGTTATGGGTCTCTTGGTGGAAAAAGTTCATCAGTTTCATTTTTGTAGATGACATTCAAGATATGAGGCTGAAAGAAGAAGTGAAAGGACGTAGAGGAAAACCACAAGTAGAAATATATCGTCCTGGAAGTGGACCTCTTCGCAAATCTGCACAAGGTGAAGAAGAAACAAATGTTGACAATGGCCGAAAACTGAAGTCTTCCATAGAAAATTCATCAGCTCCAGGTCTTTACAATGATTTGAAACTCGAATCAAAGAGACAGAACCATTCATTGTCACAGGAACAATTAAATAGAGCTCCTAAATCATACGATTACAGTGAACCGTTAACTTCAAGGAATGTAAAAGAAAGTGATAAATTAACTGATAGATTGTCAAATATTCATCTTTCTGCTCCTTGTTCAAGCAATAGAAATCGTAGAAATAGTCTTGGAAACATATCTTCAGTTAGTTCTAAGTCTGCAGTCAGTGAATCAAAAAAGAAGAGCAAAAAACCAGAACAAGCGATTTACATACCCAAGCCATTAGTCCAGGCTCTTGCTGAGAGAGAAGTGAGTAATAAGTCTCCTGTTAGTGTGAGTGACTCTAAGAATCTAGTTGATACCAACAGTTCTAGTGATAATCATTTAAATTGTTATAAGGATCAAAGAAATCCTCATTTACAGGACCCTGAAGATTGGGATAGAGAAGTGGACTTTAAAAGTGTGGATAATTTTATACAGGATAGTAAAATAACAAGATCAGAAATAATGAACAGGAATGGTTCATTCAATCAAGTTGATAATGGGAAGAGGCCCAAATCACAAGGCAGAAGAGGGGGAGGAGGTGGGAGGAATGAAAAAGAATGTTTGGACAAAGATAATGCCAATTGCTTGCATAAATTGAACAGTGAAGGTCCTATTGAAGAAGAGGGCGATGATAAGCTGTACAATTCACAGCAAGATCTTCGAAATATGCGTTATTCAGGAAACCGTAGAAATCGACAACCAAGCGAAGGTGATTCCAGATGTCCTGAAGATAGCCATGCACCACCGTGGAGAGCTGAGTCTCCAGGTGGCATAAGGAGAGGGGAGACACCCACTAATAGAGAAATACGTCAAGCTTCAGAACCAAGAGCTTTCCCACCAAATGCCCCAGTTGACTTGAATAGAACTAGAGATACACGTAGTGTGGAGCCAATGAGTAGTAATGGTCGCAGTTGGGGTGGAGAGAAACTACAGGCAAAGCCACCATCAGGCCGTAGAGGTAGTTGTAAGGATGGTACCAACATGGGGCCTAGTAAGTCAAATGCTAAAGCTACCCATCCTACTTTTGTAGCTCCAAGATTTAAGAAAAAATATTATGCTGAGACCGGTCTTGCTCCAACTGGCACAGGGTATGAAGATACTTGGGATGGAAGTACCGTGACATTTATGGGTAGTGGGGGAATGAACTATCAAACAACACAGCAAATGATGCCACCTCCTCCCCCACCTCAACATCATCCACCTTCTGGTCCTCCACAACAGCAAATACCTGTTGGCTCCATTCCCCCTACATTTAACCATCATCCACATTTACAACATCAGATACATTCACAGTCACTGTACCAACTGCAGCAGACTATGCCGCTTTCAGATTCAGCTCACCCTCCACAGTTTTGGGCACACACCCTTCCTGGATCCCGTTCTCGAGGGAGAGGTCGATTACGACCAGAAGAAATTGAGATGGATAGGATGATAGCAAATGCTGCAAGGTCTTCAAGATCTCTTACCCCTGATCGACTTAATGCAACATCACCATTGCCTGCTTTGTCTGACACCAGGACACCAACTCCACCTTCAACACCACAATATGAAGATGCATTAACTATACCTGAGCAGGATAATGATAGTCTACACCATGATGTTCTTTCAGCTGCATCTTCACAGAATGCATTGAATACACATTATGAAGATGAGGTGAGAGAGAGTGTAGAGATTGAAGGACCTATTGTGGAGCCATCTCGTGAACTTACTCCTGAACCAAAGCATAAGTGAGTGCATTTTCATTTTATGAAGGTTAATTGATTTTGTGTTAAATCTGGTGGAATTACTTCAATAATCTGTATTCATAATTCTAGGAATCTCTCATGGGAGCAAGAATGTAGAAATCAGGTACATAGCTCATGTGAAACCTTGAAGCAAGAAGAAATAGAGAGAGTATCAGAGAAGCCTCTTTCAAAGGAATTGGATGTTCCTCTAGCTTCTTCAGATAAATTTGAATTACGCAATTCACCCTCACCTAAAATTTTGGTAAGTTTGTATTGCTTTTTTTTTTTAGATACCTTTTTGTAATTATGAAACATTCAAATTATTAACAGGGATAATGTAAGTGAGTAAGAGGTGTTAAGAGGGTGTGAAACAATAAACAGAATTTTTTGTTGTAGGATTGGAGTGAAGAAGTTGAACAGTGTGAAAGATTAGAGGCAGAGGGATTATTGAACAATGATATCATGACTCGAAGTTCGTCTTTAGCTAGTCTCCAGCAAGATCCTGTTCACCATCCACTTCTTCGTGAAGGGGGAGAAGGGGGAGGAGGTGGTAGTGTAAAACGTCGGCGTTCGAAACACAAGAAGTGAGTTTACTTTGTTTCATGTGGTTATTTTAGACTTTATTTGTGTTTAGAACAGATTTTGAAATTGTTTCTTTCTTTTCAGGAAAAGGGAAAACAAAACTCAGGATAGAAGTTTAAGTCGAGAACGAAGTCTTCGTGAACAGAGAGATCACCCTCCAGACTTTGGGAGAGATCGCGACAGAGATAGAGGATTCCGTGGGTCAAGCAGAGAGCGAATGAATCGAGGACACAGTAGAGACCGCATGGATCGTGGCCTTCCAAAAGATCCACCACTTAGTCTTGGCTTGGGGCGAGAAGGCCCTATGAGTGGTGGTCGTAACAGGGACCATCCTCCTCGAAATCATAGCAGAGACCGGATGAGTGATAGTAGGCACAGGGATTTGGTTAATCATGGTCCTGTGAGAGATGCTCGGGAACCACCACCTCTTAATAGAGACAGGCCAAATCGGGGTCCTAGTAGAGAGCGATCTACTAGGACACAGAGCAGAGAACGAGCAAATCGTCCTCCAAGTCGTGAAAGGGAACGAAATCGCGGTCCCAGTCCTCCTCGGCCTAATCGGCCTCCCAGCCGGGAAAGGTCTCACAGAACACAAAGTAGAGAACGTATGAATAGAGGCCCTAGTAGAGATCGCAGTAAGAGGGGTGAAAGTCGTGGGACTAGTCGTGAACGTAATAGAAGTAGAGAACGCAATCGACACCGACGCAGGAAACATGATGATTCAGATCGGGGAAGAAAGCGTGAAGAACAGAGTTGGAGTGAGAGATGGAAGGATGTTAAAAGAGAAGAGCTAGAATTAAATCATAGATGGAAAGAGGAACCTGAACGTAATGATAAACCTAGTCGTCATGAGGAACTGGATAGATGGAGGGAGAATAGACACGATAATGTTAGAGAGCGAATTCCCAGTTGGAGAGAAGAATCCAAAGTTGGTAGTAAACGCGATGAAAGGGAGCGAGGGGATAGGGTACGCGAAATGAGGCGAGATGATTTAGAAATAAATGATAGACGAAAGGATGAACCCATGCGGGGAGACAGATGGAGAGAATTAGAAAGAGATAAGGTTAAAGAGCCTCCTCCAAAAACTGGTGGCATTCTGGTTTTGCCACAGGACCAAAGTTCAAATGGCCCATATTCTCAGCAGGCATTACATTCACCCAGCCCAAGTGCATATCCTCCATTGGAACCTGTAGATCATGGCAACATGTATAGTCACCACAGGCAACTATATGATCACAATAATCCCAATAAACCTATTATTGTTTCTGCATCAGGATCTCGAGCAGGAAGGCCTGGACGGTAAGATTATTGTTTTATTTGGTAGAACTATTTTTAGTCTCTTGCTTTCTTAGTGTTTTGTGTCATTTAATATTGTGATGTGAGAAAATTACTTCTTTATTTCTGAAAAAAATTTAATTTCTTGTAGCTGAATTACATTGAGTATCTCTCTTGATACCATCATTGTAAGTTTTATTTCTGTCATTAGAAAAAATAATAAATGACAATCTTAGCTTTAATTAATAAGTAAGGATTGTTTCATCAGGTTATATTTTGCCTTTAATTATGCATAAATGTTTTAACTTTGATTATGAAATTAAATGCAATATAGTTTTATATTTACTACAAATAAAATTTGTTCTTTGGTAATTTTGCACTTTTGTTTATTTTATTACATTTATTAAGAAATTTTAAATAAGAGATAATTGTTAATAGTTAAACATGGAGGAGGGTTTGAAATGCATACGTGTTGCATGTATGATTGGTTTTGTTTCCAGAGAAAATGAATCTCCTAATATACCTATGCCAGGAGGAGGGGGGAGTGTTGTAGGGGGACCACCAAGTTTATCATCAGGATATGGATATCCTCCATATCCTCCTCAGCAACATTATACTGATCCCAATAATCCTGCAGTCTATGGAACTGAGCATTATAACAATAGCAAACCTGCTTGGTATGATCAATACAGTGCTAGGTAAGACTAGTATTTCATAGCCATTTATGGACTGCCTTGTGCAATGTATAAATCTTCTTACAAGAAATGTTCTTGCTCAGTTTTCAGTCTGTTCACAATCCACATCTTATTTTGGATACTGAAAAAGCAGATAGGCATTTGCAATGGCTCCTCAATACTGATGGAATTTTGCGTGTGTGGGATGAAGTTGCTCGAATAAGGTGAGTGAACCTATTTGGTTATTATACTCATAATTTGATTGATAAAGTGTAATGTGATACTCTATTTGAACTTGATGAGAATTATTGTTCTGCGGATTCTGTCAAAGTTGGCTTCAAGAAAGTTTTATGGATTTATTTTTGATGTTTTGCTGTCAAGTTTTGCTGTGCAATCTTGTGGCCCATCTATGAGATGTACCCTTTTAGGTACAATAATGAAGAGACAATATACTTATCAATTTGTTCTCTTAATAAGTTTTGTGTAGGCTATTTCAAACTAGCAAGTTGAAATCATGGACTGGTTTATCGGGAAGATTTACAGACATCTTCAGTGCTAGAAGGACAGCAAAATGATATAATTAAAGATGGTGGTAAGAACATTAAATATGAAATCGACCTACAAAGAATTAAATTTTCTTTATTATATGTTACCTAAATCGGTTATTTATTATGTTTAGTATGTAATGGCCTACAAGTGGTTCCCTTAAAAACATTTAGTCAAATGACTAAAAATATTTTGAAGATAATGAACCAACAGTATTTTGAAGTTTAACAGATACGAGAAAAAATTAAAATAAGAAAATGACTAATGGTGCTACAGAATGTCACTGACTTTCTTGTACTAGATAGTTTCCTATATTTGGTGTCTCAGAGACTACCAGGGCCTCTCACAGTACTTACTGCTCCTCTGAGGTGTAGTGAAAAGCACCTTCGCGTGCCCTGAACTTTACAAAAATGCACCTCGAACATCTTGGTACTTCTGAACCTTTATTTGTTCGGCTACAGTACTGGAATGGATGGATACTGAATTTGGACATGGACATGGAATGCCTCTCGCATGTCGAACACAAGGGAAAACATTTATGTTGTGTGGTTTTCGAACCACCTTTCGAACCACACTCTTTGCTCATGTGTCCCAAGACCAAGCACTTCCGTGTTGCAGCTTTGTAACAATAACTTTATAAAACTGACCTTTTTATACATACTATTAATGCAAGATGTAACATTTATTTATGCGCCCCAATAACTTGGACACTTAATTTCCATAGTAACAATGCCAAGTTACTTAGTAATAAAATCTTTCAACATTGCTCTCAGTAAAGAACAATTTTCTGAAAATTAACTAATACTACAAAAAGTGTTGTAGAATGATATGTGTGTGATAAGTGTTGTAGCATGTATCAGTTATAATGGTGTAGTTATGATGTTTAAGCTTTTCTAAAAATTTGCAATTTTGGGCTAATTTTCATATAAAACATTCAAGTTTTCAAGAAACTCCATAAGAAATTATTTGAAGCATTTGACTCACAAATGCAATAATGCATTACACACATAATGTAAATATTACTGACATGAGAGATGTGTCAAAACAATTACATGTGTGTAATTTTCTAAAAATCAGAAAAATACATCCATTTCAAATTTTCATCCAATTTTGATTCTTTAAAATTTCTTGAAAATTCTGGAGAATCACATGTTAGATGTATTCTATGCAGGATTTCAACTCTCAATAAATAGAATTTAATGGGATATACGGGATCAAAGTCATAATTTTTCAAAAACATTTGACATTCTCAATCATAATATCACTATAAATAAATTACATTTGCTTGAACATCCTTCTAACTACCAGAGTTTGATTGGAACTATTTTGGATTTGTGTGTTGATATGGTTAACTATGCTGATTACAGTTCAGCTCCACTTGCTGATCTCTGGTGTTCCACAGGAATCTAATCTTGGACGCCTGTTGTTTGCTATAACTGTCAGTGACGTAGATGTTGACCTGAATTGCTTTGTCTCAGGCTAACTTTAATGGTTTTATTCAATGCTGTGATGAAAAAAAATTTTTTTGAATCCTAGTAAATGCTAAATTTTGAAGTTTTTCAGAATGTTCTTTTGCCAGTATTTGTATGTAATTAATGATTTTATTTGGAAAGGGTAGTCCGAAAGAGAGACCCAGGCAGTATATTTGACCATCAGTTAACTTTTAAATCACACATAGAACATTTTATGTATTCTGCTAATAAAGCACTGGGTTATATCATGAGGACTGGCAGGAAATTGAAAAGAATCAAAACTTTGATTACATTATACTTTTCTTCTGTGAGATCAAAACGAGTATGCGTTCATTTTGTTATCCCCTGATAAGGTTGGTTTAATTAAAGCTCTTGAGTTGTGTCAGAGTGACGTTGCAAAGTTTTCAGAGTTCATGGTAAATACCTACTTGGCATGAGGATTAATCTCCAAGAATTTGAAAGATGGAGACATTTGATTCAGATTATTTATCAGTTTGTACAAGGCATAATCAGCCTCTGTTTTTATTGTCACAGGTAAAACTTATCATTTTCTCAATTTAAGATCAATACATGAAGATAATTCTATAATCCCTTTTTTAATTATAGATATCAATAAAGAGCCAATTTGTTTAATATGATGGAACTACTAAACTCTCTAATTAACTTTGCAGAACAATATATAAATTTATTTGTTAATTCCATCACTTCTTTAATTACTAGTGTAGTTAATTATATAAATGTCATTTTTCCTTTTTATTTTTTTAGCAAGTCTTCTATTAGGATAATCCGTGGGATTTGTATCTTAAAAATAAATAAATACATTAAAATAGTTAGGATGCATGTTATTAAGTGCATTTAGTATAATTGCATGAATGGTTTGTTCAAGAAAATGAGCAATGTTAGGAACCAATTGTCTTATTTACCATGAGTACAATTATACCACTTTATCCTCGTATTACATTCAATCTTTTTCCATTTCAATTTAAAAATTATAAATTTGAGAACTTCAAGCTTATCTTTATCATTGGAGGCATAAATTTGATGTCATGTTGCTTCTGAAAAAGATGTATTTTAGTGGGTTTTGAATTGTGAATTTATGATCACCATAGCTATGTCTTAGAGGATGAAGATAGGTTTGCAAATGGTAGATATTGAACATATTCTGGATGAAATTTTAGAAGAAGCTGGCAAAGCCATGAAAACATTGCTCCCCACGAAAAGTTAAGGCAGGTATGAGAGAGAATACAACATGTATAAATGTGTTATAGTGACTTAATTACATGAATGATTTTGATCCTTTCTCTGAATTCTGATTGGTAGTTGTGAATTTTTTTAAATTGTATGGTGGAGTTTTAATTGAACACTTGCAATGAACATTGGGCTCAAGAATTTTTTATGGAGTAAATTATCATTTTTAGTTAGCTAAATGAAAAAAATGTGTAAAGGAAAAATTGGAGCCATTGAGTCAGGCCTAATTGATCAGGGAACATTTCTGAAAAAATCCTGTGAATGGTTTAGGTTCTACTGTTGTTCAGAGATGGATGGATAGACTGACCATCATTTTGGAAAAAACATGTTTTGAGATCAGGGGATCAAAATGGGGGTCCCATTAAAATCGGGGACCCAATAAAATCTTGAAATTGATTTTCTGCAGCATTACATAACTTAATTTATACTAAGAATATTACTTTGTATTCTACTAATGTAGACCAAAAACTCATGGAAAAATCATGTGCAAATTGTGAATCAAATCATTTTATCTGCAGAATCTGTAGATTTTTTTATTGCACTGTAATACAGTTATTTCACTGACAAAGTTGATACTGTAAAAATATATATTAAAGAGAAAGTAAAATAACAGAAGAAAAAACTATTGGTTTGGGATTTTTAGTGGATTTGAAAAACTTTCTTGATTATATCATTTACATTTAATTGACACTGGGTTCATTGAGCGAATATCTGGTGACAGTACCAATAGACATCATAATTTTTTCGTGTTATATGTTTTCAGGTAATTTTCCTTATGGTTAGTATCCTTATTAAAATTTCTGGGTAAGATACAAACATGCTTCTCATGCTTCCTTGCATAGAATTCAGGATTTTTCTTTTGGAATGAGCGATTTGAGGAATCTTGTGAAGTCTCTCAGATTCTGTACCCATGATTTGTAACATTATAACCACATGAAAGAGACTATCAATAGTCACTTAATAGTTAACAATACTGAGTATTCATTAGAATAAATTTTGTTAAAACTTTAAGTATAAATTTTGTCTTACAAAAATTAACATTCAGTTTTTTTCAGTCTTTTAAAACTTAACATGCCCTCTTTATTGTTTCTCATTTTCCTGTTCACTTTATGTAAGAAAAATGTATAAGGTTCATTCTGTTTCTTGATAAAGCTGTAATAATGGATTCAAATTATGTGCTATTCTTTCTTTCTTGTATATCCTACCCATGCCCACCATCTTAAGACAATTTACTTTCTCAACATAATAGACTTATGTTTTGCCCTTTATGTTATGACTTTATATCTACCAGTCAGTTTAAATAGTGTCTGGCTGCATTTTTGTTGCATGGTGGGTCTATTTCCTGTTTTTCATCCTTTTTGGATTTATCTCTACATTTTGAACAAGTAGATGTTAGAAAAAGTGGTCCAGATGTAATTCCTTATTCACTGAGAAATCATGTAAAAGTACTTTCCCACTTTACTTCCATCGTTTTTATAAAGTCGTTTAACTCAGTTGATATATCTTGCTGGTATTCCCTTTTCCTTCATTACTTCCCACACTTCTTTAACCATTTAATGCAAAAGCTCGAGTATTCTCGTGACGTTCCTCAGTTTGATGCACCACTTAAAAGTCCAAGGTTAACAACAGTCATATAGACAGACAAATGCCAGTGACCTGCAGCAGCAAAAATGCTGCTGAACAAAACCACCAAAAATAGTTTTTCCAAACAATAGCGTGCATACTGCTCAAGAACAACAAACACAAAACCCTCTCGTAACACTACATTCAATTAAATATATATATATATATATATATATATATATATATATATATATATATATATATATATATATATATATATATATATATATATATATATATATATATATAAACAGTCTTCAGCAACACTCCAACAACATAGTTTAGTACATACAACCTCCAATATTGAAACTGATGGTTTCTTTGATAATCGATTAGTAGAAACTTCGATATATAGAAAGTTTCCGACCCATGACCATGTGATTGTTCTTCATACTGCTTTGGTTGGTTGCATTCCCAAGGTTGACATGTTCCCTCGGAGAGGAAAAGGGGGAGTGGGATACCTTCTTGAGAAAGTTTGGTACTGGGTGCAGAAAACGCATTAGTGTTTTATAAACATTAATTCAATTATACGAACATTCACGAGGAAGTTATATTTTTCGCAGTAGTAATACTTACTTCTCGATTTATAGAGAATTTTGATATGTAGATGTTTGATATATGGAGGTCCGACTGTATAGAGATCCACAGTACAGCAGTTCTTTACATACTAAGAATGTCAAAAATTTGCTATTCCATAACACAACACATGAGTAGCAAATATTCAATGGCAGGCAACCTTGCCCTTGAATACTTGCTGTCATATGACATCAGCTGTGTTGTAAACACTGAGTATTCAGTCTGTTCACACCAATGAGAATACACGGAATAATACAATCATGTATTTGAATTACTTAGTCAAAATCAAAACTCATGCATTGTATTTGGATGGACACCTCTCAAAAGGCAAGATGCTGCATATTAATCTACCTACCATATCATCAATACTAACACACAAATTGTCTGGCACATATACATACATGTAGATTCTCCCACACCCATTATATTGAATTATAGAGGTTTCTTTCTTACTGCTATCCATTTTCTAATATTAGATCTTAAAATCATATTATAAAAACTTTTATCAAAATATAAGTAGTTTCTGCATAATTTTGAGTTGGCTCTTTCAGATTTTGAGTGATGACTGAAGTATTAATGGAATAGAGAGTGAAAAATATTATTACGTATTCAGTGCCAACAATACAAGAAAGATGTAGCATCACTTGTTTGAGTTTTGGTTTGATGTAGCAATTTATACTTGTGGTAAATTTTACCCTTTACTAACAGATGCTCTAATTTCTAGAAAATTCCATTTTCCATCTACACATCAAATCCATTATATTATTAAATTTTAGCTTGTAGCCATATAATAAATGTCGGACTGAAGTTTTAAGAGAAATAAATTTAAATGATTTTATATATTTCTTTATCAATGATGTAGCAATTTAATATTCAAATTTATATTGTTCACATGTCTTTAGTAGGTTTTTTCCTCTTGTTCTTGATAACAACTTCAAGTCCAAATTCATTTTTCATTACTTTGCCTACACGTGTATTAAGATCTTTCAGACAATATTGAAATGATGCGGTGAAATTCGGTGACTTTTCGACATAAAACCCCTTGTTGTTGAGTCCTAGTAACAGAAGAAAGTGGACAAATGTTGTTCCTATACGTAGTAAATTACTTCCTTGAAAATGTCATGTCATGAGTATCCATGTTCTGTGAATCTTTTATGTCGAAAAATTAATTGTTGGCAAAGCTTGTTTGTCCAACAGAGGCCAATGATAGCACCTCAACCATTCATGCGATGTTCTGGAACTGTTATTGATCTCAATGAACTCAAGGTCTTGTGAGTTTGAAACTGATATATTTGACTTTTGTGGGTACTTTCAAAATTTTTGAAAATTACTCCATTTTTTTGTATTAAACTTTGTCCTCGGATTGCATAAAGAATGATGCAGGCCTAATTCTTGTTGAAATTCCTAATTTCTTGAACATTGCCAAAGGTCCACATTTTTTCAGTGACTTCCTACAACTACAATATTGGTATTTTTTTTTGTTACAGTTTTTTTTTCCATAATGAAATCTGTTGTTCAGACTTTTTTAAATAAGGTCTTGTACAATTTTCTGAAAATATGAATAGTTTTTGCTTAAATTTGGGTGAAATCTAAACAAATTTTGAACAATTTTTCTCAAAAACTCGTTCAATCTTTTTCTTTCATTTCCCCTTTGATTTATCGAAGGATTGTACAAAAATTGATGCTGGTCCCATTTTTGGTGAACTCTGTTTTTCATAATTGCAAAAACTTAACATTACAAAAGTATAACATTAAAGATAGGTAGTTCTTAAATAAAGTTTGTTCAAAGAATTAAAACTTTAAAAAAGGTCAAATTCAACTTAAACAATTTAAAATAAATATTTTTCTGTAATTTCTCCTTAAAGTTAATGCAATTTATATTTTTTTAAATTCCTCCATGAATAGAGCCAAGGACTCCTTTAGAAAGAGCGCAAGTCTTAGTTTTGGTGAACTCTCTGAGTTTTCTAACATTGAGTTAGAATGGGAGAAATCTTGTGCTTTTAAACATCAAGGAAAGCGATCATCCCCTAGCAATTGCATTTTGTACCTTCAAGTACTTGATCAGTTGACTTACAATACTTGAGATTGAATCTGGGCCAGAGAAAAAATGTGGTGGTTGGAAAGACTTTTGTGGGTTCATGTAGTATAACATTGCTTATCCATTACCAATAATGCGAGAAAGAATGTGCTGCTTCCGGACCACAATTTTTACCTTTACACGTGTGGAGTAATATATGAAGTAGAAAAGAAGTTATGTAGTGTTGTGGAAAATATATTTTGAGATTTCAACAGATTTACACATTTTGAGGTTTCCTGATGCCAAAAAAATTGTTTGTTTTGTTCTATTTTTGTCACCATCTTCTTTCTTCTCCAAAACTTCCACCTGTTTGCCAATGAACATAACTAGCATCTAAACTATTTATGGGAATTTTTACCATAATATATATTCCCTGATCAATCAGGACTGGCTTTGAAGACCTGTGATTTTGAAAAATATTGTTTAAATTTTGAGGGTACTTTTCATGAAGCAATGAGACATTTTAAAAATTTTGTAAGAATAGAGCGAAATACTTGGATCATGGATAATAACTGGATCCAATAATAGATTGGTCCAATTTTTATTGTTAACTCTACATTTGTGATAATTGCAAATGTTTGACATTTTGTAAACCTAATACAACTACATTAGTGAAGATATATTTTCTTTCAAATGCAATTTGTCCTCAACAGTTAGTTCTTTACTTAATGTCTTTAACATTTTTGTAAAAAACATTAGCAGATTTTACATAATTTTGAGTAAGATAGGAGCAGTTTTAATGATTTTGTCAAAAAAGTCTTCAAATTGTTTTCTTTTAACATTTTATATAGATATTTTGTTTTTTTGGATACTTGACATGAAGCCTCCACATTTTTAAAATTTTCTCAGAAATTTCATATGGGCATTTTTTATACTTTATTGCAATTGTGAATACAAGTGCGTCAAAGTATTGCTGATTAAGTTTTTCAAAACTGCAAAAGTTGGCTGTCGAAATGAACTTAAAATTGCTTATTTTCAGAAATGCTGAGACACCTTTTCCTCAAAAATTGCCCTAAATTTTTTCTTGGAACTTTTTGTAGAGACAGTGCTAAATGCGTTGAATTACATGGCATAAATGGTGTATTCCTTTGATTTAAAAAAAAATACACAATCGACTTTTTGAAATATCAGTCACATTGTTTGTACTTGTAATTGTGTTTTTTAATACAGTATTGCATATCTGAGTAAAAGGACTGCAAAAAATTTCGTATGAAGTTTCTTGAAAACTAATCTTTTGTGTGAAAATGATCTCAAAATTGTGGATTTTCAGAAATGTTTAAAAGGCATTTTCTCAAAAATGGCTTCAAGTTCTAATGACAATTTGCATATAGGATGTTTTATTTTTTGGTAATATTCTTAATATCATAGTTCAGTTCTTCTATTAGAGTACCGTAAAATTGAGAAGAAAAATATTGTCTTTTAAGCACTGATGGCTAACAGATGGCAAAAGGTGGAGTAATGCTGAAGATCTAGTCTAGACAAAAGAGATTAGGAAATTAACTAGTACAAGAAAGTGTGTGCCGTTCTGTGAGACCCCCTAGCTTACGTATTTCATTATACAATCAGCTAGCAGAAATGTACCATTGTTTGTGATACAAGTTCATCTAACATTTTTTTAATCTCATTTTACTTATAATAATTAACCCATAATTCATCTCATGAAATAACATGTTGCTTTCATGGATATCCACTCCTAGATATCAAGGTATTTTCTTCTCTGAGTTTAATGAAGATGAAGGGTTGTAATGATGCAGTTAACATGCCCTGTTACTATATATTTAGCTTGTTGCCCTTCATCTACTTTAAAATTATACCACACCTTACCTAGTCTCCATGTTCAAGAGTTGAAATAAATTTATATTGTAATATTTAATATTACGTGACAAAGATAGCATCTGCAGTATATGTAGTAGTGATTGAAAATTAAATAGATGTACATGTAAAAAATATGTACTAAGTAAACTTAACACTGCTTAAATTATTTATCAAAAACATTTGGAATATTATTCATGGTTACTCTGCATGTCCATTTCTTCAATTAAGGGTCAATCTAGCTTGTATTTGAATTGTTGTTGTGAGTCTTGGTCTGCCACTTTTTATAAAGTTAATCTTTGAGAGGATATTTTGTTACATGACTTCTCTGAAGTTTACAATTATGACATCTTATTGATGGTTGTGGTTATACAGTAGTTAATGAAGTTTGAAAGGGATGGACAATTATAGACTCCAGATGTCCAATATTAATTCATTCTTTGTAAAATTTCTCAGTATATAGAAAAGAAGAAAAATGTTATAAGAACAGATGTGCTGTTTTTGTTTCTTTCATAGCAATTATCATATTATTTTGTGCATGAAAATATTCCATAGGTAAGTGTGTATTGACGTTGAAAATGCCTATGTAGTTGATATCTATGTGACTGTTTGCAGACAATTCCTCCAGCAGTTAATGCATCAGTTCCTGGTTACTGATATTAAATTTTGCCAAGCTGAGAATGTCGAACAGTATTTATGGAAGATAATGTTTTATAACATAATAGAGCTACTGCGCAAAGGTTTAAATGAAGATCCTGAAAATAAAGACAGATACAAAGAGATAATGCTTTCCATTATTGAGGAGGTAAGAATTGAAACATTTTTCTTTAATAATGATGATGATGATGATGATGATGATGATAATAATAATAATAATAATAATAATAATAATAATAATAATAATAATAATAATAATAATAATAATAATAATAAAAAACTGATGTTGATAATAACATCAATAATACTTTATTTCAACCCAACTTAAAATAACTTTATGCGTGCACTTTATGACAAAATATTAAAATAATTTGTGTACAAAATTGATTTTAAAAAGGTCTTTTTAAATCAAACTTTTCACTTTTATGGCTAAACTATTTATTGCTACCTTGTTCTGAGTACATTGATTTGACGAATTAACACACTACCGAGAAAGGTACATGTGAATATAAATTGCATTTTCACTGTAGTGATTGAAAATATCAATTTATTATTACTCTGTAAATTGTAAGATGGAATTTTCCGTGAATTTTTAAAATGTAAATCGGAACAGTCAATGTTACTTTTAAAAATCAATGAAAGCGTTAATCATTATACTTTGTGAGAGAATGTAATGAACTAGTTTTGAACAGATTTGCAATTTAGCCGGAAACAGGCATGTATAGGGAAAGAAAGTAATTTTATTAGTTGTAATAAAGTAAAAAAACTTAAGTTGAATGGATCCAAGTTTGTCTCAAATGTTTCGGAAGGGTGACCATACAGACCATGCTAACAAGTTATTTGGTTTAATTAATAAATAATGTTACATTTTACAAGTTTATATTTCATTATGTGATAATCCTTCTAATGAAATCAATCTTCTGTTTTCCTTTATTAAAATTAAAATCAATATGCTCCTCAAATTTTAGTTTGGAATAAAATATTTTGTATTTGTGAATAGTAGTAGCTAAGGTATAATTCGTGATATTTGATTTTGTTGGAAATTTTATAGGGCACTTCATATTTGGAGAAGCTTCTGGAAGTTCTGGAACGAACATACAAATTTAAGTTGGAGACTTACCTGTCTCCAAACAGTGTTTCAACAAAAGGCTTAGGATTTGTTGGCCTTGCTCTGATTTCTGCACAAAAGATCTTCCTATTTTTGGGAGATCTGGCTCGATATAAAGAACAAGTCAATGAAACTCAAAATTTTGGAAAAGCTAGAAGGTAAAAAATTACTTTTGAATAAACAAAGAGAAGTATTTGTTTTGAGATGTCATGTTGATAATGTGATTTTTCTTGCAGTTGGTATATTAAAGCAAACCAGATTAATCCCAAGAATGGTCGCCCTTACAATCAATTGGCCATTTTGGCTACCTACGCTGTAAGTATATTGGGTCTTCAAATGTTTTGAAAATATATTAGGTTGTCTTCATTCTGTATTAAAAATTGTTTCTCCTTTTTAGAGAAGAAAACTGGATGCTGTTTATTACTACATGAGAAGTTTGATGGCATCAAATCCTTTCCAGTCTGCTAGAGAAAGTTTAATATTGCTTTTTGATGAGAGTAGAAAAAAGGTAATTATTTATGAAACTCAAGAGATTATAATCTAGCGTTTGGTTTTCTACTGCGTATGAAATGACTGCATTGTAGATAGAATGTTTCATATCTGAAATTGCTTATGTGTGTGCCCTTTCTGCTACTTGTTAATTTTTTTATCAACATAATTTTCAGTACTTTATTTTGAGATTATGGTACTACAATGTCATGTGAATGAATGTGTAAATTTTATAAATTCTTGGTGTTTTAGTACGAGCAGACTGAGAAACGTAGGCGGGAAGAAAGAGAGGCTAGAAGGCGAGAAAGAATGAAAGAGAAAGAAGTGACAGGTCGTGAGGGCTTGCGACGTGAGTATTGGGTTCACCCTGAGGGAGGTCCTCGATTACACATCACTACGGCTGCTGCTCAAGAACTCAGGCACCATGACACTGAAGAGGAAGAGTTGGCTTCATTGTCTAGTGTCGATGTAAGTTTATTGGTTCTTTTCTTCATTTTTCTGTATTGGATTTGTGTCCGATTCGGTTCTATCTTGTTGCACTTTTTCAAGGGACTTAAGTGTTTTGAATGAATAAGATGGGGAAATTGTGTTACTGAAATGGACAGTTTGTTCTTACTTTCCACGCAACCTGCAGTATTTCAACTATCAATATTTTTTAGTGACTTTTTTTATGAGGTCTGGAGTTGAATCTAGGCCCTACATATATTTACATTCCCACTCCTTTCAGAAAAATTATATTTATTATTTTTTCAGAAGAATCCCAATTGCTTTAATATTTAAACATTTTTCACCTATTCCTTTCTTACAGAAAAATACAACTACTCCTAAATTAAACCTAGCAAAAGGTACTGTCATATGGTGTGAATATAACTTTTGTAAACATATTATTTAAGTGTTAAGAATAGATTTTAATTTTTAAAATAATTTTTACATTAGGTCAACACTTGAATTAATTTAAAAAAAATAACCATATATTTCTACACTAATATCAATATACCAATTGTGTATCAATGTGTATCAGCTTGCCAAATCTTAAAATGGGATAAAAATATATATAAATACTTTAAAAAAATTGAAGAACATAGGCCACCTGTCTGAAAGTTTTGATAAAACTGGTTTTGGTTCTGATAAAACTCTTCTCTTGGGCTTATTTATAAACAACTGCTATTGCTAAGGTCTTCCTGAAATGGCAGAGCTTTAATTCTCAGATATTTTGAGTCAGTTGTGTTAACTGAACTGTCTGAGAAACACATGTGTTGTTCTTTGAAATGACCATTTAAAGCCTTACTCAGGTGTCAGTACTCTTGTTATTTCCATCACCTTAATATAAAAACCAACAGTTATGGAAATGGTGTATATTTATGTTGTTGCAACCATCGTTCTTGAGAAATTGGAATTGAACTGTTATTGGGAAATTGGTTTCCAAAATTCTTTGTCAGGATGAGCCAAATGAAGATTTTACAAGAAAAGGAATCTTCGTCCAAATTTGTTAATGCTGCAAATATATCGGCCAGTGACTGATGAATAAATGTACTCAACTAGTCATGGTAGGGCAAGATCACACAAGTGTATCACCCAATAAAAAGAAGTTAGTTCGTTTTCTGGTACTCCAAGCAGTGATATAATCATAATAGATGGTTAAGATTGAACATGAGTTTGATATTTCTTGGAGACATGTTGATTAGCAAAAGAAAACCAAAACAGGAGCAGTATCCCCAGCAGAAACTATTGTTGATTGCTTCTTTTCTCCTAACTTCAAAATGGGGCTGCCCACATCAGTTCAGGCATTCATCAGTTTCTGATCGACTTTGAAACTTGTAACTGAACTTTCCGCTGTACATCAGTAAATCCTTCTTATTCTCATTACTGTCCTTTGGTGCAACCATGTACATTATCATTATCTGATAAATGCTGACTTCATCACATGCTTTTGCTGTGAAGCTAAAGGACTCTTCACTGTTCCCGTTTTCACTTGTTATTTTTTGCCATTCTTCAGCTTTAATGACGTCTACTTCTGGTGTGATATCATTGATCACTCAAAGAAAATTGGTCTTATCAATCAAATGGAAAATTGTGTTGTTTCACAAAATCCCAGGCAGTTTTAATGCATTGTGTCAAGAATTGTGAAATTTCTTTTTGTATATTGAAGAGAAGCCAATCTTTCATGTTTCTTCTTGTATACTTGCTTCACGTATTGTATAATTCCCTGGTTGATCAGAAGGAGATGATTGAAGGTGTGATTCAGTAGGCTGGAAAATCAAACAATTTTGATATTTGTAAGATAATGATTGTTGGGGAAGTGGCGTGTGTTGGTGAAATAAACAAAAGAATGTTTGTTTATCGTGCTAAATCTAGTGTTCTGTCTGGAAATGTTAAAAAATTGATTATGTTATCCTTGCTTTCTCATTTACAAATGTATTGTTTAGAAAAGTTTAGAAAATTCTTAGAGCATATTTCTCTCTTTCATTTTCTAAAATAAAGAGCTACTTCAGTTTCTCTGTTCCCTGTCATTGCAATTCAGTCTCTTCTTGCTTCATATCCCACCAGGGCTGCATCTCTCTATCGATGGTCTATACATGGAAAAGATAGTTAATGAAAGATTATAAGAATGGGAGTTTTAATTGTATTAAGAGTTTATGTATTATGAGTTTACTATCATGCTGTACAGTAGGGCAATCATTAAAATATTTTTTTTTGTTCATTAAATTCAATGAAAAATCCTTGTAATTTTCTTCTCAAGGCTTTCTTAAATATATATTTCGAAGAAAAGAAAAAAAGTTTTCTTAATTTTGTGAATCACTAACTATCAAGGCTAAAGTCATGCGTATTTTCATTCAGGTCTCGAAATGTCTTTTACTGTTCTTTGAATGTAGCATAAAAATCAGTATCACGTTTGACAATGTAATAATTCAAGTTTTTCAGAGTTATTGCTCAATTTTAGAAATGTTCTGGTTTGTTTGCTATACATTTATTGATATTCTAGAGAATTTCGATTTCAGGATGTTGATTTATTTTTAGGTATTCTTGGAACAAACTGAGCAAATTAGATTTTTGTATATTTTCCACATTTGACACTTTATATTCAGATTTGTTCTCCATCTGATGTACGGAAGTTTATCCAAAAAACCCTGATTCTTTGTATCTGAATTTTCTTCTTTATCTATATGAAACCATACTTTTGATACTTTGATTGTGGTTTTGAATATTTTGAGTCAATTTGTTTGCAAGAAAATTAGGGTGTTAATAACTTTGCTGATTTTCTACCTTTTGGCTTGCATTATTTATCGAATGTTTTTTTCATTTCAGGTGAACAAGAGGTTCATTACTAGTTATCTTAATGTTCATGGCAAGCTATTCACTAAAATTGGGTAAGTTTTTTATCATAAACATGTTCATGTCATAAAAAGCTCAACTACATTTTAATTTTAGTTTTTTAAAAAACTGTGGTTTATTGTTAGTTCAAAATTTGTGTTCTCTTACTTTTAGTTTGCATTTAAAATGCAATGATCTTATGTTATCCAAAGTGCTGGATATTTTGATATTGTTAATTATGATGTAAAATTCATTTACTTTTTTCAATGAATTATTAGTGTTTTTATTTTATTGCATTTACATTGTATGGGATTTAGATATTGAAGTTATTCCTTAATTGCAATTACTTCTCTTAATGCTAATTATTTAATAAAATATGAATTCCTTGCTTCTTATTGTAGCACGCATGTCTTCACCTTTCTTCAGAAAGCAAGTAATTCCCCCCAAAAAATTTCTTTGGTTAGAAGAAAGACAAATTTGAATTGTTACCATAATCAGAAAGGTTTTTTAGAGACAATGTAAAAGATCAATTTTACGAAAATGTCCTCTGTGCATATAGACTGTTCAAAACGGTCCTATCACAAACTGTACATGTTTAGAAAGTGTAATTAAAAAAGTCTTGTAATATATCATTGGCATAATGTTATAAGGTTGTATGTCAGGAAAATTGCAAAAATGAGTTCTTAATATTGCAGAGTTCTTTGAAGTAAGATCTTATTTATAATATGGTCAAAAGATGGCAGAGGACACTGGTTTGGGCAATACAGCTGTTTTTTAAAAGTTCTATTTGTGGAGTATTTCAGTTAGACCAAATCTCTAGAGAAGCATGAGGATGGCAGTATAAAAGCACTAGTTTTAATGAACATTGCTATTTTTGTTGATTTTATTACAGAGTAATGTGATTATTATACATTATTTAATAAAAATCAGACTTATACATGCTTTCTTTTTCCTCTTATGAGTTTACTACATTGTCCTGCACAAATGTAGTGGTTGATGCCAAACTTACATGGCCTTTAAATTCAGATTCCTCAGTTTTTTCTCAAACATTTATTTTAAAATATAAAAATTAAGGAAAATGGGACTTGCGTAGCTTTGAAAGGAAGGTGATCAAATGTTAAATGTTTGTCTTATTGATTTATAATTTTGTCATTTGCCATTAAATATTGTTTTTGAATTGATAGCATGGAGACCTTTCAAGAAGCAGCATTGCAAATGTTGCGTGAATTTCGGGCCATCTTGCAACATTCTCCTGTGCCTGTAACAGCACAGCGCTTCATGCAGTTGCTTGCATTGAACATGTTTGCCATTGAAAACACACAGCTGAAAGGTAGGTTGATTTTTTACTACTTCTATTATATGAATGTTCTGATTGAAATAGAGAGACTAATGATGTTATTGAGTTAGTTTTTTTGGGGGTGTTTTTATACTTTCCACGTAGCAGTCAAGTAATTACAGCAAATGGTTTTGCTTCAAATCTTTGTTTTTAGAAAGAATTTAAGTGTTAGAGTTTTCAAGTTGCTGTTGCAGCACCACTAGTATAGTTTTCAAAATCACCCTGTTGCTGAGTACTTGGCATCGTGAAAGCAGCAGTGAATCTGTCCACTTCCCTATCCCAAAATGATGTATGTATATCGTTGGTGCACAGGAAAGAAACATTAATAAGAAAGTGTGATTTAGCCAAACGCTTTTACCCTGAGCTTAGGTATTTATTACACATCCAAAGACAAAGTAATTTTCTCGCATGGGAAAGTCATTAAGAAATTATTCTTTTTACTGAACCGATATGTAATTTGCACTATTTGAGAATGAATGATTTGCATATGATGTAGAAATCGAAAGCAAACTCTCATATTGGTGCACACTTCACTACACTACTTAGAACATGATCTCGAGCTGATCACTTAAAAGTAAAATTGAATTGTTTGGCAACTTTTTTTAGCAGTTTACCAAGACCAGCAGGGCAATTTGGAGGAGAAAAAAATTAAAAATCAAAGAATAAAATCCAGGTGTGAGAACTATAAACTGTAAAAAAGATATGTACTGATTTCACAGCAAAAGAAATCGCAGCTTTTCAATATTGTCCCCTATATTCATGAAAAATTGAAGTAATATTTTGTGTGTATCAGAACAATCACACGCTTTAGTTAGTTAGGTAGTTAGTTTATTAAGGTTGTATATACAGATACAGATACAAAAATATATATGTATGCATAAGGTATACAATACATATACTCCGCACCTCGCTGAGGCTATAAAGCCTGTGCGCAAACCCACAAATTGCATTATGTACATGATATCGCAAAACATAGTACATTTGTAAAGAAATGAAACTATAAAAAAAAAGGAAACAATTTTATAAAGATAAATACATTAGCACTAATTACATAAAAGAAAAGAAAGAAACTTTATAAACTATACTCGAAGAAATACAAATAAAAAAGAAAAATGAAAGAAAATTTAACAAATTTTCTACTTACAATGCATATATAAAAGCTAAAATATAAATTACAATAGGTGTAGTATAACTTAGATAAAGGATTTCAATGCAAACAGGGCATTACTAAAAAATGGTCTTCAGAACAATCTCAGAGGAGCTCATCAACCAGTATTTTATCATACTTTTAGTTGATATACTATTTACATTCAGAATTTTCAAATTATGTGGAAGTAGATTGTAAACTTTATAAGTGATATATTTCAAATTTCTTCTACCAATATCCTTTTTAACGTCTGGAAATTGCAAATATAGAGTTCTTTTATTGACCTTTACTTTTGCTTCATAGATATTTTGTAAATAAGAGAAATTCTCTAAGACTGACTTCAACATAAAATACTTCCTAATATTAATTATTTTATTTTCTCTATATAAGATTTCTGAAGAGTATTTTTTATCCTTTTCAAATATCAGTTTAATAATTCATTTTTGAATATCACTCAGAGGTTTCAAGAAACTAGCATAGGATCCTCCCCAAGCAATTATACCATAGCGATAGACCAATAAAATGCATAAAATATCATTAGAAGTTTTTTGTATTAAATAATTTAGTAATTTTATAAGAAAATTAAATGAGATATCTTAATTAATTTGCAATCTTTGATATATGGTAACCCCATTTTAAATTGCAATCTATAAAAATACCCAGGTGTTTTGTATGATATTCTCTTTTTATCTGTGCATATTATTTATTTTCCATGCAGATATTTCTCATAACCTCATATGTAGCATAGTTTGCGTGTAACAAAGTGAGTTCACGTGGCCTCGTTGATCTCGCATCGTGTAGCAAAATCTCAGCACTGACTACTGTAACGATACATAGTAATACAATACCGTATTATAATACAAAGCCGTTCATATGTTAATTTTCTTCTTCCCGGTCCATTTATTGGTCTGAATCACACACCAACTTCACGCTGAACGCCAGTAGTGCGCCCACGGAAATAATTAGGTATTATAGATAAGCGTGATATTTATTGCTTTTGCAGCTCATTGTTTTGTCAGCATTCTAGTTTCATCATGGCTTGGAAGGGCAGTGTAAAAAGATAAATCTTAACAGACTAGGATTTAATCAACGAATAGCAGCTCTGACGACTCCAACGACTCCGTATTTTTCTAATGAGGTACTTCAGAAAAACCTTGTATTAGATTCCAGTAAAGACAATAATTGTGTTCATATTTTCATGAACTTTAATGCTTACAAAAATTTGCACCCCCCAAGTAATTTTTTTGTGAATAGTCAAAAGAGTATAGTAAATGAAATAAGTAAACTTCCAAATGTCATGTATTGTTTTTGTATAATTTTGGAATATTCTTCTATGATTTGTCACAAATTCATAAATTTTTGTTCATGTATTTCACTTCTTACATATAAGTTACAATTTGATCTTACATTATTAATTTTTCATTAAAATATTTTCAACATTCTAATGCCTTTTCTTGGTACATTCTTTTTATACCTAGGTGCATTTGACTAATCTTTGTCTTTATCCAAATTTATGGTCTCTCAGTTTGCCCTGACCACTGCAGTTTCAAAATACGGCACATCTACTGTAAGGGTAATTGTAAGAGAAAAAGTTAATGTGGTTCAATACATTAAATATTCAAAATATATCAATATTTATGAATTTTGTAAATGTTTAATGTATTCATATGGGTTTGGTCAGTATGTTATATTTGCATTGATCAGTTTTTCACAACATTTAGTGAGTACTGTTTTTGTCAGAACATTGTTCTTTTTATTCTTTAATTTCTCTAAAGTAAGATGTTGAATATCACTGTCCTTCAACTCCTCTGCTTAATTGGTAAATGAACACGAGTAAAGTTTCGTTGTAGGAATATCTTTTCTTGACTTCGGGAATAAATTGTAAAGTACTGTGTTCTCAATACTTAAATTACTGCAGCAGGTGAAATATAGTTAATTTTTAAATTAAGATTACTGCAAGTAAACAGAGTTAGTAACAAGAGTTCTGTTTGTTATTGTTATTTGCTTTTTATTGCTGTATAATGAAAATGTAAATGCTGAAGAACCATTGACTTTTGAATTGCCTTCATTACACTTTCCTATGTACTTATCTTCCAGGTTGTTTTGTTGTGGAACATACCTTGTAATTTGGAGTCAGGAAAATGACTGTTATTAGGGGAATCATTTCTTTTTTCATTGGAACTGATTGTGAGGTTGCATTGAGAATTTGTGAGAAGTGTTACATGCGAGAATTCAATTTATATTTTTATTTGGGTGTCTTGGTAGCTGATGTTTACTATCTGGGGTTTGTGGGTGATTTTTTCTTTCTTTACCGTATTCACTTGGGAAATTCTATGGGTTTGGATTTTCTTTGATGATGATTTGTCTTGTGTTTGTCGTCATTTTTATCCCAAATTGCATCTAAAAGTAAGAATTGAGCAATTAGTGGTTGTTTTTTTTTTAGATACAATGCAAATTATAATTTTTACGAATTCCATTCAGGATTTCTTTCAGATTGTGAATAATTACTACAAATTTTAAGGATATGAGATATCGAGAAAAGTTAACCAAGACTTTGCTTGAAAACTTATTCGTTTGATAAAATAAAAAAATACATACATACAGATATATTTATGACTAGATAATTCAATTCCAGTGGGTTTGCGTAAATATGGATTAAAAAGTTTACCTTTATATGAAAATTGAATTTTTTTTGAAAAATTATTATTTTGCCTAAATGTTTTCTGTGAAATGTCATACTTATTTCAACTAAACATTTGGGATTGCATGGAATTCAGATTAAAAAATGTATGGAGTACTTTAGTTGTGAATAGTTTAAGTAATGAATGTCACGAATTAATTCTTAAATGAGAATAACTATAAAATGGGGTTGTATATTTTTGGGAGATATAGACAATTTTAAATTCTATTTTTCTATTGCAGGGCAATTGGAAATTCCTTAATGTTCATTCATGACGTACAAACAATTAGGGGAGAGGCACTTTTTTATTTCATTGTATTATGGGGATAAGGGTAGTAATTGAAGTCTTATTTGAAAACATTTTGGTCGAATAGACAAGAACAATGTCTTAATAAAAATAGTTTTTCGTGAAAGAAAGAAAAAAAAAAAAAAAAAAAAAAAAAAAAAAAAAAAAAAAAAAAAAAAAAAAAAAAGAAGAAAAAAAAAAAAACTCAACAACTTTAGAGTAGGTAAATTATTTGAGTGGGGGGGGAATGATATAAGTGTCATTTTATAAATACTGAGAAATCTGTTGAAGTCCATTTTTACTGTAGAGTTGTGATGTTTTGTTTCATCATTAAAACCATGGCATTTCAATTGTTCATTGAAACCACGAAAATACATAGCCACTGAAATATAGTCTAAAATAAACAGGTTTTTCTCAGAATTTAGAGAATGTCACTTATGCCGTTTTGGTTTTCACCCATTCATTTTGCCTTTTATGCACAATTCATTAGTGATATTACATTTTTTTCTGTATAACATACGGGGGAAGTTAATGAAGAGTATTTAAGGGGGTAGAAGATATTTGTTGTGGAAGTGAACAGAGTGGAATGGGTTATAAAAATTATTTAGTATATGTATATTTTGCATGATGTATGTATGTTGTTGTAGAAATTATTTCGTTTACGGTTGAATGTTCAAATGTGTTTGAAATTGTAGGAGTTGTCAGAGGAGAAAACCTTAATGGCTTCCTTCAGCAAAGAAACAGAGCAGTTTAATTCATGTACATTCAGGGCATGGAAGTCGAGAAGACGCTTATGTACGACACTTCAATAGGGTGTTGTGGGTAACGTAATAGGAACCCCATTTCGTGGCCAGATTGCATTTCGGCGACAGCCTTGCTTTTTGTGCAGGATACAAGTACAATTACGGAATTAATTTATAGCTAACAGGAAAATCGTTAGATCTCTCCGGAATAAGCTTCCAGTCCACGATGTAGTAGATGTGACGTTTTTATAACCGAACAAGAATTATTCGTGAGATAATACTTGAGTTTTCTGGAAACAAACGATCCAATGTGCAAATCGCTGCGTTTGTGGGATAGGAAACGAGTGCTTTTCGGCGTAGCGACTTAATCGCGAGTAAAATTACGGTTTTGTGCGTGGCAGCTTGGGCTGCGGTGTTCGCGTGGGCTGAAGCGACCTTCAACGTCCTTGCGCTTTCCTCCTCCTCCTCCTCCAGCTTCATCTGCTCGCCCTCTTCTGCCGCGGACGTAGGCTGCTGTCGGCTCGTGCTGAGCCGTATCACCTTCCTCCTGCAACTGCCCCTCCCCATCGCCGCAAGGTCACCCTGAAGGACGCGGCTTCGGATGACCTGTGCACCAGCTGGAGGCGTCGCGATAGGGATTTCGCGTGTGACTTGGCGGCGGACGTGGTGTGTGCAGGTGGAGCCGTCGCGGCGTCCCTCTCCCTTCCCCCTCTTCCCAAGATTCGTATCGCTGACACGAGGTCGTTGCGGCGCACCCGTTCTGGGTCGCACCTAGACGGCCAAAATCAAAAAAATAACAAGAAGAAAGGAAGGTAAACCGAGTGTCAATGATTGTTCTCCGGACCAAATCCTGCCAAGCGTTTGAGGAAGGACGTTGGACAAATCGAAATCGTGATCACGCGCCAACCTTTCAGTATTTGAAAGACACCTGACATACTATATGCATCATGCCGAAGTCTACTACCCAGAGTCCAGAGTCCTGCCTGTCTAGCCTCACGATCGCCGACCAACAGTGCAACTCCTGCGGCACATGCTCTAATTTCGCCCTGCCTCGTCGTAGGAAGTATTTTGCATGAAATGGGCGAGGACCCCATTTCGTGGTAGATTCGGGGCATTTGTACAGTTTTCTCTGCAGTACCTCGCCAGTTTTTTGCTGGCTGGAATATGGTTTTCGATTTCGCAAGAACAGACTCTTTCAGACGACTCATGTCGTGACGCAACTGAATTTTAAGGTAGTTTAGACTCAGCCTATATAGTATTCTAATAAGGGGCTTTCGTGAAGCGATTATCGTATTGCCGCTGCGTCGGCATCGCATAGGCGGGGTTTAATTCGAGTTCATAATAGCTTTTACGATTATTTGGGGGTGGTCCGTAAATTGTCCTCGGAAACCTTGCGTTCGTTTCCCCGCACCTAGTTCCACATTGGCTTGATCTATGATCGGGTGTTGACGTTACGTGTTATGATGCGGACTCGGATTCTGATATGTCATCTTTTCACTGGTGCATTCTAGACTTTGCTACCTTGTAAGTGAATGCTTATAACATGTAGGTGATTAAAATGTATAGTTATTGGGTAATTTCTTGCCATTTTTCAATTTTTAGGTCATTTTCCTGGACCTTTACGTCATTTTTGTAATTTTTACGCAATTTTGTTTAATTTTTGTGCTTGTTTGGAAGCGAATGTTTCATGAATGTACAATGACACACTAAAACAAAGTATTTCCTCAGTTCATGACGAAACTCGCTACTGCAGTGGACTCTGTTTTTCGAAGTATTACACGGATCTTCGGTAACATCCTCGTCCTTCCAAAACTGACGGTTGGAAGATCCGAGCTAAGGATTACATTTCCTCCTAAAATAAAGACTTTATATTAAATATAATTTTATATAAATACATTTTATTTATAATTGTAATGTTCATTGAAAACATATATCCGTTAACTTTTTTCGAGTATTTAAAAAAATTTCCCCTTATTTAAAGTCATTTTATAGGTCATTTTCGTCTTATTTTCAAGTCGTCTTATAGGTCAATTTCAAAGAATTTTTAAGTCATCAGATTCCGAGTGGTCATCATGTGGTGTAGCCAGAATCAATGTTTTGTGTGTGTCCTTCATATCGAAAAATCGAATGACAGCCAAACGTTGTCCGTCCGTGAACAACGCTAGAGGCTAAACCGTTCATGCGATTTTCTCAGAAATTGATATTCCTCGATCGATCTGGCTAACGTCGCGGCTCTTGAATTTGAAACCGATATTTTAATTTTCGCGAGTACTTAAATAAACCCTTGGGACATTTTCAAAATAAAACAAGCTCTATCGTTTTTTATTAAATTTTGTTGTTGGTAGTGTAAAGTACGTTTAAGAGAATGGTGCAGGTCTCATGTTCGTTGAAAACTCTGATTTTTCGAATATTGGAAAAATTCAATAATTTTTCGGCTTCCTACAACAACAACAATAAAGAAGAAAGATATTTTTTTCCTTTAATGAAATATGTTCGTTAGAGATGGATTTTGAAATATTAGAAATATCATGTACAATTTTGAAAATTTAGTACTTTTTGCATAATTTTGCAAGAAAGTACGGCCGAGAAAGTACGTGCTGACTTAGCACCACTAGGTTGCAGTAATAATTTACTGATTTATACTGATAATTTACCGCTTTACACTGGTAATTTACTGATACTAATTTATAACATTTGTGAATTTCAATTAGCAAGTCCACCTTTTGCATTTTGAATATTACTTCTGCCAGCAATTCATGTTAACTCTCACCTGCGTGTGTGAATCATCATCAGTTCTCCGGAGACGCAACTTCCTGTAGATAGCGGACGCTCAGGTGTTAAAAGTCCGTGAGAACCAACTTAACGTGTTTTCTTCTGACCCCGAATCTCTTGACAGCATGATTTTGTGTAGCGCTTTTGTGCCCCAGGTTTGGCCGACTGACGCAGCTCTGTTGTCGCTTTGAGTTGTGTTTACTCTTGTGTATACGTTAGACTTCAACATTTCTGTTGACTTTTCTGCCGCGCTAAACAAAAACAAGACGCAGTAGAAGAAGACTGCCTCATTTTGTGACAGCTGACATTTTGACGAAGAGAATTAAGTCTTTGTTTTAGTCATCACTGGAGTGAGTCAAATATCTTGACTTAAATGCTCGTTGGCACCCCTTGGGTGTGGTTTCATGTTATCAGTAGGGATCGGATATTTTTAGAAACGATGCACCTACTAGACATGCCACCTTAATATTCCTCCCACATATTCCCTCCTTCACTTTAGAAGATACATAAGAAAGAAAATAATTTTTTTGTACTTCTGTTGGCCTTGGAATCATCGAAATATCTTACGGTTTCTTCGTGAATGTTACTCTCCAATATTTTTAGATTCAACCAGATAAACATCACATTAAAAACGTTTCCTCACAATAAAATAGGCATTGTATAGTGAATCCAATTTTGATTCAATGCAGCAGTTCCATAAATACAACACGTTTCTGGTTTGTCTGTTAGATTTTTTGTTCAAAAATTCCCGCGTATTTTTCAGATACGGATGATTTTGGTTTAGTAAACGTACCACGCACTATGTGTTAATAACTATTCTAAGGAAGTGGCAAGGAGCATAGAAAATTTTACCGCCGAGCACAGATACTGCGTGTCATATAAGTGACTGCTTGCCTCCAGCTTTCATTCCGTGAGGACACGCCAGCTTAGAAGGCGACCCTGCCCGCTCAAATGGAAGTACTGAAAGCTCTTAGTGAGAGGAAAGAAAGAAACGAAATGAAGAATGGGTCATCCTCAACGATCCTGAAGTATTCGAGCATCACCAAGTTGAAAATTATATTTGCCGTATTTCCAAGAAAATTAGTAACTTAACTCGTTTCAATTGTACAGGATCTTTGTGTTCATATAAGTAATGAAATAGGTAAGAAATATGTGATGAGTGACAAAAAACAGCAATTTATAGTTGTATCAAAATTTGTTGGAAAAAAATCACTACAGTTCTTTAGAATTATTTCCATATCAGAGAGCAGAAAGATCAAATATTTTGAACGGTACGTTTTGGAGGTCGTTGATCAGACTGACATATGAAATCCAGGTGTACACGTTGATTGTTTTCAGTAATACATTTCGGAGTAAGTTGTCGGGAGCATTGAAAAATCTCACGTCATCTCGCATTGGCAGGGGACAAGCAGAGACACGTAATTTATTTTCTTAGAGGCAAATGCAAATCACTATTCAAGACAGCTACAGTACAGCAATTAGGGTTAGCATCCAAATTGTTCACGTGGAACACTTAAATTAGATTTGTATTGGGATATTCGCATGTTTATCTGGTGTAGCGGAAGCTTTCGGTAGATGTGCACGAGTGTTGTGCGGTTTTTTCGGGCGGTGGCGCGCCGGCCAGGGGGATTGCCAGTAGTGCCGGGAGGGCAGAGCGAGCAGTGGCACTGCATTGGCTGCGGCCGGGCTTTTTTGGCTCCGCCCCAACCTCGCTCCCGCCTGCCTGCTTCCCAGACGGTCTCCGCCCCGCCTCGCCCCGCCCTGCGCTTTTGGCAAGGTCGTTCGCAAGGTGCGACGCCCTCGCACGCGCGGGCGGCCGCGCCCCGTCCCTCTCGCCCCTCTCCTCCCCCTCCCCCTGCTCCTCCCGCCGCCGACCTCACCCTCCAGCACCGACCCTTTCTCCCACTCGCACGAGCTCCAAACGCTCAGAGCGTGTTTCTGCTCTCTTACTTACCCCTCTTCCTGACTTTTTTCACTCCTTGATATGCAAGTAAGGAAATGTTTAAATACTAATTTCTCATAATTATGGTAGAAGTCATGTATAATCTTGATTGAAAATGAATCTGTGAACGATCGTATTCAATGTTTGAAGAATGATCCCTCCCACTATTGGTTTTTGAAATCGCCAAGTTTTTGATTTGGGTTGCAAATATAATTGCAGTGAGTTTCTGTTGTCTAAGTTCACACGGTTCCCATGCAGGTATTACAGGTTGGACTTCAAAAACCTAAACTTCATCTTATCCTGCATTTTTTAGCTATTCGTTAATATTGTAATGTTGTGTGATGTAAAGAGATCGTGAGCTGAAGGAAAGTTTGAACCAAAACTGAAACCTGAGACGAGAGAACGGATTCCAAACGTACGTAGTTCACTTGGTGCAACCTTCATGGCTTGTACGAGGGAGCGAGGGCTGTGACCTATTAGAACATAAGCGGGGGCGATCCTACATGCCGACAGTGTGTCGTAGAGGAGAGTCATTAAACATTTTGTTCAGAGGTCGCGAATGATGGTCTCCGACGCCGCCGCCGCCACCTTTTCTACTTCCTTGAGAATGCGCGACTTGAGAGCATTAACCCTCGCGACGCGACGTTGTAATTTGACACCTCGGCGCCTGCACCGGCTGCGGAACGCAACACGACTGTTTGCTGCGTCATTAGGACGCTGTGACATTGAACTTTTTTGCTACAGCTGGCTCGTTTTTCAATTTCAGGGATACGTTGTTTGCGATTGTAGCTGGGGCGAGGACTTGGCTCGCACAGCTGATTCTAGATGAGGGAGCGGGTGTAACGGACTCGCTTTTCACATGACCCGGGGAGTCACGGTCCTGCAATTAAAACTCTGTTAGACACGGAAGTATAGAACATTCCAGAAAAGTAATATCGTTTTTTTTCTGAACATGATTTGTCTTACCGGATCGTCGATTAGACATACCTAACTTAATGTCATTGTGAGAAGCAGAGGTCCTGTTGAATTTCAGTTTTGTCATAATGATGCTTTGCTTCTGTGACTTCACTACAACTGAGATAATTACATGAAAGGTACGAAAAAAATTGTTAAAATTATAGTAAAGTTGTATTTAGCAATAATGCACAACATATGCAATTACAAAATATATGCCTCACACCTAGTTCACTTACGAAAATTGAATCTTGAATTATTTTGAGTTAAAGAGAATAAAACTGAATATAGAATATTAAAATATGCTTTGTGATTTGTTTTTGGGGTCATCTCTGGGAGGTTTTTTGTAGTGTTCTTACTATTCTATTGTAAACATGAATTGTAGCGATCATTGAACTTTTAGAACAAGGAGAGATACGCGTTGTAATATTTTTTCTATGTACAGGGCTTACGAACGTACCTATCTTCTGATGTTCATTGTGACCTTGGGTCGTACGAGTTTTATTAAATATATTTCGTCGCCCTGATGGCCGAGATCGTTAAGGCAGTAGTGTCGTAGCGACTCGGACTGAAGGATCACGGGTTCGAGTCCCGCCTCGGGCATGGTTGAATTTGTGTTCGTCCTGACATCCCCCTACCATCACCATGTCATGTCATCTTCACAGTTACCATAACGTTCAATCCAATAGGGGTCGCTAAATGTTGAAGCGACCTTAAATATATTTCGTGTCATTTTGTATACATACTACTTATGACCGATTTATGCTATGAGCAATTCACAGCCAGATGCAGTAAGTTGCGGGCAAAAATTGAAAAACGTTTCGAGACCCATGAAGTTGTTTGAGAGATTCACCGTGGAAAACATTTCGAATCTTTTAAGTGTTTCGGGTACTTTTCTCTCTTTTGTCTCTGTTGGCGAAATTGGCTTATTCCAAACACATGCTTTCTCATGTTCCTTGCCTTATTGCAATGAGTCAATTTCTTGCGTCGGGTTGGAAGCGCGCTCAGCCAGCCGGAGGTTCGATTTTTCGGGCGATACGGTCCGAGGTTTTTTCGCGTGCACGTGGTGTTTCCGTTGTTAATTACCGGCGCGGGGCGAGAGGCCCGTGAGAGACGGACGGACGGACGGACGGACGGGCGGACGGCCCGAGATCGCGCGCGGCGATTGCAAACAGCTTAATGACCGGGGCCCCTCCCCAACCCGACCACCGCGATGCGCCGCCTCCCCGTTGGTTGAGCACACGCTGGCGCTGCCTCCACAGGTGGCTCGCTTCCACATTGCGCGCTGGTGCTCGGAATCCCTGGCGTTGGGGTAGTATCATTCGAACGCGGTATCGTAGTCATTTCGCAATGTTTGTGGGGCACTCTACAGCCGTGATGCTGCTGTGCAATTCATGCGTATTGAAAAGAACGTACCAACAATTTGTCACAAAAAAAAACCAAGATACCAAAAACAAAAAAAACAAAAAAAGGCTTAGGTGGCTCAGGGCATCAATTGATATCTCTGCAGTGCCTCTGACCGGGAGGTCCTTGGGTTCGTATCCCGAAGGTGGCAGGATTTTCGATACAAGCTAGCTAGCTAGCTCGTAAAGTCGAATTCAGCTGCCCTTTGAAGAGACTTCTAGTGGCCGGCTGCTCTGATCGTTAGTTTTCCTATATTTCTCCGATCAATACCAGGTGAGTGCCAGAGCAGTACTCTAACAAACGAACCACGGACCCCGTGCGATCTTTCCTTCCTCTTCCTTGTTCTATCCTCAACCCTTGCTGACACACGCATACTTATATGCACGACCCTACCACACATGCCGAGACCAGTCCGGAGCTTATCCCAGCTGGGTGGTGCTTCGCTGGTGGGAGATACCTGGTTGGGGAAAACTAGGTTAGCCGAAACACTAATCAATCAGTCAACAAGATATGAAAAGTCATCTGTTTGAAGGAACGTATTCTTTCAAATATAATGGAACTTGTGGGATTATTTTAAAAATATGAAAGCGTGTGAGTTTTGGTCGGCGAAGCCAATACGAGGGGCATGGAATTGCGTTGGCTTGAAAATGGATTTACCGCGCTTACAGGAACGTTGTAATGTCAAACGGTCCGAGTGCCACACAGGAACTTATTGTTTTTAGTAGGAACCAGCATTTACCTGTAAAATTGCGAACATTTTTAAACGAATGCCTTGGTTAGTGTTTCTTAAGTGGAGTATACAAGTGTCTCTGAGTAAATCCCACAAACTTCTAGGGTATGTAGAGAGGTTGATGATGACGTTTTCAGTAAACTTGGAAACTTGAAATTTGGTTCACATGACATTACCCCTGATTGTTAGGCAACATGTCGTGCAGTGATGATCGGCGGGTACACGATATCTCTTTGTCTGCGTCTGAAAGTGACCTGCCGAACACCATTGCATTTGGATGTCTAACAATGCGTGGCAAATGTCACTGGTGTAATTTCGTGCATGAAATGTTTTCCTCCGTGTTCATTGGCAAAATACCGACCATCTTCGACCTCTCTAGATGCCCTAGATGTTTACTCTGAGACACGCTGCGCAGGAAGAGATCGTCTGCTTCGCCCGGGCGTCCGCAGGCCGAGTCGCGGTGGGGGCGGCGCCGTGGAGAGGCTCGGCGGGGACGGGGGGAGCTTCGCCGCGCCGCGTCGCGCCTCGTTCGAGAGGTGCATCGGCCCTCGGCGCCGGAATGTTTGGCGTGCTCTCGTGCGCGCGCTGCGCTGGGCTTCTCTCCGCTCCGCTGCGCCGCGCCGCGCCTCGGCCTGTCTGCGCCGCGAGCGGCCCCAGGGTGGCACCGCAGGGCGGCTGCCCGCCCTTCTCACCAATTAATCAGATCGTCTCCGCGACTCTTCCCCGGGGAAGATGGAATGTCTGGACGCGTCGGGGGGAAGTGGAGCTGTTGATGTGAATAAGCCCCCTCCCCGCCTATTTCATTGCAACTTCTTTTATCCAATTTTTTTCTATTGTATTCGTTTTATGCGTTATTTCAGTATTCTATGTATTCTATGTCCTAGTTGTTTGGACTGTGAAATTAGACTCTACGAAAAATGTAAACCATTTATTACCCATGTTCTTGTTCTGTTTCAGTAAATTAGCCCTTTTTCTCGCCATTCGTAGATCAACTAATGTATGCTGTGTTTAATTCTGAAAACCCATTCTATATAGTTGCATGTTATTGAACACTAGTCCTTTGATACTTTAAAATATGAACTTTGACACGTGTGTGCATTCTTCCATTCTGGTTTTAGAACTAGTGGGTTTTTCATTTGAATTTGCGGCAACTGAAAACGAGGTTGTTAGGATGTGGGGAGAATAGTGCGACTGAGGCTGTCTCGCCTCATCCTGTGCTGTGTACGGGTGGTATGCCAAACGAGGCTTCATCCGTTTCATCACCTTTCTCTCAAGTTGTCATAAGTCCCGAGAGGCTGCGATTGTGAGGTTCCCGAGAAGCTGCCGAGATCGCGAAACATTCGGGTCTTGAGGGCAGTTTGTGTTCCCGGCCTTTTTGCGTGCCCCCTTGAACCTCTCCTCCTGTCCATTTGTCCCCTCTCGAGCGCGCCCCCATCGACTCATAACGGCACACACACGCGCTTTGCTGTAACGGTCCCCTCCCCTTCGCCCGACCGGCCACTCGCATTAAGGTCGCCGAGCTGGCCTCGTCCCCGCTGCCGCCGCCGCCGCCTCGTACTTTTGTTGCCTAATGACGGCTTGTCTCCGGTGAATCGGGAAATGAGTGTCGCCTGGTACCCTCATCCCTGCAGGGCGCAGGTTTGCTTCTGGCGCGGATCCACTCTCCCGGCGAGTTCCATGATGAATGTTCCTTTATTGTAAATATACAAGTTCATTGACTTTCCGTTGTTTAAATTGTTGAAATTTCAAGTTGCAAGTTGCAATTTCTTGGAATAATATGGTTGATCCTTGTGAAACGAATGTACATATATATTTGTATGCAACTATGTAGGATGTTTGAATGGAGATAACGTTTATTGAAGTTCATAACACTCATGGTTTTATAAATTTGTTATAGTATACCGGGATTTTCATCTCTTTAACCATTGTACCGTTTTGATGCTTAAGTGAAACTTGAATCATTAATTAAAAGTCTCTTGAGAATAGTAGCAATTTTGGGTTCACAATATTGTCGATTAGTAATATACTAGGAATCCAATTAAGGGACTGAATTTCAGTATTCTTCTTAGAATTCTGCCTGAGAGAAATGTACTTTTGAAATAGTGTTATTCGTTTAATTTTGCCCGAAAGGTTTTGACGGCGCTGATGGAGACTAATTAGCCCGTCGGTCGTTTTCGTTCCTTCGAATAATGTACCTGTTTAAGACGAAATGTGTTTACACTGTACAATTATATTGGAATGGAAATTTTATTTACACATTAGTACATATTATGGATACACTGTATGTATATAAATAAAATGCCTTTGTGCCATTCGGGCGCCTGCGAAGTCCGCCTTGCCCGCTCGTCTGCGCTAATCCGCCAGCGACGGCGTGAGGCAGCTCTGGAGGGCGCGCTCGCGACGTCGTGTCATGTTCCTCTCCGCGCCCCGCGCGTTCTCGCGCCGGTCCCCGTTATGCAAACGGACGCGCGCACGGCGTGTTCCGGGCGAGTGCCCTCGCCCGACGCTGCGGCCGGCCCGCCACGCACCATCGGCGTCGCGGGCGCGGTGCCTCGCCGCCCCCGCCACCCACGCCCCGCGCCGCTTGTCTCCACGGGGTCGGCGGCGTCGCGTCGCGTCGCGTCGCGTTCTCAAGCCCTCGCCCCTGTCGCTTCCTCGTCGCTCTTCGCTAATAGGGAGTTTGTGCTCGGCGCAAAGTGCACAGGCAGAAATGCATTGTGGACGGCCGATGACAAACACTCCGCGTGTCTTCTCCGCCGAGACACTGTCCCCCCTCCCCCCTCTCCTGCTTTTCCTGTTCGCGCAATGAAGCGCCATCTCGCGCTCGCGGGTCCCGTTAAAGCACTCCGCGGGGCTCATCGCCGCCCGCCGGAGAGGAGCCATTCTTCAAGCGGCGCACAAAAGCCGCCGTCGCTCCGGCAGCCGCCGCCGCGCCCGAAAACTCGTTCCGCGTGCTAACGTGCGACGGCGCCGGTCCGTTTGAATATCGGCAGCCCTGTTTCGCGGCCGATGTTTGTGTTGCGTATCAGGTTCAGCCTTCACCTTGGCCTGATGCGCGCGGTTCCCGCAGGTCTATATTCGATCTCGCCTCGGGGAGGAACGGTCCGCCAGGGCAGACGAGGGGCCGCGCAGAGAAGAAACCGGGGAGGCAGGGCCAGGGGAACTAGTCGAGGCGGCTCTCCATCACGCCGCTATCCCGACTAGCATCGCGACGGCAGCCTTGCGCTGGTCGGCGCGGCGCGGCGCGGCACGGCGCGCGGATTCCCAGAAGCTGGCGAGGACCGCCGTCGGGTGCGAAGGAGCACGAGGCCGCCGGGGGGGTTCCCAGCTTCCACGGCGCCCGCGGGGAGGGTGCGCTGGGAAATGAATCATTGCGCTGGCAAATCCGATTAGTGGCCCATCGGCAGCCCCGGTCGCGTTTGGGCAGGGACGGGCGCCGCGCTGCTCTCGGCGGGGCCTTACGCCGGCGATGGCGGCAGCGGTTGCGAGGGCGCGGATGGCGCGTCTCCTGCTTGGACCGGCCCCTGTTATTAATCGCGGCGCCCGCTTTCGGATGAGCGCTCTTGGCATTGCGTCTAGGGGAAGTGACGCCTTCACGATTCCTCGCGCCCTCTACCCCTTTCGGGAGTGCGGTTAGTTCCAGATCCTTTGCCTTGCAAGAATATTCTCGGATTCGCCCTTCTGGTGACGATTCTGTAGACTTGAACGTCAGCGCATAGCCGTGCGGAGTGCAGTTTACAAAACCGTATAATAACCTATAAAGCTTTCTAAAGAATTCGCAACGATGTCTTCGTTTTTACTACAAAGCCGTGTAATTTCTGTCATTACTTTCTAGGACGTGCAAACTGTTGCATAACTCCATCGAATTGCTTCTGTGAACTTACAGCTCACAATTGTTTCCATCACGACGGATATTTCTTACTTTGGGGAGACGATCGTGTAATCGTTGGATTGCAGGAGTGTTCTTGGAATCTCAATTGCAAATTATGAAGTTTCTCTTCTGAAACACTTCGAAGTCGCATCATGTTTTAGGAGGGCTATTTTTTAATAAATATTTCATTGGTTTTACTTTCATATTTATTTTCTTATAAAAATCTTTTTTCCATTTCTGTTTATTTTTTAATTCTGAGATGTTTTACCGAGGCCGTAGAATTCAATTCGTATGCCAAGTGCACCTTCTTCCCCTTCCGCAAATATCCTGCAGTCGGCGCTGCGCCGTAGGAAACCGGTCGACGTGGCTTGCATCGGGGCGATCGCATGCACGCGCATCGTTGAGATCGCGATAGCCCCGCTGCAAGCTGCCCAGCGCCTTGCCTCGCCTCGCCGCTGACGAGCTATCTGCCCGCCCGAAAACCCGGCGACGCCTCTTCCTATCTTCATTTGCTCGAGGCGCCGCGCCGCTCGCCCGCGGTCCAGGAGCTTCCCCTTCAGCGGCAGCCGCACCCTCGAAGCCCTCGCCCCCTCGTGGCAGACGGACGGTCCCTCGGTATCTCTGCAATTAATCGCCCTGCGCTTTTATTAAAAGTTATCGTAGAGTAATTATCGTATCTGTACACGTGTTTACCTCGTTAATGAAGTCCCAATAACGGGAATGTCTGTAAATTTGCTGGCTACCTTCTCGGTGGGTTTTCCGTTTTTTGCTGTTGACTGAAACTGGAAATTCGAAAAACATCTGTGGGGTCGTAGGTACCCTTTGCTCTGCCGGAATTTCGTTTAGCAAAAGGTTAGGTGGAAGGTGAAAGAAGTGCGGGTAGAATAGAATCTGGCAATCATTCTTTGCTTATCCGGGAATATCCGCCTTTGCCGATTCCCTTCGTACGACAAGTGGTTCTCATTTGATATGTGCTGCAGAGTTAGTTTTGTTGTTCTGTCGGCTCTAGTGCTCTTGCTTTATTTACACTCCCTCTCCCCTGCCTTCTGCATGCGCGCGTGGGTCAACATTCACTGTCACACTCATTAGTTCACGTACTTTGGAACGTGATGCGAGACGCAAAATGTTCTGTCGTACGAACGGAAAACTTTGCAGACACGTTTATGATGAAGGGCATTCAATACGACTTAGTATCCTAAACAGTGCTAACGCGTGTCTCGTTCTTGGGTGCTATTTGTTTGCTAATACAATTGATCTCACTTTAAGATAAAAAAAATATTGTCGAGCTAATTGTTCGTAAATACCTTTGATTGACTTGCGTATCTAATGAGGGTTTGGCGTCACGTTTGAGATAACGTGTTCATTTGTGATTTTGAGGTATCTTCCACAAAAGTAGAAAGTGTAAAGCAGTGGTTCCAAAAGTGGTCTAAATGGCCTCCCTGGGGTCGTAAGTTTTGGAACCTCGTGTGTAAAGGAACATGCGACACGCTATGGCATTCATGCGCGGTGGTGCTCGCACCCGCGCGGGGCGGAGGGAGCGTCGGGTGCGGGGGCGTGCGGAGCGAGCGGCCGGGCGCCGGGGAAGCGTTCAGAGAAGTGGAAGCAAGTGGGAACAAGTGTGTGGAAGGCAGGCGAGCGCTGGAGCGTGCGCCGCGCCGCACCGCACCGCACCGCACCGCGCCGCTGGGCTTGGCAGCGCGCCCGCGGGCGAAGGCGACGGCGACGGCGACTGCGAGGAGGGCGAGGGCGAGCGCCGTGCCAACGTGCGCGCGAAGGCCAGACGCCACCGTCGCCGTCGCCGGCGGACCGCTCGCCCGCTTCCGACTTACGCCCGGGGTACACGTCGTGTTCAGTCACTCGTGACTCGTGGCAGTGCCGTGATACATCTCGAGCAGAACTCGATCAGGGTGAACAGCCCGGGCGGCTCGGGGGCTGGGAGGGGGGTCGGAGGTATTGTCTTCCGCAATGCGCCCCTGCTGTAAACATAGCTGCGGGCGACGCGCTCTTTTGCGTCTCGTCTCGTCTGGGCTGGAACTGGCTCTGCAGTCCCGCCTCGGCGATTTCCGTTGGGTGCGCAAGCATATATTCTCGGTAGCCGCCGTTCCACGTTTGTTCCTTATGTACTTACGGCGTGGTCACGTACTATTTTCGCACTGATACAAATCTGTTTTCCTTTTAAGCAATCCTGGAAAGGGTTATTTTTCTTATTTTTCTTCAATTCTTACTTTGAACATAATGAAGATTGTGGTTGATTTGCAAGCCATGAGTGTACATGAATTTTCTGATGCGTCAAGCATTTGATATTGGTGTGTTTTGGCATCTTTCTTGTTTTGTAGACCTTTTCCTATCGAGTTTGATGGCTATGGTTGTAAAGAAGTATTTTCATAGACATTCGTGTTACTTCTTGCTCTCGGGTAACTCGTGTATGCATGTCTTACAGATAGTTGCACAAAGTAAAAAAAATATTAGATCGCCTTCTTGGACTTAAAGATTGAGTGTCTTAATAGTGATCCCTTGTCGCCTCCCTTGTTCCGCACACCTTCACCAGCAATGTAGGAATTTATATTCAAATTTTACGGCATCCGCCTATACCGGTTTAGGAGAAACTTGATGGGTGTAACGGGATCTCTCGTGCCAAAAATAACCGCGGATGCATGCTGCGATAATGGGGTCATACAAACATCGTTCTTCCATAAAGTTACATTACACGAAAGTATTTTTACTCTAGTCTTCTTTACGACTTTTTTCTTATTTTCTTACGAGTACTTACAACCAAAATTGAAGTAGTGAAATGTATTAAATCACTCCACAATTGAATGGAGTAGTCATATCTAAAAAACTAGTTATTTTTCAGAACTAAGAAGACGAAGGTTACGAAATTAATTTTAGAAACATTTTAAAAATCCCGCTTAGACATACTTTTATAATATTTTATTACATGTTATATAACTAAGAACAATATTTATAACGTAAGAATATTGGGAAAATGAATTCAGTGATTAAAAAAGTGGTAGTTTTGAATGATGATTTGTGTTTAGCGGGAGAAATGTAATTCAGTGGTAATTTTACAACGGTGGAGGTATTTACTTGTGGCGGCGGGTTGCGGGCGAAGCGAGCGTGTGAGAGCAGGGGGCGGGGCCGTGGCGGGATGGGAGGCTTCGGCGCCCTCGGCGGCGGCGCGACTCTCGCACTTGTTGTCGAGGCACTAGCAGGTGTATCATTAGCGAACATTACGCGGCGTTTCGCCGCAAAGTATTTGAGCGCGCCGCCGCGGCCGCCGCTGCGCTTTGCGGTGGATCACCATGGGGAGCGTGGCTTCCGCCGACTCCACTCTTACTTCCCTTCCCTTGGCTTGCAGCCTGTTCCTTCTTTGATTCGATGGACTTCTTTTCAATGTGCGGTTGCTCTCTGCAGTTGCTTATACATCCTTTTCTTCCCTGCCCTCTTAATTACGTCAGTATTTTTCTTCTGGTCGAATCGTTCCAATGTAAATTGCGTTTCGATTCTTTCTGCTAAACTGTGAGCTTAATTTACTAATGTTATCCGATAGTCCCAGCGAAAACATATTTTCTATCATTCCTACATTCGTGCTCTTCCACTGTGAACCCTTTGTATCGTTTGGCTCATCCGCACCCGCTGCCGCCCTATCGCGGCCGCTGCGTAATGCGCTGCTGCGTAATGCTCGGGCTGTTTGCTGAGGGGAGTCCCCCGCGCGGCAGGCGCGCCCCGCCCGCCTCCAAATTACAGCCCTCGCGTCGCGTCGCGTCGGCTGCTGCGTTCCCGCGCCGATGCTATCGCGCGTGAAGGAGGCGCGCCTAGAAAACGGTTCGGTTTCACTTTGCGGCTTCGTTTTCTCGCGGATGCCCGAGCTGCCGCTGGTTACTGCACGCTTCGGCGCCCGGCCGGGTGGAGTGTTTTAGATAGATGCAAGCGTTCAGATAGGTGTGCTGCCGTCTTTTGGTAGTTGTTTTGCAGTGAGGTAGTTAATTTATTATTATTTTTGTTTCTCAGTGTTTTGATTTCCTCATACTTCCTTCAACTTAATGTTTTCTCATCGAACTCAGCTTAAGGCCTCTCTCATGCAAGTCATTGTTGGAAAGTTGCATTGTTTTAGGCCGCAAAAGATTGTTTTCAGCATGATTGTCACATAATGTGTACTCGGTAATCGCATGTTCGACCGTCCGAATAACATTGTTCATGGTTGTAATCTTGTCAGATAATGCATGCGCGCATGAATTTGCAGACTTCCGCTGTTCCGATCGATCTCCAATCACCACCATTCACATCATTGCTGATTCCGAAAGACAGCCACTCTCATTAAAGCTCTCTGCCGCAACTCAGGATGATACTCAGTGTTGACGGGCTTTGAGTTTTCGAACTGCATGCGAGCCGAAGGGCTTATAATGCGGCGCAGTAGTTAACGCTTCCGTCATGGCAGACAAGCCAAAACCAACACATCGGGCGGATGTGTTCTTTGCTGCGCACCACCCCCTCCCTCACCTTCGCCGCCGCTGCCGGCGATGCTGCGGAAGGCCTCGCCAGCCGCGACGCGGTATCGCGCGAATTAGGAGCGCTGTAATGGCCGCCGAGCGGAGCGGCAGCCTCCAATAAAAATGACGCGCGCGATCCGTTTCCGGGCCTGTCCGCTCGCACTTGCTGCGCTTTTTGCCGGCCTTCACCTTCGCGCTCTCGCGCTTATCACGTCTTTTTATTTCCCCGGCCCCCTTCCCGTGCTTCGCGAGTTACATTAGTTAATGAGCTCGCGCCGCGCCGCGCCGGGCGGACGTCGAACAGGCAGGCGAGCGGACGCGCAAAAAAACATGGCCGCGTCGCACGCGGATAAAGCGACCCGAATGGCGCGCGTAAACTTTCTTTGCTTATGAACGACGTCTCCCAAACTTTATGTAAATAAAATGAAGTAACCTGCATTAAAGGTTACCGTTTGGTACAATGGTCACCAACAATATTTCTTTTATAACGTTAGAAAGACTAATGATCTCTTACAAGTTTGAAGGCTGGTGTATATAATCGTTCCATGAGCTGGAGATGTCGCTTTTCGAATTTTTGATCACTTGCAATAATTCATTGTCCCGTATAACTAATTCCTGTGGAAAAGTGGCGCATGAAGCCCTACAGGAAAAGTGACACATTTTGAAGCGGTATGCTTTGTCCTCTTCTTCCCCTTTCCAAGCTCGTCGTTTACTCCTGTTCGGTAGTGCGTGTGCGGCGCATGCGTCCGTGCCGGCCACGTGCGGGCGCGACCTTCGGCCGCCGCTGCCGCTTTCGCGCCTCCCGCGGACCGCGTTGCCGTAGGTGCGGGGCGCCGCCTCTCCCGACGACGAGGCCTTTGAGGACGCCCCAGGCACTCGCAGCTGCGTGTTGACACTCGTGCTAAACGCGGTGGGAAGTGCGCAGAGAATGATTGAACGGGTTTGGACTCGGGAACACAAGCTACAGTGGTGTGTAGCCGTGACGATATTCTTACTCCCCTGATGATGGTGGACGATGATAAAGATTTCTTTAAAAAATAAGTAAAATAATATTTAATTTGAAAGAAGCTAATGGGCACTGCATAATGGACATTAAACAACAGGTGCAATAAAATTAGCTGGAAGAAAATGGAGGTTTATTAGAAATCTCCTCTCATAGTTCTCTTTATTCGCCCATGCATGTTTATGAACCTATACACAGTACTCTAGTATATGTAAGTTCTCTTACTTTTCAAGATCAGTACTATGGGCGATTGGATTTTCTTCACTCCTCAGAGTTTAGTAGCTCAATGAAAATGTTCTACAGCATACCCGATCTATCCAAATTCTATCCAGCTATGTTTCATTACTTGCTTAAAAAATATAGTTATGTGACATCGACGTTTACAATTATGTCAGAGGTAAATGAGATATTACAGGAGTTGTTCACTGGCATTCCTACAAACAGTACATATTTTAAGCAAATAAAATTCCTTTACTTTACTGTTATGTGGACAAAATGACTTGGCGGTTGCCACAACCAAACTCTCCACAATGTTGTGTTCCTTCAAACATCCTACATTACTTTATTTATGCACGCTTGTAGACCTATTTACTTTCAGTCGGTGTCGGTTGTCCTCTAAGGGGTTTAACGAATAGGAATTCGCCGAGCGCGTTTCGCCGCGGTGGAGGCTGCGTCTCCGCTCGTTTTCGGAAACGCGAGCGTCGCGCGCGCGTCCTTGTGGGCGCGGCGAGCAAATTTGGCTTGCAACGTCTGCCGGCGCGGAAGAGGGTGCGCCTGCCGCTGCGTTTGCGTCCGCGGGCGCGCGGGGCGGCCCGGCGCTTCCGCGAATCGAGTGCTTGCTAAACGAACGGGCGGATGGGCGTCGCTAACGGGGAGCAGGGGCCCCGGCGCGCCGCGGCGATTTCGGGTCGCTTAGCGCCGCCGCGGAGGAGCACTCCGGCGTTCGCGTGCGCGCCGCCGTTCCGCGAAGCCCCGCACTGACCCGTTCGCTGCTTCCGCTCGGCCGACGACAGGGGTTTCGTATGGCGCGTTTTCGCAATTATGGAGGTGTGAATCGGTGGCGGGGAGCGTGACAAAGTAAAGACTGGTTGACAGCAGGGAGCGTTGGCACCCGCGGCCAGAGTCAGGAGCTGCTTGGCTGCCCGGGGGACGCCGCGTCCTAGGCACAGGTGCCAAGGTTTCGGTCGCCACTCTGCGACCTTCCTCAGGGCGAAATGCATTCAGCATCCGGGCATTTCGTCCTGAGGAAGATCGCAGAGTGGCGGACGAAACGTTGGCACTCGTGTCTAGGACGTGGCGTAATCCGGACAGCCAATCAGCTAAGGATGGGCAGCAGCTCCCGGGAAGTGATTTTTCAGAGAGAACCACAAATAGGTAACCTGTAGTGAAGACCTTGAACACCATAGACGTAGTTTGGATAACCCAAAATGTGTATTATTATAGGTCGGATTGGAAGTTTCACAACTATTGTTGCTTGCCACTCAAGCGCGGTGACGAATTACAACGTTGTTATTCACTCCCGGGCAAGGAAGACCTGTGTTCAGCTGAGCGATAGAAGTAATGTTTGTTAGCTACAGGAGGTTCCTCATTTTGATGTCTGCTACGATGCGTGCTCAAAATTGTCTTAGGGTCAATTAAATGTGACAAGATAGATTGGAGTTGGTCTACCTTGAAGATCCTGCACTTAGTGTGCTCGTTAGCAGGACGGTGACACTGCACGAATTTTCTCATTTCAAGTTGGTAAACAGACTCCGGTGAAAGAACAATGTGCCAAATTGAAATATTTATGCCATATTTTGTTATTCATTTTTTCTTCAGTGTGTTTGTAGGGGGATACCTTATCATCCTTCACGGTACTCCTGTGTGAGTGAGATCTGAACTCTCGCAGAATGAAATTTATCTCTTTTTATTTTTGCGTTAGTCTTTCATTTCAATTCATGACAATCCTCTGGCATTTTAGCTTTTCAACTTAGTTTGTTTATGGTAGTGCCGCTTGTATTTTGGTTGATCGGTTAGGAAGTTTGTGATGTACTAGTTGAGCGGGACTATTGCTTATATATTTCTGAGAAAATATTACATTCCACATAACGTACCTTTGCCTAGTGATCGTTCTTGTAACATTGTACAGTAATACTGCTTGGAACGTCAACATACATAAGGTTTTTAAGAGAATCATACTCACTGATGGACTTTGCAAATCTCCGTGAGATAGTAGGCGATCGGAGCGTGGCTTTTGCTGGAAGATACGACGCACTCTTCTTACCTAAGATTTTCTAGATCCCAAATTTCGGTAGCATTGTACTCAGATAGCGATTGTGAGGACGATGTTTATAGCAAAAGTGGACAAATTCTTCCTCGACTTTTTTAAATACCTGACAACACATTCACTCAAGGACTGTGCTAATCTCCGTGGAAGGCTTAGGCGATCGGAAAGTGGCTTTTGCTGGAGGAATAGACGCACCCTTCTTACCCTTTGACTTTCGAGGTACAACCAACAAATTTCAGAAGCATTGTTTTCAGATAGCAATTGCGACGATGTTGGAAAAGTGGTCAAATTCTTCCATGAATATTTTTGAGACCTAATCTGACTTGAAAGACACCATATGTTAAAGCTATTTGATAAAAGGAAAATGTGTTTTTACCTAATGTTATTTAGGTACGTAATATGACCTGTGAAACCATGAAAATGGTCATGGACTTTTCGGGAATGATGTTGATTAGAAGCAACAAAGAAACGTACATTTCTTCGCAATACAATAACCTAACTCTTTATTCTTAAATTAACCATTTCGACTTTTCTCCGGGCTTCAAACATTTTTCACACGTGTTTAACCTCTTGACCATCGCAAGGCGGCCTCCCTTGTACTCACGTTCGCTGTGATTCAGCGACACCTGTTTTTCTTATGGTTTATAGCAAAACTATAAATTGTTACCTTTGACGTGCCATTAGTTTTGTACTTGGCGAACAAACGCCGAGGAAATCCATCTGCCGTTCGATGTCCTTGAGGTGCGTGCTAATCCGAAGTGTCGCTCATTTAAATTGGGTATCTCATGTTGCGATCTCGATGTTATCGGCGGGCGAGGGACGTGGGCGACAGCGCTTGATGAGGCGGAGCAGTAGCGGGAAGTGCGCGAGCGCTACTCCGTGGCCGGAGATGCAGAACGGAGCGCGGCGGCGAGGGAGCTGAGATGTGATGCGGGAGGAGGAGGAGGAGTGTGAGGAGGGCGTGTTGTAATTTACGAGTCGCAAAAAAAGTGTGGTCGCGTAACGGGACGCCTTCCTGTGGAGCGGCGGCGGCGGCGGCGGTGGCGGGCCGGCTTGCTTTTCTGGCGGCCGGGCCGGCCAGCCGGCCGGCTGGCGTCGAACCGTCGCTGGCCCCAGGTCGGATGAGCTGCTTGAGGCCGTAAGCTTATGTGCTCACCCGTGCAACTCTGACGCCTGTTGTACCTTGCATTTGTATGCCGGAATATTGCCAGAAAAGTGTTGTGTAAATGGTTGCTCCATGCAAATTGTTACTGACCCGTCCGACTCGTGCCTTTTTTATTTTAGATGAATAGAACTCCTAATAAATTACTTTAAAAGTAGTCGTAATTTTCATAGAAATCCTAATGAATTACTTTAAAAGCATTCGTAATTTTCATTTAAATTTATAAAGGGAATTGTTTGTAGGAGTGTACGAGCTTCTTGATGCTTCAGGTCCTTGGCATGAATTGTGCATCATCATAGTACTTTTCAGCGCAATGGAGTTAAGTAGATCACATTTGTGTTTGGCTTGGGCACCTCATTCGCGTGTTGCGAGGTTTTCGTTACGCAGAAGTATTATATTTTCTGCCTTTTTAAGCAAAATAACTTAGTCGTCTCCGCATTGAAGCTCTAGTTCTCTCCGCATGTTATTTCAAAAGATAACTTTTTACGAACCAGCGGCATATTACTGAATGTCCATTGGCTTGCACAAAATCTAAATGCTCTAAATGTCTGAATGGACATGTACAAAGTTATGATAAGGGCTTGTTTTTATGAGATAGTCGTTTCTTCGTTATGAAACACGCTCTGCTTCCTGTATCGTTAGCGGGAGCGAAGGTCTTGGAATCCCGAGTTCGAATCCCCGAGATGTTGCGCGGGGGCCCGTCGTCGGCTGCTTCGCGTTTTCCTTTGATCGCCTAATAGAGCACTCCGTGCGCCGCGCGCCGTCGTCGTCGTCGTCGTCGTCGTCGGCTTTTTCACCGGCGTTCACGCGTCAGCACGGCGTCGATCTGTCAGGAGGAGGAGACGATGCCATTAGCCGGCTTAAGTAAGCGGGTATCTGTTGTTTGGGATCTCGCGTTCCTAGCTTCATGTCCCGCGAGGGCCTGTTGTCCGCGGGCGCTCATGGAAGCAGTCTTACTCCGGTGCGCGAGAAATCCGTCGCGGCCCGGCGATTAGCTTGGACTCCGTGATCTCCCGCTCATCAAGCGAAATGAATTCCTTTGTTTATATGTACTTGCATTCTAAATATTTCAAACACTAAGAGTTTAGAACATCGTTTGAGCTTTTCTTTCAAAATCATTTTTTTGATTTTTTAATTAAAGATAGTGGGTTATGTGTTATCACTTGCATGCATTAACAGATTCTATAGTACAAACAAGTATTAATCATATCTTCAATTTAAAAGAATGAGCGCTTATCTGCCGTCATTTTTTTCATTACTTCGTTTTGTTATGAGAGTTTCGATCGACGGCAGTCGTATGAGCAAGCATGTGAGTGGGGGTTACAGTTACCGAAGCAAAGGTAGGTGGTGTTTTTAAGTGTAAAGGTCAGGGGGTGTTTTAAATGCTATGATCAATGAGTGTATGTAAACAAGTGTATGTAGTATGTATCAAGGTTTGACGTGTTTTCAATAGCATTCTATTACATACATGGCATTTTAGCATTGCTTGTCGCTTCTTGTAAATAATGCAAAAATGAAAAATAATTAACTGCCCCTCAGATGGGCTGATCACTGTCGTTCTATGGCAAAGTGTCGGAATGGTTCCCAATGTAGAGAGATTGCCAGAATATAGAGATTTAAAAAACATTGCTGCGTCTTCGTTGACGCAACGCATCTCTGAACCCTTAGCGGGTGTTGAGCGCAGGAGATGCTCATTACACGCGTAATAGTTACGTGTCTCAAAGGGAGGGAAATAAGAAACATGAATTTTTCATTTGCTAATTCATTTGTTAATTTTGATGAACTATTGTATTTAACGTGACTTTCTGCTTCGGAAGATAATTGATAATGCTCTTGTACGAATAAGGTTTAGCATGTAATATTTAATTACAATACTGAAGAAAGTAGCAAAAGAAGAAATATAAGCAAAATAATCTTGCCACATTTATGGATAATCAAGGTAATATCTTTCAATCAAGTATCTTTCTCAAAAGTCTTGGTCCGAAGTTTTTTAAAACAAATATTTTTCATTTTTTATTATGATTGGCCATGGAGCACTACATTTTCAAGAACTATTTTGTGTTTTTTAACTAAGATTCCACATATATTTGTGCTCAATGAATAACAGGAAGTGATAGATTTGAAGCAGAATTTTATTTCTCTTGTCAGCATGGATACCCATGGATTATGATTGAAACCTCGTGTATGTCGCACATATATGAGATGATAAGTTTGAAAGGAAACCGAGTCGGAGTGGGCGGGTCGTGCTGATTGGACAATGACAATAACACAGAATTCCGACTTGCGCGTGGAACGGCGCCTCTCGCGGCGCAGCGGAGGTGCCCGCGCGTGGGGACGGCGCCCGGGCGGATCGGGGGCAGGCGCTCGGGCGCTGCTTGCTATCCGCCAGGCATCCCGCACTTTTTAAGTGGTCGCCTCCGCCGCAGCATGTTTAATGTATGGGCGTATTGGCACTTGTTAGAAATAAGACAGAATCTAAATACAGTCGCGCCGGGGCAACGGGAGAGACGCGGAGCCGGCCCACGCCAGCGAAGGGGCCGAGGGGCGGAGGAAGGGGGTTGGGGTGGGGGTAGGGGGCACGGGGGGGGGCGCGGGGCCGCGTGTGGCATTTCTGGCGGGGTTCCTGCATGCGCAATGCCTCCGCAGCGGCGCGGCGCTTGAATCCTGGCACGTCGGAGGGCGGTCGAGTGAGAGGGGGGGGGGGGGGTTGCGGCGGCAGGAAGGGGAAGGTGGCGGACGGGCGGGCGATCGGAGCGCGCGCGCACGCATGCACGCGTCGGGTCGTGAGAACGATGGCAGATACAAGCCTCTCCGAGGGGAGCGCGAGGGCGCGCGGGGTTCAAACCGTAACGGCGATGTCGCACGCCGCCGCGCCGCCGTGGCCGACCGCCCGGCCGCTCGGAGGGACGCGGGGCGTGGTGAATGGATTAAGCCATCGCGTATGCGGGAAATATCTCGAAGCACAGAGGTGTTCCCACTAATTCAGTTTTGGTTCCTATGTTTTGCGTCAAATTACCTTTATATATCTACTCTAATTACCTTTCTCCGCGAGTTACCTAAGACAAGATTTTCAAGAAATATTTCTCTGTAATGAAGTAACATTTGCACTACAAATTTGGTTAACTTTCAGAGAAGCTAGTGAGGGAACAAAAGTACTCGATCGAAACCTATTATTCACTTATGATGTAAAGAATAGCATTGTGTTTATTTTCGTAACCCACTTTCAACGAAATGTTCGAAGTATTATAGGATTACGTACAACCGCGAGTTCGTGCCAGTCTGAGTCGTCCCCGCCTTGAAAGCCCATCCGGGCAGGCGCGAGTGCTGCGGGGCCGGGGGCGCTGTGGCATGCGTCGCGCGTCCGCGCGCGGGATCATCCGCGCGTATCGTCCCGCGCGGCGGAGGAAGCGGGAGGCGCGGCCCCTCCCCCGTCTGGGAGTCGGTGGGTCGGTGGAGCGGCCGCCCGCTCGCCCGCGGGCTCGTTCGCGCGGGGCGACGCGACGCGACGCGACGCGGCAGGGCGCTGTACCCGCCATTTAAGGAGCCGCAGGGTAACGGATCTCTCGCCTGCGCCTTCTGGCTTGTCCCTCGTGCTGTGTCTTCGCGTTTCGCGTGGCGTTCGACCCGCGGCTGCGTGAGGGGGTTTCGCAATTCTGTCGCGCTCGCCGAGAGCTGTTTTATCTGCGAAGAACGAACGTTATTTTTGTCGAAGTAAAGCGTGGATAACGAAGATGACCAGCGACGACGAAAGACATGGCATGATTTTCGCGATTTTCAGTAGTCTACGGACCGGGTAGGAACAGACGAATTATGAAATTAAGAAGTTTGTAATGAAGCTCAGAATTCCAATAAACCACTTCCAACTGGTTACCAATGCTTGGGTATGATGATGGCATTGAGATGTTTTAATAAATCCTGGTGGGGGGAGAAATATTCTCTAAACCAACACACTTATCTTTTCCGTAAATTCCTTGAACGGGATTTGAATGTCCACCCCCGACGGTAGGTTTGAGAATTGTCGCCATTTGGCCATGGATTGAGGAGGGGAGGCTCCTACTTTCACGGTGCCGCCTGCCTTCGGTAGGAATGCGCTCCGCCCCGTCATTGTTTCGCGCTCGCTCTCGAAATGGACTCGCTCTATTCACCGCGCTCGCATGTGCGTTCCCGCTAACAGAGTGCGGCGACTGCTTTTCGGCCGATCGGCTTTTTCTTAGTGTGCAGTGATCATTTCCTACTAACAGTTTCTCTCCTGCATTGCCGTCGGTGGAAAATATAATTGCTTCGAAATGACTGGCGAAACGGATTTACTTCGGCAGGCGTCTCAAAGGCAAGGCGAAAAGTAATGGCGCTGCCCCGCGGCTGCGTGCGGGGTAATTTGTGAGCAGTGCTGCCCGGAGAAATATTGCGAGCTGAGTAGCGATGGCGATGGCGGCAGCAGCAGTAGCATTGGTTGTGCTTGTGGCGATGACAGCAGGAATTAGTGTATCCATGTTGACGATGGTGTAAAGACATCGAAAGGCACATGTGGCCAATGAAGGAATTGCTGTTTATGTTGACATTGATTATGTTGACATTGATTTCGTTCGAAGGAATGAGTAGACGAAAAAGAAAATATCTTGTTTTCGTCATAGACGAAAACAGGTTGCTGAACAAGCGGTTGTGTTTGTTGCAGTAGACTCTTTCGAGAGGTGCTAGCGTTTGTCAACGGATGTGGTGGATTTTGTCGAGAAAGGCTCTGGCTACGCGAAGGACGTGGACGTGGTTTAATTCCGGGAATGTGCATTGAGATAGTGAGAATAGTATCACGATGTTTATAGCATGATTAGGGCAGGTGTGTGGTGGCAGAGATCGCGCCGGCGAATCGGCTGCACCAGCCGCAGTTCGCGCGGATTGCGGATGCGAAAGCACAGTTAGTCCATTTTCGCGGCGGCACTCGCCGTCTGCGACCTACAGGGACATACTAACTGCTGCTATAAATCTTGACACGCCGTGGCGCTGTGTTCCGTTTGCTTCGAATCTCTTCACGGCATGCAGCGAAGTGAAGTGTTGGTTTTGTTTTGACTGCAGTGAAAGATGCTAATCAGTTGATGCAGAGAATTCGGTATTCGCCAAAGATTAGTCAAATGAATCGAATTGAGAAAGCTTAATACTATTTTTTGTTTGCGTTAATCGCAAATAAAGGCCCGTGGTTTGATGTTTCGAAATGCGTTATGATTTACGGAGATATGAAAATTCTAGAAAAAAATGGAGCAGTTTATAAAATTGTATTACAATCCATTTATTATTTCCAAAATGGAAACTTTATTTTCAGATTGTACAAGTGTGAAATTTCTCAAAACATTGATTGCCGCCTCGGAGCCAGGAATAGAATCTGGGCCGAATTGGTTCCCCTCCCATCCATCCTTTTTTTAATTAATTTATTTACTAGAGTAACGGGCCAATCAGCTGTAAAGGTTAAGGAGTTCATCGAGTAATGTAATGAAATAGCGATAATGATGAACGTCGGAGGAATGAGAGGACGAGATGCAGGGGAAACAATCCCCGAAAAATAGCTACCGAAAGTTAACTTCTGCCACCGCCAATTCCATGTGGATTGACGGGTTTTGGAATCGAGGCTCCTGTGGTGAAAGACGTTTACGCTAGCCACTACACCACGACGTGCGCGCTTGTCGTAGCACCTGCCCGGGGGCGTTGGAGCAGGCGAGTTTTCTGATCTTGTGAAATTGAAGTTCAATTAAATATTGGAACAAGGCACCATTCTATTCTTTACATCGATTGCCGCTTGGGAGACAGGAATAGAATCCGGGCAGAATTGGTGCCCGTGGGGCGCGTCTGCCGCCGAGGGTTTCGGCCTGCGTCCGGCATCCGAAAATAGCGGCGCGCGGCTAGCGAGCGGGCGGGCGGGCGGGCGGGCAGGGCGGGCGGCCCGCGCAGGAATTCGGCGGCGCGTTCCTGCAGGTAGCGGGCGCGGTGCGTTCTTTACATGAAGGCCCGTTGACCCCGTGTGAGTGGGGATGTCACCTAGTTTCCATGACGTTACGAGAACACCTTCCCCAAGGGCCGCGCCCAACGCTCGCGGTTGAAGTGGCTGGTCACGTGGAAGGGAGGTCCGAGGGGACGGGGGTCGTGGCGTAGTAGCTAGCGCATTCGCCTTTCAACGCTGAACACCCGGGTTATATCCCCGGTCCGTACACGTAGAACTGGTGGTGAGCAAAGCTAACTTCCGGTAGGTTTTTTCGGGGATTCTCCAGCTTCCCCCTTCCCCCTTCTAGTCCCCCATTCCTCCTACGGTACGATCACATCATTTCCGCCTTTTCTTTAGATCACTCGTGGGACTCTCAGCAGCTGAAGGGCACCTAAGTCCAATAAATAAGTTAATACGTACAAATAAGGATGGGGACCAATTCTGTCCGGATTCTGTTCCTGTCTTCGCGGCGGCAATGGAGGTGTAAAGGAGGGGGAATGGTGCCTTGTTCCAACAATTAATTTTTTGCGAGGCATTAGGAGTGTATTTTCCTTGTATTATTAAAATGCATTGTTATCCAACCAAGATTGTCTTTATGAAGTCATTTGAGATTTGCGTGTTTCGATGATATTTCTCAATACTACGAGAATATTCAATTATTTAAATATAAATATCCGTTTTCATTGTCCGTCAGTCATTTATTACCATATTTACATTTCCGGTAATGTTAAACCAAAATGAAAATAACAATCGTTTATCGGAACACATTACATATCAAACGTGTAAGTTTGTGTTCTAAATGAATTGTTACTATTGGTATTAAAAAGTGAGAACTTGCTGTTTTAGGTGATGGTGAGGTGTAGGGTAGATACTTGAAGCGTTTTATGGAAAAAGAAAGTAGTAATACGATCGATTGTGCCGATCATTTGCCTTTGAAAACAATTTAAAGATAATTATAATTCGCTGTAGGTTGAACGTGAAAGAGAAATTGGAATAGCGTAGCCGTGAATGCGGTGAAGTAGAGGCGTTGCAGCGGGGTTGCACTCTCACGTGGCATACGTGCCCAGCATCGCGCGCGCCGGGGCGGCTCGCCTCGCCTCGCACTTCCCGTCGGGGCTCCCTGCGGTCCGCGGCTCGGCGCTCGCGAGGGGAATCGGGGGCAGAAAGGGCACGTTCACACAGCCTGAACCCCTCGCCGGCCGGCGTTGTTTCCGCGTTCGCTCCCGTTGAGAGCGTTTGGGTGGAATCGATTACACTGCGTCCCGTTGGGTTACTTGCACATTTTCGGGGTGGTATGTCTGAGTAGTTTCCCCGACTATGGGGTATAGCGAAAAATGCGATGTTAAGTAGATGGAAGTAACAGGAAAGGTCATACTTTCAGAAGAAAGGACAGAGTTCTGAAGGTAGTCATGAAAGGATACATTGCTAAAAAACAAGTAGAGGAAGGAAGATATCAGAAGAAATAAGTCTGTTGGGTGAGCTGAGAAAAAAGAACGGCTAACTTTAACAATGCACAATGGAAAAGTAATGAAGAATGCGTGCATCAGCATAAGAGAAAAAAAGAAGAAAAAAAACAACACACTGAAACAAACAGTGGTGTGAAAGTTGATGGTGATGCATTTACAATAAGAAAAGTATAAAGGAGAGATTCGTGAACAGTTGTCTTCAAAGTGATAAATTCATACTAATTGTAATGTAACAAGAATTCAACCGTGGTACTGAGGGTGAAATGGTCACTGAAATGTGAGGGCGTTGACAATTGGCCTTGTACGGACGCTTCTGTAATATTTCAACCGCAGTTGTCTTGCCTGTCCCATCGATCGCCGCCCGCATCTCCCGGGGGTGTTGTCACTGGATGGCAGCCATCGTTCCCGTTTCCGTCGTCACTGGGTCCCCGTTTTACCATAACCATCTCCGTCACTCGCGCTAACGGAGACTCGGCGGATGGTCGCGCATGCAGATTTGCTGTCGCTGGACAACAACCAGGATTAACATTGTACTCTTGCGAGCTTTTTTGTGGAGGAAAATGGTGCTCCGCGACCAGACTCGATGTTGACTTCGGTTGTCTGGCTGCCAGTCGGTTTCGGTGCTCGTGCTTTCGAGATTTGCACCTCCAGTCGAACGAGTCGGAACCTAATACCTGCCGAAACCTAATATTTCTTTTGTTCATTCTTTTCTCGTAACTGTGAAACTGACTTCCTGTCCCAGTCATGGTGCGTTATCGCTCGAAAAGAAATATGCTTCATCTATTTATGGGAAAAGTATTTAATTGGATTCAGTTAAATTAATCATTTCAATAAAGATTTGTATTTATTTAGTATAAAGATTTGTATTTATTTTGGGTTTGTGTAATTTCACAGGTGTATATCATGCGAGTTTAGTACCCCTTTACTGATGTCTTTTGATATGATATGCTCGTGAAGGACAGCGATTCTTTCTCTTCATGGTGAATAGTTCTCGTGTTTTTTGTTCCGACATTTCTGTAGTAGTAATGTGGCGTTTCAGTGTTTTTAAAATGTTGTAAGACCGCCCTGATTTGTCCATTTTTCCGTACCGTACTTCGTCCCCCTGTAGCTCCCACTCTAGAAACGACTATTGGAGGCAGTCGCCATCGATACGTGATCCGAAATTGCTCCTGGGAGGAGAGGAAGGCGTCCTAGGCAGCGGGCGGGGAGGATGGAGGGAGCGTTGAAGGCGGACCAGAACGCGCTGCTCTGTTTCCCGCCGCTTAGCGCCTCGTCATCGCGAGTTTTTCCGAGCGTGACTCACCCGGCGGCCTAATAATTTTCGTTACGCGCCCTCTTGGCCACGCCCCTCTTCACTTTCTTGCCACAGAGACGCGCCGCGATCGTTTTCCCTTTTTGTCGCTGAAGCAGCATCGCTTCTCACGTTGTGCAAATTTTTTATACTTCATCGCGCATCGCTTGGAGGAAACAGCTATGTGACGAGTCTATTAACGAGTCCGGTCCACGAGCTCTCGTACGACGGGGTAGGGAGGGAGAACGCTGAAACTGTCGGATTTTCGAGTTTGTTCGTCTCGTAGGGCGCGCGGCCCGCCCCCGCGCCCGAGGCCCTTGTTCTGCTGGGCCTGTTAGTGACTCAACACTCGATTAATATCGGCGCTTCACGCACGACTGGCGACCGGGGCGGGCAGGCGGGCCAGTTCGGCGGGCGGTCGCCCCGGGCGAACTTGCGCGCCCGTTGGCTGTGCCGCGCTTATCTGGCGCGCGGCTCTCTCCCCCCGACGTTTGTTTCGCTCCCCCGCGCCCCCGGGGGCCGGCCTTGAGCGCGCTTAACGACCATTACTCATCTTCCCGGTCGGCCGTGCACAGTTATGTCCCGGCGCGTTTTCGCGTGAAATATCTCTCCGGACGGTTTCGCCCAACTCGCTGTTGCTCTCTCGTTACTCAGGGCGGTTCGGCGATGCCCCCGCGCGCCAGGTGAAGGGAGCGGCGCGTCTGTATGCACCGGCCTTGCGGGTTCGCTCCCCGGTCGCGCGGGAGCGGATGGTTAATGTGCCCCGGGTGCATGCGAGCGGGACTGTTGCATTAAGGTTGTTTTACTCGTGTTGCCACACGAAGTATCACAACTGTATCAGGACCCACTCTCGGTATAGTAGCGGACCATGTATTGCATGTTTGTTTGCACTGCGGTGTTCTGGATACTAGAGGCAAAAAGGGACCCAAAACTACATTAGATAGAGAACATTGTTCTGTCAGTTTTGTGGAGAGGACAGGAAAATGTAGACTTGCGTAAGTAGTATACTCTGTTCTGTTGTAATCAGTTTAAAGGGAATTTAATTTCTTTATCGGTAGTAAATAATCCAAATATTATAAATTCCTTAATAAATAATTAATTAATCATTTGCTTTCATCAATGTGGTGGACAGACGCGAGCAAGGAAAACAAACTCTTAGGCCTCAGTTAAGTCTTACATGGAATTTCTGAATAAAAGAAACTTCAAATCCTTTTTGAGAATTCACTACGTGCTACTTCTCATTACACGTCTGTATAGTGTAGTTTATAATTGGTAACTATATGTTAGACTGTGAAGAAGCATTTCCTGGCTTTTGAATATTGTGCAATTATGAAGGGGTTTGACAGTGTGATAAAAGACATCATTTGCAAGAAGAATAGTAGAAAGCAATATTTGAATAGACAGCTGTTCGGGGGCTAGTAAATAGAACGGGCTTCCTCCCTCTCGTAATTACCCTGCGGGTCACTGCCCAGGCGATGACCTTTCCTATCCATGGAAGCTTCAGCCGCCGCCGTTCGACGCCCAGACGGCGACCCTGAAGAGGCTGGTGCGCGCTCCTCCGCTCCACCCCCGCCCCTCCCCGGTTCCTCCTCCGCCCCTGCCCCTGCCACCGCTTTTGCCTCTGCCGCCACCTCTGTCGAACGGAATGACGGTGCAATATCCAAGTGGAATGAAAGAGTATTGCCTCTGACGTCATTTTCGTGGGTTTTGAGTTTCCTGAAATACGCGTACACTTGTCTTTTCGTACAGGATCGTAATTATTTTTATACCTTTCTGTCGGTCTTAACAACATTTTGGTAATGTTAATGTTAGAGCCTAGAACATATTTCCAAGTGAAATGCATTTGCAAATTTATTACGTATTGGAAATTTCTTTTTACTATTTAGTATTTGCAGTATTTGGATATTCAGTACTCAGTTAGCATAATTCTCTGATTCTATTGGATGTAGATGAAGGATGCACCACGCTGTGTTGTAATTATGAAGTTATCTGGAAAATAAGTTGTATGATTAGCGCAGGAATTGTAAATGATTTATAATTACCCCTCGTTTATTCTTCTGTATTTGCTTTTAGAATTAGTCTCCGGAAGCGACACATTCAATCGCAAAACTCGTCAATGTACCGCGAGGTGTGCAAGTTTAATCGTACCTTAACCGGCAAAATTGGGAAAAATAAATCTCGCGGCGAGTTCTGTTGTAGCGTTTGTAGTGAGTGATCATATAATTCTGCCAGGCTGTTGCAAAGACGACGGTATACAAAGTACCCAAATTTGGAATTCTTAAAAAACACATTTTAACTTGTCACGTTTTTGAATTTTTGTTTGCTTACTCTCCTAAGCAGTTCCTCTACGGAGGAATTAAGAGCGGAAAACATTCTGCCCAACAGTTCGTTCCTCGCACTCTTTGCATAGGTGTATGCAATTGGGATCGGGGAGTAAGGGAGCGAGGAGGGGCGCCTTTCGCAGTTGACATATCCCATCGCGGCGCGTGGCGAGGCAGTGGCCGGCAGCGCTTGAGGTGTCGATTGAGGATAGGCTGCTTCCTCATTGCAGGCCATCTCTATGCACACCGGAGGACATAGAATTTCTTTTGATAATGCAAGTACTTTTTCTTACACGTAGCATAGAGAGGGTTTTATGAATAGTGTGTTGGGTCACTCATGTCCGTTCGCACTCCTAATCGGCGTAACGACATGTAACGATCAAATTGTGTCCGTGGGAATCACCGCTTATCTACTATTCCGCTAATTTACTGTTGGATTTATGACCGTTGGTACTAGCGTCGTTAAAGCGTAACGTCGTTTTGTATATCTGGAAGATCTCTCTTACGATCTGACGTAGATGTCGTTCTTGTATTCTGCATCGAACATAGCGGATTTCCTCAATCGCCATGCGTCTTGTCAGGCTTGGAGCGTGCGCTATTCATGCCGCCTTCCGTGACCCACCGCACGTCGCTGACTCAAGAACTTGAAACGTTGGCGCGATGCCCAACGATTCGCCAAATGGCGCACGTAGCTTATTGAAGTGCTTTCCTAAACTTCTGCGCCGCACTCTGTATTTCGACAGGTTAAGGCATTTGATTTAGGTACAGCTGAATTGCTTGCGTCATGCGTTTTATACGACGTGAATGGAAGTGGTGGTTTAGAAAATCGTTCGGCCAACTTGATGTTTTGTCTGAGGTAATCAGCATACTTGCGTTCCAATTTCGATTTCTTTTTATTTTCTTCAGTATCAGAGTCTCTATAAAACAACTGCAGTTACATTTTGGAATCAGTTGCAAGTTTGAAAGATAGGGCAAAGATTCAAAGCAGCCCTTAATTGTCCGCCTGGGACTGAGCATCAAATGGTTCCATAGTTTAGAGAGATCGCGTGACAAATATCTTTGCGAAAAGCATCCTCGATGTCATTATTATGTGCGTCTGTGTCGCATGAGAATGGCTCCCGCGCGTACCCGGAGCGCTGCACGTGGGCGCATTGGGGCGAATGTGCCGAGAGGTGTGTTAGAGCCGCGGCGCGCGAGGCGTCTTGCGGGGCAGGCGTTCGATCAAGCAGCGGCTCCAGGGGACCTCGAAGACGATGTCCGACAGCCCGGCGGGTCGCAGTCGCGCAGAGGGCCCTCAACAGAGGAGCACTTCAGCTGAGAGAGGACAGGAGTGCTAAAAAATAGGGACCAATCTTATTTCGTTCGGACATGTTTGTATCTACCGCTTTCTTGCCGGCTGAGGTGGCTCAGGGTAATAACGGATGCCCCTGCAGTGTCTCTAACCGGGTTGTTCTAGGATTCGAGTCCCGACTGTAGGATTTTCGAGCCTGGCTACATAGCTAGGCTACATAGGTGATTTCTCCGATCAACATCAGCCGAACGCCGGAGAAGTGCCCTAACAAATGGGTCACGAACCGCGCACTATCTTTACTTCTTCTTCTTCTTTGCCCCGTACACACACGCATGCCTTAACACTATCACACATGCCTGGAGACCAGTCGGGAGCTTAGAACTTGCCCCGGCTGGTGCGATATCCCGCTGGTGGGAAAACCCGGTAGCCGGTTGAGGAAAACACACAAACCTGTGGGTTGGTCAGCGTCGGATTTCGCCATCCAGGGGCGAAGATCATCGCCTCCGCGCGTTAAAATCATGCACTTCACTTACAGGACGAATGACCTTAGCAGTTGACGCTCCCGATTCACCAATCAATTGGAGCTTTCTTGCTTCAACTTTCCCAACGTCATGTATATCTTGGGTTCTTTCTTGGCTCCATGCTGCCTCTGATCACTGCAACGTCGGTTTCATATCCTAGGTCTCTGTGGTTATTATTGAGAACTCGGACGAGCAAACTCCCGCTGCGCACTCTCTGGAGCGGACGTGGGGCGTTTGCCGCCGCGGCCGCGAAAAACGTCCGTCGAGATTGAGCCCGCAGATTCGCCAATCGCCAACCATATGCGGCACCGAACCGCCCATCGCCGTTCGGCGCGCTTGATCTCTGGACCTGTTTAAGTCCGCAGCAAGCAACGCGGCCTTGGGATGTCATTCGGCATGGTGTTGGTTATCTAGATTGTATTTGTGGAAATATTCAAATGGACTCTTCCCGAGATTGGTTCCTGTAAGTTTGATTCAGAAAATGGAATAATCCATAACAATTTCCTGCATCCCCACGACTGTGTCGTAAAGTTTGAACAACTGAAGCAAGATGGGAACTCGTTTTTTGCGTATTATTACTTGGGGATTTAAGGGTATGCTGGCAAAAACGATTTTTTGGAGTAGGGCGTCTCCATAAGAAATAAAATTAAAAAGAGACTAATCGGAACCCGCACAGTTTGATGCTATTAGAACGACATCCCGCAGTACAATTCGGTAGTTCAGCGGCGCGCTGGATTGGTTTGGTAGATGGAGTGAGTTTGGGGTAGGTGACGGGAGATAGATTTTGGGATATGGGGGCTTTGCGAAATTAAGGTAGGCTTCCCTCATTTTATTTCGATTGGCGGCTCTGTTAATTTTGTATGAAGGTGTCAATCTTTTGACAAGTGGGTGTGTTTTCAAAAGAATCATATTCTCTACATGGTAAACATCTTGTAACCTCCTTCAGATTAATAAAAGTTAAAATGGAAATGTTTGTCACAGCAATTTAGTGGGAAACATTTATAATATATTACCCGCACTACATTTTGTAAGTATTGTTTCTATAATAACTCTCGCATCTTATCGTCTCATTTTTGACGGATTGCTCCTAATAGAACAATGGTTTTCCGGCGATCTACAAATTTACGATCACCATGTAATGTAGCAGCTTAGTTTGGTCACCTTTCCATTGCAAAAATATTGTTAAATCTGGAATAATTTCTTGTTTATTAGTGAAATTTTACTTTTTTGACTGCCCTGGCGCCTCTCATGTAGACACAGCTATGTATTGCGGCACGTGATATTTAGAAAGAGTTAATTCATGAGATTTGTACCATGCACTAATAGCATTATTCATTTTCTTTCTTTCGTGCTCAATTAAATGAATACTAAGCAAATTGGCTACTTTCGTTAGCTTTGTGGTGGCGTTTTGTCTTATCGCAACTGTCTGAAACTAGTTTATCAAATAATGCAATGAAAATTCATTCCTGGGCTAAGGCGATTGGGCGAGTCTTCGTGTCTTCTGTCTAGGCTTCGTTATGGTTCAATGTTTCCATTTAATATTTTACAACACCTTGGGATCCGTGACGCACTCGATGAAATGTTAATAAAGTGATTTGTATCAATATTTGAAATTCCACTCAGCGGTGACACGGTGTTAGAGTAAAAAATGAGGTGACAGGGATTATGGTACTTAAACGCCAGATTAGATGAGAAACATGTTGTTGTTTATGGTGTGTCAACAAGTTTGTCGGTTGTTTTTCGTTACGTTGTATAGCGAGTTTTTGACTCGTGATAAATGTGATTTTTCTTGACGGCCTTCCTGCATGATTCGCTTCCTGTTTGTAACGTATGCTTTAGAAGACGTTAAGAGTTGTATGTTTAGCCACATGCCTTTCCGTATTTGAGTTTAGTAATTATTTACAGGAGAGTGTGAATTATGTCCATTTCATGACCAATAATTTCGTCGATATCCTTTATGAAAATTGCAGTGGACGATGCAGAAAATAGCTTCCCAATTATCGTACTGGAGGAAGTTGTTTATGATTTTCTCGTGCTTTGAGAAAATCTGTTCCACGTTCGTTGCTGTTTGAGAAAATTCGTGGATTCTTATTTCAATTAAGAAGGATTCTTTTATAATTTGACTCGTCAAAAGATTGAAAGAACATTAACATATTCCGTAAGGACAAATATAAATTATTTAAATCTTATCAGATGAATAATGTATGCCGTTCAATACACATTGAACCTGAGATCATACAGGGTAATACCTGTATTTTTCACGTTCGCTGGTAGCGAATTGAAGAACAATTGCGACAATCATATGGAATGCCATTTCATGGATATTGTACACTCTTTCTTGACCTTGCCGGGCAGAGAGGTCACTGTTCCTTCCAGTTTCTTAGGAAAAAGGAATTGGAGGCCTTGAACAATCTCTTGTCGCGGTTTTCAGCCGCAGGGAACTGGCTAAAAAGCAGGCTATCGAGTAGGCGCATTGCGCCCTGAGGGCGTTTGCGAGGGTCTGCGTTCAATTCCGAGCCGAGACGCTTCTGCGTTGGTCGGGGTTTTCCCGTCTCCCGGCTCTTCCCTAGACCGGTTCGCCGGGCGGCCGGATCTCAAGGCCGCGCCGCGCCGCGCCTGCCGCCGGCCGGCCCGCGCATCTCCTCGCCCATCGAGAAGGGGCGTTGCCGCGATTGGTGCAGCGTTTCGGAGTGACCTCTGAATGCAATGTGACCCCCCTTCAGGTAGCTAAAGAGCATCGACTCCAGAACCGGGCTGGATAAATGTAGAGGCAGTACGAAATAAATTAACTGTGGTCCGCTAGCTATCACATATCGCACCTGCTGTGGGCTTTACCCAAAATATGACGTAGCGTGAGCGAAAAGAACTCCTTTGCTAGCATCATACTAATCAGTGGTGAAGTTCGTCACTGCGACGTCTTCGAGTTGCTTCGCAGATCCAGGGTTTATTGTTTAAATGTCGCAAATTCGCAGGAAAGTGCGTGTTCTAGGGATACTCTATTTTGCCCGGATATTTCTGTACTTCTCACAAAGAAAATGCAGACGATAAATAGAATAATATAGCGGTTGTTCTGCGTAGTACAAATGTGTATGACGCAGGGCGCTTAGATACTTACCCAACCTGCGATGCTTTTTGAATTCAGGATTCACATTTCTCTCGGGACTTAAAGCATGCTTGTACGCGTATGTAACTTTATACGTGGTGGGAGCGTTGTTAGAAGGTAAAAGTCGCTTGCTGCGCTTTCGTTACGGAGGATGAGTGCTTTTGGAATGCCATCGTTACGAATTTTTAAGGACGCGTATTCTACGATTGATTCCTTGGGCCATACTACGCCTTTACTTTCTTGGTTATTTCTGGCAGGAGCAGTGCTGTATTATCTTACGGATGTCATTGCAGATTTTTTCAGGGTGTACTGTAGAAACATGGATGGTTTAAAACCATTCTCATTCGCTTGCTTATTTAGGGGGTTGTCTTGCGATTCGAAAGGAATTAGCGTCAGTACCGTGGAGGGTGTTTTTTCTCGCCGTACATTTGGTGAAGTAATTCTACTACTAATACACGTAAATGTTTTATTGAAAACTGTTGGAGAAACTGATGTAACATGTTCTTGTATCTTGTTCGTAATTTGAAAGTGAAGAACTCTATGAAAAGCATTTGACGCAGGCAATTCATTATTATTAAATTTAAATCATTCGAGCTATTGTATTTCCTTTTCTTCTTGCAATTATTTGAAATCTACCCGTTGACGACGGGTGAATAGCTGGTATTTGTAAGCTGTCAGTACTTCGTCCTAATGTTTGCCGTTAATCTGAAATCTACAAAGGCCAGTTGATAAATTATTTCCCTGCTAATTTCTGAAGCATGTTTTCAATGTAAGAACGCAGACGTGGCCATAATTATTTCTTGTTAGTTTTGTTAATGCGTTTACTTTATTTGACACGACAATCTCTATGGAAAGATCCTTGTGCTTTTAAAGTGTGCCGGCGCCATGTGTTAACGCCGGAAATCCAAATGTTGCAGTATGTTTGCCGGGTCTGTCAGATTTATGAAGCGAATTTGTGAGATGTATACTAGAGAACCGGATCACTGTTGGCGTATTTTTATTTTCGCTTGCGGGCTGCGTCGTAGTAGGCGTCGTAAATGTAGTTTAGAATGCTTCGGACGCGTCGCTTCACCATATAACCTTTTCTTGACAGCGAGGATTCCTTTTGCGAAGTAGTTTTTGCGACTTCCGAAAGGAAAAACAGGATTGTCCGACACCGGAAATTGCAGACTTGAATAGCGTCCGGTGCCCGCGCGCTTTTCTAGACATATTCCTTAGTTTTCGTCATTCACGATGGTCATCGCACATGATAATTAAGTAAACGAGATCGTAAATTGGGTAAAAAATCCTTCTCGGAAGGACCCGCCGCTTCGACTTGGGAACCCGTGTCTTAGCGAATTCCTATTTTATGAAGTAACCAACCAAGGCCGTTCTCGTGTATCCGAGCCGCTTGAAATATTGAAAAATATGGCAGCAGGTTTTTGCTCGTTCCTTTCTTCTCCCAAGAACCCCTAGCGGCCATTTGTTTCGCCTTGACGAGTATATTGAGACGCCATCCTGGTCGGAGCGCCTGCGGGTACTTTCTGCGAGCGTCGAAGGAGGCATTGGCGAGGGGCGGTGGCAAGGGGCAGAAAAACGCAGACGGAGTCGGAGCATTCGTTCGTAGAGCTACAGGTAGACGAGTGAGGACCGGGAAGGGGAAATCGGTGGAGGTGATGGGGGAGTGTGTGAGGAATGTCGTGGATTGAGGAGGAAGGAATGATCATGGCTGGGCATTTGATGTGCGTATGTTGCGCTGAGAACTTATTTGGAATGTCCCTCGATCACAAGTAATGAGTCCAACTGGAGTCTTCAGCGAGACGAGGGTAAGAAACTTCATATAAACACTTTTGTAAAATTGAAATATATTTCAAAAATTAAACAGAATGTTTATCAACTTCTACACAATAATAGTTTCTTTCACACAATAAATGTTTCTTTTACGCTTTTCCAGTACTCATGTCGGTTATATTTTAATATATTGCCTCCTCAGTACTTAAATCAAAAAATTCTAGTAAGAAACGCTGTTTGATCATGTGTGTAAACGTTTCTAGTTTTTACATTAAAAAGGTAACAAAAAGAACATGAATAAACTGAAAACAAATACAAAATAACTGTGATAAAACCCTTCATTCTTGGAATATATTAAAATATTGCACGTTATTACGAGGTATTAACAAGATATGCTGCTTCCTGGTTTTGTATGCTGACAATTGTTTTGTACTGCCCTGATTGGAATTCCCGAGTCCCCCCTGCAGCGTGGTTCGCCGATGGCGCCCGTCATACCCCTTAGCAGAGCACGTTCGGTCTTATTAAGGTGGTATGTTCGTACCAGTCGCTAGTCAAGCACTCGACAATTAATTACATCTTCAGGTTAACAATAGCGGCTTATAAATGTGAAGGGAGCATTTAAATCTTTATTTGTAAATAGTTGAAAGAAGTATTGAATAGGTGCTTTAGAAAAACAATGTTTACTAATAAATTTAGTCTCGCATGACTTCATTTTCACAAGTTGGCGATACTTAATACAGGTTAGGTTGACTTCGGCGCCCGTTCTTTTCTTACCTTCTGCGTGAATATTAGTCAACATTGTTTACATTAAAAGTGGATTATTGTCAAACAGTTGGTGTTTGTGTGTTGCACAAAATTTTAAGTTAGCGTGGTTTAATCCCGTACCCAAAGAGAAACAGTAGTGACAATAGCTTGATTTGTACAACATAACTCCAAGGCCTTGACGGCCAACGCAGTGGCCGAGAGCCAGTACTTCCGGTTTCGATGAATTTTGCAGCAGTCTTTATAACAATTACTCCTGAAAATGGCCGGTGAACTACGTTACATTTAATACCGTCTGATTTCTAAAAACATTTACTACGTATTGAATAAAAGAGAAAAAATACTTTCACCGTATAAATTCTTCTGAAAGTTAAAAAAAAAACTATGCCCGCGAAAGTTTTTTCACGAGAGCCTGTACTAATATAAACTTCTTTTATTGAAAAAGTAGGCCGTTAAGGGCCAATTTTCTTCTTACCATTTTGAAGAACACAGATTTTGCTTTTATTTAAAGTACTCTTTGGGGTTACTTCACCGTGGTCGATCTAAGGAACCTACTACCTTAACTCGCGCACGGCCTTCGCCTCTCCGCCGCCGCAGCCCCGGGGCCCCTCTGCCGCGCCCTCCGGCGGGCGATTTCGCGTTCGAGCGCAACGATGCGCGCCGCCGATAGGGACGCCCCGGCATTAGCATAACCCGTCCGTTTCGCGCGGGATCGAACGTGAGCGAGCGCGTTCGGCGCCGCCCTTCGCCGCCCCTCACCGTCTCCCCCGTCGACGCCCGGAACGTCGGTTGCGGGCACCCCCAGGCCACGCCTCCGTCGCCTCCTGCCTTCCAAATCTCCAACCGCGCGCCCTCCGTCGCCACCTGCCGCGCCGCCCGCGCCCTCGGGCTGTTCGCCTGCCCGGCCGGCTTCCCGGCACGCCGCGCCGCGATGACTAACCGACGAATCGGACGGCGACGGGCAGGCGGGTCGGCCGGCCGACCAACCGACCGACCGGCCGTCGGGCGAGCTTTGCGCCGCAGGTAATTGCGGGGTTGTTCACCTCCTCGCCCGTCCGCCTCAGGGGCGACCTTGTCAAGGTTACAGCGACGCAAAAAGCGTATAAAATGACCGGTGTACGCTGGGGGGGGGGAGGAGCGTGGGTAGGGAGAAGCTAGAACAGGGGGAAGATACGCCGGAGCAGAGGAGAGAAAGCGGAAAGGAACGTGTATTCCGCCAGACGGCGGGGGAGTAGAAGGAGGAAGCGGCGACGTAGTTGGGAAGAAGGCGGGACCGTTGCTATGTCGCGTAAGAAAAAAAGCCGTTGTCTGGTACGACGCCGCTCTAAACATGTCGCCAAAGATAAGCCGTGCCAACGGGGAGAGTTATGGGCCCCGAGGTGTTTTGCTCGGGCGTATCGTGGCGTGCCGTACCGGGCAGCTGTCGTACGTAGTGCGAATGGAAGGAGAGCGCGTGGTGGTCGCGACGGCGCCCAGCGGTTCGCGCCGTGTTCTCGGAGAACACTCGCTCGATATATATAGAAATCCCATTTGTCGGCCGCGCTCTTGTTGCTCTGCGCGTTGCAACACGGCGCCGTTGCCGTCTTCGCTGTGCGGACGGCCTTGCGCCTCGCGGTGCTCCGTGTAGGCGTCGAGTGCCTGGAGGTGTTTTGCAGAAGTCCAAATATAACCGCAATTTGCCAGCTGGTTAAAGTGGGTATTTCTTTGGCAGTGTTGGTTTCTTTCCAGAGACGATGGACTTTCTGAGGGTGCTTAACTATTATATGTAGTTTTTTCGTCGGACGAAATATAGATATTGGCCATTTTTTATGCTGGCGCAATGCGATGGTGGTTACCCGCTTCTTAGATGTAATGTCGAAGATTAAATTTAAGTAAACAATCAACTCTCAACCAATTAGTTTTTGAATTGACAAGAAAATTCACGAACAAATCAATAGCACAATGTGTGTCGGCAGAACAGATCTGATGACCACACACTTCGCATTGAAAATGAAAACATTACCAAATCAATTCAGATTGTAGAGCGAGTCCGGCGCAGCAAACATATTCTCATCAGAACGTTTTCTGGCGTAGTTTGGGAGAGATTGAAACAAATTGTTAACCCGTATTGTGGAACCGGACAGGATCCTCGAACATCAGCGCATTGCTGCTGTTGTTCCCAAGACCGCGAGAGATAAGCGTCTTCCCTTCTGGGGTCTGACGTCATCCGTCGGACGTTTTGCGCGCGCTTTCGTGCAGCGGGCGTGCTCCTCCCGACCGCCGCTTTGACAATTTCCAGCGAATTTACGGAAACCAGCAGGAAGTAGTCGGATAATAACTTTCCATCTGGGAAAATACGTGCCTTACAAAAACGTTTTTCCAGGGAGGCCGGTCGCGAGCTTGTTGATTATAGTGTGGGTGTAATGGTTTTAAAACCTCCCCCCTTTTTAAGGTACCGGTGACGGGTTGAGGCATTTCCGTCCTGTCATGGTAATGTATCCTTTTTGCCGCTGTTCTTGCTGGAGAGGAATGTTAACCGCGGCTGTTCACTGAAGATTTTGGTTTCTTGTAAAAGGGCCCTCGACAATAGCAAGAAATAATAGTTGATCCAAATTAAAATGTTTTAAACACGTTACCGTTGAATTCACCGTGGCTGTAGACTGCGACGATAATGCATTTGATGTGGTATCATGAAGGACTAAATTCCAATGAAAATGCAGGATCCGCTTATTCAGTAAATACGTATTTTGCATGTGTGTTGTGTGAGGTTTGTTTTGACCATCCACCTTAATGTCGTATATACAGAGAGTACGGTGTATCGTGATATTTATATAATTTCTTGGCCCAATTTTGGATCTAATACTTCCAAATATTTGGAAGTTATTTACGAATTTATACGTCTGATACTTGTGATTTATTTGCTTCTTCCTGCCGTACTATCATTGAAATTGACACAGTTTCCACGAAAATTTCCTTATCACTGACCTAAGTTCAGAACCTTGTTTCACCGTCACACTGAAGGTGTTTGGATCAGTATAAATCCCCTCTGAGCAGCAAATTGATGAGAGTGGTTTCAAAGAATTCGGTCCTATTGTTCTTTCTTAGTTACTGCATCGGGATAGTTCACCTCCAATAATACTCGGATCACCTTTGTAGGCTGTTTACTTGCGTGTCCAGAGTCGGTGAAATTTTCGGCTTTTTATTACGGCCCTGCAATGATGTATCTATCCGGTCTTCTCAACCTGAGAAGTGAATTTTCTCATCGTCATACTGCAACATATACCGAGACATTGCAAGGAAAACGCACACTATAGTTTTGGCTCGACCGGGAATCGAACCCGGGACCGCGTAGTGGAAAGCGAGCGTGCTGACAAAGAGCTACCCGCGAGCCAAAGCCTCCAATATACCGTCAAAATTAATATATACCATTCATCATCACTCTTGCTTGTAAAGGAGAATAAGATCAAAATGTTATGTAATGTTTGTTGTGTATATCGTGTTACGTGTATCATTGTTTAGGTTTCGATGATTATAGAAAGTTTGTTACTACTTACTTATATGTAATGAACGTAAGTCTAATAAAACCTTATTAAAGGAGGCGCATGATAGTATTCCGACGAATGGCGATTTATGACGATTTAATTAGCAACGCGCTTCTCGTGACTTTTTTGTTAGGGCGCCTTTTGCAACGTCGCGGATGCTGTGCTCGAGGAGCTGTCGCGGAGCTGATCAGCTCTGGTATTCACGTAAGACCTGCTAGCTAAAGAAGAACGATACATTTTTCAGCCTAAACGTACACCTCTTTTACTACTCTTTTCTGTAGAGCAGCGTTTCTCTCTCTCTCTCTGCGTGTTCACTACAAAGGATATTGTTAAATATCAAGGAAAAAGTTATAAATTAAACAGAGATTCCGATGTAGTATGTCAATAATGGGGGGGGGGGGGATTTTCCAAGGCTGGAGGGTAGGGAAAGGCTAATGTTTTAATCTTCAGTGCTTCGGAGCGACGTGTTATATAGAGAAAAGAGCCAAAAGCGTGTCTTCACATGACAAGACTGTTGTTAAATCCGACGCGTTACGCTGGTAAAACAAAGAAAACTAGAAAATCCGCCGATTTAGAACGCATGTTTTGTGATGTGTCATTACCCGCTGTGTGTGGCGGTCGCCTCTTGGCGATGTTTACACGGCCGTGGCGAGCACGTACCGGGCGACAGACGGTTGCGCGAAGTCGAGCAGTCGAGTAAGGAGGAGCGTAAAACGCTCTCCCCGGGTAATTGCTGTCAGGGAGCTTCAATTTACGACAAACCTTTTATGTGCAGTGCGCACGCGCGGGAGGTTTGTTTTCTCGCATTAACTCAGACTCTTAAAACTGGAGACCGGTTGCGACTTTTTCTAAATTTATTTTTATTTTCGCGCCCGGGCTGCTGCGCTCCGTGCTCTTCCCGCGTGCTTCGCTTTCGTAGAGTGATTGTGCAGTTAACTAAATGCCGTCCGGCCATTATCATTGGTGTCCAGAAGTAGCGCTGACGGAGTTCGGTACGTGACTGTCCGTTTCCAAAGGTTCACCGCATCGTCGAGAATTCCGTGAATAACTCTGTGTGTCGCCGCTGCGGTGCGCAGGCTGATCACCTCTCGTAGAGCCTTTCTTTGCGCGGCTTCTCCGCGCGAGGTCGCAATGTTGGCCCGAAGGTGCACATGATACGCGTGCAAATTTGACCAAGTGTTTGCTGAAGCGAGAATCATGTGTGCATCTCGAAGAAGGTAAATATATCTCTCTGGTATTTGATGGGTAAGATTTAAATTAAAAAAAAAAATCTTGTAAAGCTTCCTCTTGACGTGTGCGTAAGATTTTAATGTAACTTTATTATCTATATCGAAACTCGGGTGATAACAATGATAATAATTTCTGCTAAGACTACAAAAATACCAGACCAAATGTAGAGAAATAAATGATATAATTTTTCAAATTCCCAGAATCAAAGTAATATTCCTTGAGATCCACCCTGTTTTTTTATTGAATTCGAAATTGGTCTTTAATTTCCGAAGATATCACGTTTTCAATCATGCTGGCCCTTCACTTTAAAATTGTCGTCTTTTCATGTCGCTGTCGGTTCATCATTAGATATTTTTGTCTTGAACATTTTACACTTACATCATATCACATCGGCATTTTTATAAGGAATGCTATGCTGCTTATTTGAAGTCGTAATTTTTTGAAAATATTCTTTCTTTCTGTTTGAGAACCTTGAGTTATTGCCATGATGTGTTGTCTTATGATTGTCTCTGCTACTTTGTTAGACTTGTTAGTAGCGCCTTCAAGTAAGATCGCTGGAAACTAAAGACGTTTCTAATTCTCTGGACATGCGTTGAAAAAGGTTTCTTCGAAAGAAGGCGAGTCAAGTGCTCTCATCCAACCTTTTTAAAACCGGGCCTATTTTCAGAGCAGTTCACGATCACGCGCGATCTTTCCCTCCTCATCCTTGTTCTCTCTTCTCCCCCATACACACACTTTCAAGTGCTACACCACCTCGCATGCCGGGAGACCGAGAGTTTAAAGCTTGTCACGGCTGGTGGTGCTCCTCAAGTAGGAGGGGTGAGACTCGGCAAACGGAAGTGTGGGTCGGTGACGGAACTCACATCGTATGAGGAACACCGCAGGGTTCTACTTACACTACCCTTACTGGTATAAGAAACGAAGTATTCGACACGTCTGGAAACAATACATGGCTCATTCACTCCTTAAGATCGTGAGAGTCCTCGAGCCGTCGAAGAGCCGCTAGCCTGCTCTGCGGAAGTCGTGGCCCTTGCCCTCTTGTCTCCGCCGGAGCCTCGCCGGATGCAATCGCTCACCCCTCGTGTGTTCTTCCTACGACTGCCCAGTCGATGCGCCTGACGTCTCGGGAGGGGGCATCTAGGGCCACATTTTAACTGTTTTGTTGAGTAACGGTTTGTAGTTGTTATCCCTGTATGCCTAATAGAACTCTGGGGATTGCAGACGTATCGCGCCAGCATGCGGTGGTAGTTTAATTTCTGGTCAAAGGTGATGAATTTTTCAAAACAGTGCGCAAGTGTTTTTCATAACACATTTTTCACTTGAAAATGTGAAGGATTCAGGATTTTTAAAACAAAATTGTTTCTGTTGTTAAAGTCTTTTTTTTATTTGCGCATTTAAAGTTGTTTCCAGTTATTGTAATTGGTTGCTTAAATTCCCTCTTCTAAAGTAAAAGCATTTCCGGTTCCAAAAACTTTGGCGATTTCTTAAGATCTATTTGCTAGCTGTCATTAGGACTATAAAAACATTATTAAGGACGGAAGGTTGAGGGTTCGCTTTCGGCACAGACTGTAAACCGTGTGCTGGCCCCAATTGATTTTCAACGCTTCATTAAAAAGTCCCATTTCGTTTCTATTTACATAAACGACGACCAATTTTCTCTCGAATTAACGCTCGAAGCGGTCTGCATGAATAATGAGGCGCCCAGAGTTCCAATCGCCAATCCAAAGTACAACACGCTCTTGCGTTAGTTGTCCTCTTCATCATTTCGCCCTCCCTGTCCACTCTCTCTTGGGTCTTCCGGTTGCGCAACGCTTTTGGAAGCTCGACGATTCGCTGGCGAGATCAGGCGCGCTAGCGATGCCCATCCGCGCAACCAGCGTAAAGGGAAGAAATATACCGCTAACATTTTCATTTAAAATGTTTCGTTTACGATGTTTAAAAGGGAATGGTAATCGTGTTCTTGTGGTCCGCGGTAATATCGCATCTGTTAATCACTAAATTGTCTTTATCTTGGAAGAAATCTTTTACAATATCTGTTGAACTTGAATGTTCGGCTTGAAAATGTAACGATTTCCTTTGATTGAGGGATTAAATGTAACTAGGCTGCGTTGCCTTAAGAGCGGTTTTGAGTTAATTACTCGCACTATTTTCTCGAATGCCTCGAATGGAAGTTACGAGCACCTGCTCAAGTTAAATGATACGCTCGTATTTCGGAGACATGTACACACGGAGATACGAATCGTGCTCACCGAGATAAATGAACCTTCCGTTGTTCGCGAAGTCGGTGTACTGGTTGTCGGCTGAGCGGCCGGCCTGCGGGTGCCGCAAAGCCGCCAGGGATCTTTTAATCTTTAATTCTAAGGCAGTAGTTAAAAAACGAGGTTTCTCCTATTCCTCGAATGGTGAAAGTTATTGTCACTGCATCTTTAGGATATCATTGTGTTTCGGTATTATTTAATCCGTCAAGTCACGTTTTCGTTGCACGTTGTCTAGTTCACATACTCACTGATTTAAAATTCTAAAATATACGTTGGGAGCTACTTTCTATAGTGAGCTAATTTAATGTATCGGCATACAACGTGCCTGAGCGAGTTTAGGGTCTCATCATTCGTATCTGTGGCATGTGCCATGCTCTGCTACTCTTACAAAGTGGAACTGACTTTCTTGATTTATTGCGCAGCGTTTATTTCGTAGATAGAATATTAACGCGTGCAAGATGACACCGCGAGGCTGTATAAATGAATCGGGAAATGACTGCTATCCAAATGCATTGTGAATTTGCCAGCACTGCTAGGGAAAGGAGAGGAACTTTATTCAGAAACGCGTTGGCTTCTGAGAGTAATCCATTTGCTTGTTGGAAGTGCGATATATGAGCGGGTAATCTTATCTCGCTATCGAAAAAGTAGTTTGTGCGGAGAGACAGAGACAGTTACAGCGTGCCGGTGAGTGCATTTCTAATTACAACCTGCGGGTTCTCTGTAATCAGCAGGCATCGGCAGCGGGAGTAACGAGGGCAGGGCGATATATGAATGCCACATATCACCAACCCTCACCCATCCCTAGAGCACTGCCCGTTCCCTCATCCCTTTTGCTTCCAAGTCATCTTCCGTCGTCTCACCCGTTTATCTGCTCGCATATCCACATATTTTTCTTCACCTCGCTTATTTACTCGCCCACTCCTAGCATTTTTCTTTTTTCACTCGCTCGCCCACGCCTGTTCTCTGTTTCTCTTCCATTCGTTGGTCGGCGCTCGTGGAATCTGCCGTATTTTACGAGGTAAAAACGTGCCGGTGTGTTCGCGAGCGGGGCGGAGTCAGCATCCGAGCATTTCTCTGCGCGCAGATTACATTATCAGAGAGGTTTATTGGAGCCCATAACGCCGACGCCACTAGAGCCTCTCTAATCGTGCGTATTTATATGCTTTCGATAATCAGTTGTTTGCGCAAGCCGAGTGGGCTCCTGGGAGGGTGGGCGTGTTGGGTCCAGAGCCTTCGCGCGCCGGCCAGGAGGCGGCGAGCGCTGCGGCGAGGCCGGGCGGCGGGGCGGCCGTTCTCGGTAGCGATGACGTGCATCCTCCTCCGTATTCATTTCGCTGCGCGGTGAATGCTTGCTGACTGGTCTCTTCTGTCACATGTGGTTTTGCGTGTCACCCTGGTGCCATTGTGTTGTCATCGCCGGGGTGTTCTTGGAAAGTAAAGGATTTCGTTTTATTTGGACGCGGTATTCTGCCACGTGGTATTGAGACAACATCAGGGAATTTGTGCGTGTTTAAATTAAAAACGAAAGAGTTGTAGTTATCAGTTGGTTCATTAAGTTTCTTGTATTCTCGAAAACACTGTTGTTGAAAGCTATTTGGATGAAGTACTATATTGTTTGTTAAGAATTATGAACAGTTTCTAACTACACATTCAGAAAATATAGGAACGCCATGTGTAAATGACATTTTAGTTCCGAAACATTTTTCTCCATGCGCTTTGTGTCGAAGGTCGACGTATTCTCACGAACATGGGGAAACTGTTGAACAAATGCTGAGGCAGTCTTGCTTATCATTTTGTTTGAAACAAGAAGTAATGGTTTATTACCAGTTGTAGAAATGAGCGTAATTATTACAAACGGATTTTACAAATATTTGGAGTTAATTTCTATTTATCTTAATACCAATCTCGAATTGTAATGGGGCAAACGTAAATTACCTTATTTTAAAATAAACGTCAAATCAGTGGATTACATACGTGTTTGATTTTAGAACACTGAATCTTATCTGACATGTACGGAAAAGAAACGAGATAAATTATGCATCTTTATGCCTGGGCTTTAAGTCGAGGTAAGTGAGGTGTTTTTTTTTTTTTACTGCCGAAATTGTGGCATATGACAGCCGGGCCTGTCAAATGTACATTGACAGTTATTTGATTGTGAACATTGATACTACGTACCTCTATAATCGAAAACAATCTTCAGAAACTAACATTCAGTAATTCAGTGCTTTCGCCTAACTGTACGTGTGGCATTGTTTTTGTTGCCTTCACAACATTTTGTTATATTTCATTAACGTTTTAATTTTTTCCTACCTTATATTTCATATCATCTTTGACAGAGAAAATACTTAACGTTCGTAGAAAGATTTTTAAGAAAATACATTCAGCCATGAAACTTGATATAACATATTTACTAATTTATTTCATTTCTGCATGATACTGAATTTTTATTTAAAATACATATAGCCTTAGCAAGATGTGACGTGTGTATTTGGGTAATGGACACAGGTCTTTGCGTTGCACTCTCTGCCAGTGCGAGTCCTCCACTAATGCGCACGGGGCGAGAGCGCTGCAGCTGTGTTGCGTCTCATCCCGCGACTCGTTGCACTCGCGTCAGGAAACCCAAGAACCACTGACTCAAAGCAGCGGAAACGAACGTCGCCTGTTTGTGTGTTGAGGAGGAGGGTTGCCGGCCGGATGAGTGTGGGTTGGTGAACCAAAATGCGAGTGACGGGCGTGATGCCGATGGAAAATCTGCAATGTGTTTGCCCGTCTCGAATTTTTAGTTTGCCCGTCTCGAACGAGTACTTTCTCATTCGCTTTGAAGCTTTCGTTTGACGGCTAACCGAAGTTTGGCGGTTATCACTGCATCGTTCTTGTTTTGTACAGAATTATAATGAAATCTGAGTAAGTAGCAACGTCATTTTGTACTCCCCGTTTTTTGAAGATAGTTGCCATTCTTACTTGACAGCTTCCGTGACACTCCTGCATTGGAGAGGGCGATGTGGTGGTTGTTGCTGGAGTGGCGGCGGGGGCAGTGAAGACGTGAGGCTCCTAGCCCAGCAGCATGTGCTACGAGGCAACGTTGCCTGTGCCGTTAATAATCCTCGGCCAGCTGTCTACCTCGGCATCCTGCAGATAGTATCGGGGCTCGAACCTGCAGCGGCGAGCGTGCCCGCCGGCCTCCGCCCTGTTCGCGTCCCTTAGCGCCCCCCACCCCCCTCTTGACGGCTCGCCACAGCTGCGGCTTGCTCCACCCCCCTCTTCATGTAAGTCAGGGGCGACCCGTTGGACGCTGCTGTTGTGCGGGAAATCGCCCGCACAGGGGCCCGCGGGTGAAACTTGTGGAGGTTTTACGGAAATACTCTTTCGTGTGTGCAGTCGACAATTGACAAAACATAATGCCGATTTATCATGGAGTACATTTTGAAATATTTGTTTATAAATTGTAATATTATAATTGTAATGGGAGGATGTTTGTTAATGCTACAATTTGCGAAACAAAATTGGTCCAAAAAATTGTGGACCAATTGTCCTTGCCAGAGTTGACACACTGAATTGTCGGTCGCAGGATTATTTTGTCATAATACCAAGATTTTGCTTTTTAATTGATTCCTCACGATATGCAGCTGTGTATTTAATTTCATATACTTTATCATTCCATATTACAAAATCATGTTTCATTAACTTAGGGTAAAAAGACACTTTTTTCTTACTTCATTCAACATATTCTTCTAAAAAGGATATGAAAAAATTACAAAATACTGCGATGTGTTTTCATGTGCATTTGGCATTAAAAATGTCACCGTCGTTTGCCTTCCCCCAAAGATGCAGATTTGCCGTTCCCGAATAGAGTTTTCGGACACGTACTAGGTCTGGCGGCGGCTCTGCATAAATCGCGTCCGATGCCGCTCTTGAATCCTGGTCGGATTTTTGTCGTGACCGGCGCTGTCTGGAGACCTCTTCGTGGGCATTCCTCCGAGCGGGGCGTTTGGGCCGTGCCTCCGCCCCAGGAATGTCTCCTTGTTATGGCTGTTTCCTGTCCTCTGCGTAACCTTTTGTTCTACTATTCCACATTTACTTTTTCTGTAGCCTCGTGAGTCACGCCGTTCTTGCGCCGCCGTGCGGTGGCCGGCGAATGGTGGAGCGCGTTCGGGACTGGTCGCCGGCGGAGCGCTTGGGTGTTGTCGGGTGCATGGGCGGCAGCGTGAGGTTTCTCAATTTGGAAGCCTTCTGAAACCATTGGCTTCGGTTTGAATGTCGACAAAGTTTCTGAGACGTAGAATACTTCGTATTATGTAAACCCTTTTCATTTCCATATTATCATTTGCTTTATAAATTTCGTATTGCGTTCTTGACTAGATAGATTATGGTTTATGGGAGTGAAGTATCTAAACATGTAATTAGTCAGTGCGTTGGCCACTCGTATTTTAGATTACAGGAAGCGAGTTAAGGGGAATAGATTCGTGCATTCTGTTGCATCGTTTCTAGTTCACTTCACAATTTTGTTTCAAGCTGTATTTTTCTGAGTGTAAGAGCATTGCACAAGCGAAACGATAGACGTCTTAATGCTCATGTTTCCGAGGGTTTCCAGCCAAAAAGTGCATTCTTCCGGTATTTAATGGTTTCGGGAACCCTATGGGGGCAGCATTGAGTTCGCTCGCTGCATGTGAGGTGGCCGGGTCGCGTGGCGCGGTCGCGCGGTCGACCGCCAGGCCGGCGCCACGGAGCGCCCAGCAGGCGGAAGTCGCCGCTGGCGGCAAGGCGGGTAAACAGCGCCGTGCTCCCGCGGCCGCCGCCCCGCCCCTCACCGCTCCACCCTGCCCCCGAAAGTCCACCCGCCCGCTCTCCTCCGCCGCCACCGCCGCCGGGAGCGTTGCCCTGGCGAATCTCCGCGTAATAAGGAATGTACACGTGCTTCTCGCCTTGTTCGTTTTGTACAGCGGCGCGTTTCCCCCGCGGTGTGCCTCGCGGGCGCGCCGCGCTCCTCTCCCCCTCCCCTTCCACTGGCAGTCCCCCTCCCGCGCGCGCCCCGCGCCCGCAGCCGGGGCCGGGAATTGACCCGAGCAAGGCTGTTTCAAGGACGTCGCCGTCTTCGCCTCCTCCTCTTCCTTCGGCCGCCACCGAGCACTCTTCGCCTGTTGGCTGGCTGGCCCGCGCCACACCTCGCCTCCCTCCGCTCCCTCCGCCCGCGACGCTATTTTGTTCCTCGTTTTCTGTGTTCCTCTTCGCCTCACCTCTCCTCCCCCCCCTCCACTTCCCCGAGCTTCAGCGGCCACTCGGGCGGGTCTGTTGTGTTTGTGTGCATTTTTTCTCCATTCTCTCTTTCTCGGGCTTGATTCGTGGTTTGTAATCCCACGTTTCCACTGGATTTTTTTTGCTCGTGTTTCTTGTGTCGTTCTGCACCAGCGGTTTCGAGTTCATTGTCGTAGCCTTGCCCGGTGGCGGCCGCAGCGGCGTTGGCGTCCGAGCGTCGCCCGGCCGACCGCCCGCGCCTGCGCGCGCGAGAGAGCGTGCGCCTTGCCCCTTGCGCGCGCGCGCTCGAGCCGCCGCTACGCCACGGGCTGACGCAAGCGCGGCCGCCTGCCGGGGTCACGGCCCCCGTGCGTTTCCGCGCCCCGTTGCCCGCGGGCCTCGCCGCGTCATCTGTCTTGTCGCGGCCGCTCCGCCCCGCGTGAGCGGTTTCCTGTGTAGGCCGCGCCGCGCCGGGCGCGCCCGCCCTCACGCCTCACTTCTCCCGTATCGCTCCGCTTTTCGCCTCCGAAAACCGTTGACCGGTGATTCAGCGGCCTTGCGGAGGGCGAACTAGTCAGAGCGCTGTGACTGTGTGTGTATGTGTGTCTGTTTTGGAATTTCCTTCCAGGAAGGCAGGTGTTCGAGTTTGCAGGCCGCCGGCTGCCCGTGAGGCGGCCTTGGTGGAATGTGTCGGTGAGGGGATGATTTCGTATGTTGTTCTGCATTCGTTAGGTTTAGAGTTTGGACTAACCGCAGTCGTGTTGATGAAGTTGCAGCGATAAACTCTTGGCTGTTAGTGTCTGTTGTTGGCGCTGTGTTTTGGTTGATCGGTCTAGGTCGATGTTAATGTTAGGTATTCAATTTTTTATCCTCGTAATTCTTTTAAAATTTTTATAAATTTGACGGCATTTCTGAGATATAATTTCAACTTTTATTCTTACGTTTCAAATTTCGCTTTCATATGTTCAAGCATTTTTCTTCTCTACATCTCACGCCGATCTTATTCTCATTTGCTGGTGAAGTTTGTAATGCACTTTCAACCATTGCAGAGAATCCTGCATTGCTCTTTCATCATATTTATATTAAGTTGCATCCGCTTCAGTACGTACTAAGAATTGATTTTAAAATTATACGCTTACTTTTACGTTTATATAAGAGAGAAGAGGAGTGCCGTTCTGGGGACCCAAAGCGTAGTGGGAGGTCTTAGGCGCATCATTTTGTCTGGTGGTGATCAAAGGGCGAGCATAAGAGAAAAATTTCGTATGTAAATGTTGGCAAGAGCTGTAATTTTTTTTCTTCTGAGATAAAGATGGCTGTGTATACATTTGATGCTTGGCTAAATGTGAATGTTAATTACATTACATATCGTTTTCTGAAATGTAGGTTAGAAAGGGAAGAATTGTACATTTTTCTTTAAATTAAAGGAGACGGGTATTAAGGCCCGCAACGACCTCCAACGTCGTGAAGTCCACTCGGCCGCCGACGAACTCTCGACAAAGACGCGCGGCTTGGGGCGGGCGCGGGGCAGCGCCAATAATAGACATAAATGAGATTCGGCAGCGGCCGGCGAGCTCCCGCGCAACCGCAGCGCAACGCGGCCTGCGCGCATGCGGCGTAATCACACGCCGCGGCCCCGCGCTGTCATTACGGCGGCCGCGCGCGCATTAGCCCGGATTAATAACTCGCTGCCGAGGAAGACGCACGGGACCGAGGGGTGGGCCTGTGATGGGTGAACGAGAGGGAGGAAGGAATGGACGCGACGCGCTGCCTGGCGGGCTGACGTTGGGAAGAGTTTTCAGGAAAGAAATAGTCACATCTCGGGGTCGAAATGTAAACGAAAGCGTGGGAGTTGTATGGGGGTGTGAAAAAGAGAATGCGGCGAACGCAGAACAGACTGAAAGACACGTTACTTGGGACGATACAACTATGGGAAGGAGAAAGATAAAACATAGTTCACGAACGTACGAGAGGCGGCGTTACTGCGGCGTGCTATTACCCAAGTGTTCTCCCCCTCCGAGGTCTTGCCGAGTCGCCCCGCCCGTTGTGTGTCCGATTGTATAAGTGTGTTGTTGCTGGGCGATACACCACGAGGGCGTTCTGCTCAGTTAGTCACCAGGTATTGCTCTTCGCTTCCCAAAGCGGAGCTCGCGGTAAACAACACTGAAGAAGTCTCGCTCAAGCCCCGCCACCCGTATGTGTGGGAACGTTTACCACATCTTTTCATAACCAATGTGTTTGTTGCTCATAGGTATGGCTGATTGTGAGATACGCTCAGGTAAAGATTGAATTGCTAATTGTCTTCCCCTTTGGCATGCGGGGTAAATTCCCAATTGGAATCGAAACTACATACAGTTTACTAGAAGAATATTCTCTGTTACGTGAGGATAGACTGTTTTTTATTATATTAATTATTCTTTTATATTTTTATATTTTCGCACAGTGCGATGCCCAAATCTCTCCATAAATATCTTTATCTTCTGACGAAAGTTTAATGTTTAGTATAATCGACGTATCTTCTGTTCTTCCCCGAGAGGATAAAAACTGTTATCGCAGGCGAGCTCGCTCCACAACAGCATGCTAATGGAAGCTGTGCCAAGGTCAAACATTCTTGAATATTCTGAAGGTTGTCGATTCTGTGAAAACATTCTCATAAAAAATAGTACTAGCTCGTAAAAATGTTGGTTTCTAGAAGTTGTCCGATGCGCTTGTATATATGTCTGCTGTCCAGCTCGTACATCTGGAACGGCAAGAACACGCATTCTAAGAATATGTTCTGCGAAACCCAGGAAACAGTCAACTCATTTAAAATATCATGTAAAAACAATTCATGCGGGTATTTTGGAATAATGTGAAAGAGTACATCTGCTACTGTATTATACATAAACATTTAAAATCACTGTGGGAAGTAATTAAGGGGAAGATTTAGGGTCAATGAGGGCACATGATATGTTAGGAATATATACATACAACACACTACGCCCATACCTTAGGGGGAATTCGAACCCACACCTCGGATGTAATATGTTTTTGGGTACTAATGTCGCAAGGCCCCTGGTTTGAAAAGCCATACATGGTGGTTGGGAGAGCCCCACCATGCCACATCACAAGCAGACATCCATGCTTTTGCATGCACTTTTCCAGTCTCCGGCGTGAAGGGTTGTATATGCTAGACGCATTGAATTGGCATTTAAAACCGCATTAAATTGGAAATTAAAATAATTAAAATTTGTATTATTTTTTTTTAACGAGAAGGAAAGGAAAGGAAAACGTATCTGTAGTGTGGTTAATGTGGTGTGGACCTGCCGATTTCGTTGGAAACGCATGCCATCTGGAGGACCCCTCAAGTCTTTCGTGTTTAGAGCCATCCTCACGGTCAATAATGAGCTCTGTTTCTAGTGTACTCCGCTCTGAAGCACTCACTGCCTGTCGCTCCCCCCCCCCCCCGGTCCCATTCTCGTAGACAAACGTTTTTTAATCCTGTGCCTTCCTAAGAGAACGAATTTCCTTGTTAATCCAGACAAATAGAACAAAACAAAGTTTTTGGCAGTTTTGATATTTGATTTTTGATGTTTCTTGATTCCTAAAACACGTATGTCAGGGTTCCTATCTTGCCCGCTATTTGCCTTTTTTGAGCACCATTTGACTGGAACACGTTCTTTTTGAGCAATTCGAGCCAACACATGGCTTACCTGGTGTGTCTGCCCTTCTCAACATTCTGAAACCCAACCCCGTCTTACCCCTCCATTATCATCTTGTTCTGCTGCTTACCTCTCCTTCTTTCGAGAAGAAATTAAAACAAAGCGACGCGTCGTGTCCTCCGGCCACTGGGCGTTTGGAACGCTACTGCGTCGCCTTCCTCTCGGCAGCAGCTGATTTAACGCCGCGAACGCGCGCCTCTGTACGTCTTCGAAAAATTATATCGGTTCCGGAGGGCACGCCGTTTTATGTGCACCGTAAATTGCGTGGCGGGCGGGCGGGCGGGCGGGCGCTAGCTAGCGTCTCTTAGGAGAAACTTCAGACGGCCGAAGCCGCGGGCCGTGAGTATTTATCGCGGAACTTTAGCGGGCTGACCCTCCCCAGGGGATGCCGCTCGGTGCAATCGCCGAGAAAACGGAGAATAAACGGCATGCGCGGCGCCAGTACGTGTTCCCGCCGACGCGTGTTCTTCGAAGTCCAAGAGACTGCCACAAATTACGCCAGATATCGAGTGTATCTGCGTCTCCAGAGTATAAAATTCTCTTTGCGTGTACAAGTTATTACTTTCTTGGAGAGTAGTGACTGTAAACGAATTATCGAATACTATACCCCTAATGAAAAATCACGCGCCTGATGTCATATTGCAAGAAATGTTGTGTATCCACCGTAAGTATCGTGAAGTCACTTATAAATATTACAAATTCCTAGTATATGTAATTACAATGATGATCCGTCAGGTATTTGCTGCTTTTTTATACATTCTTCTTGAAACCTGACCTAAAAGTTGTGAATTTTATACATGAATTCGTAACGGCGAAGAAATGCTGTTTTGTGTTTTCCCCTAATCAGTACATTTGCCATTAATTAGGATATTTATTGTTATCAATCATCTAACTTCCCGTTGTATAATATAGACAAAGTAATTTTTCGATGTGCTAAGGTATACGTTTGATATTGCGTTTATCGTACCGCAGGCGTGGCGCTGGATACTCTGCCTTTGTGCCGGTCAGTGAAGGTCGAGTTGCGCCCATTCCACTCCCGGGACAATGCCCCCTCGCCACATCCTCCTGTGCGCGCACATATCCGATTGTCATGCGACCTCGCCCTCTTCGCATGCCGCTGCTCTGTCGCTTTGCTTTTAGTTCCACCCTCGCACCTACAAGCGGCAGTTGCTTTAGGGAACAATTGTGATGTAATCCCATTAAAGATCTTTTTAAGAGTTCGCGGCACGAACACAATGCCCATGTACTCGGCTAACTCCAGAAACATTAAAAGTGTTTCATTATTACCTCAACTAGATGCAATTGTGTATGGAGACGTAATCGAAAGCTCGCATTTAGATTTTATGTCATGTGAGATTTATCAGAAATCAGCTCATAGTCTAATTTCTGAATAAAAACATTTCCGTATTTCACTTGGTATATTGAAATTTATTCTCTTAATACAGATGGTCACATTGGAGTGTTCTTGCATGAAGCTATTTTCTACCTCTAATAAAATAATAATAAATGGCTAATAAAAATCAGATTGATGCACCAATCAAAAGCAACTTATAAAACACGAAATTAACTCGTCAATTAATTATAGGAAGATTTGATCGCTTGTTAGGATATGAAATTATATTACTAATTTACAACACTCACATAAATGATCTTGTTCTAAATAGAGTCGAGTACCGTTACGAATGTGTCATTATTAGTGGTGAAAGAGACGACTTTTCCAGTAGACCTAGGTCTCGAAACTAGTTTATGGCATGCACGTTCGCATCACGTGTTTTTTTGTTTGCTTTCCGAGCAAGGTCTCAGCGTCACGCCGCGCCGTCATATGCGCGAACACGTGTCCCAACTGGCGCCCGCAGCCGCCGCCCTCGCCCCCGCCTCAACCGCGGCGATCGCATCTGGTCACGCGGGACGGGCGGCGGCGGCGGGCCTCGCGCATGCTAATGTGCTACGCCTTCTCCCCGCCGCCACCATCAACGCCGCCGCCGTCTCGTGTCATCTCCATCTCTGCCATCTCTAGCCCCAACCCGGTACACTAGAGCTTTCACAACTTCTTCGGCATTTGTGTAACAATTTCTCGGTAATCCCAAGGATGATGGTAATGATGATGATGATGATGATGATGATGTGCTGCCCCACCAACCATATCGCTTGTTCCATTGTTTCCTATCACCAAACCGTAGACACACGGTCACCCCGTCCTCATCGCCAACGATGTCACTCCCTCCGCCAGTGGCTCTGCCGCCGCGGCGGCTCGTAAACGGCGTGCGCGGAGTTTATCGCTGGCGCGACGCGCGCTTCCACCTCTGTCGCCCCGTCGATTTTAATTCCCGCGTCTGCGCGCGCGGCGGCGGGCGTTAAAGCGGCATCGACAGCCGGTGGCGGAGGCGTGAGTGAGCGCGCCTCGCACTGGCAGGGACTTTGTGTGCTAGGGTCGTATGTCACTTGTGGATTTACAAGACGAATTACATAAAATTGTTGCCATCTGTGCTTGAAGATTGGGCGATCCGTGGTGCAGTGGTCACATCGCTCGCCTTGCACTTGTGGGTACCTGTGTGTTAAAATCCTGGATGATCCACAAGGAATTTATGGATGACAAGGAGGATTCGCGGGAGGTTTTCTCGGGTTCTTCCCGAGAAATAATTTTTTCTGGCTCTCCTTCTTCCATTTTTTCTCACTCTCATTCCATCATTACTCTCTCACATCATACATCATCACTACAATCACTTAACCATTAAAATCGTTCGAAGTTCCGAGTGTGACTGTAAGGCTTAGGAAGTGTCGAAAAATGGAGATTGATTTAGTCGACCCGAATGGTGGATTCTGTGAGAAGGGCCGTGAGGGCCGAATACCCGTGCTTTTTATGGTCGTGATTGCTTGTCTTACATGTTTGTGCCAAGGATTTGCTTCGGCCGAATATACAGATTTCTTAATTTGTGTTAATGTGTTTTCGTGACATACTCGGTACGGAGGCGCGAGCTGAAAAAATCCTGATAAAAGAGGTCGCGTATAGAAGTTAAAAAATGTCATTTTGAGCTACGAGTGCTTCTTCTATGTGGTCATTTAAAAGCCCGGTTCTCCGACACCTTCCCGAGGCGACGGCGTGGGTGATCGCCGCGCGCTGCGACAAGAGCGGCCCGCGCCGAGCGGGAGGCGGAGCGGGGCGGAGGCGGAGGCGGAGGCACCGCGGAAAATCGGGAACGTCGCGGGGTCGACAGCCGCGCACCGCCGCCGCCCGCGCGGCCGTTTCCCGCGGATGCTGCACTTGCGCGCCCGTCGCCTGTGCAGGCGGGACGAGGCTTCGCTTGCAGCCGAAGGTGGCGAGACTTCCCTAGCCGACTAGCCGATTTAGAAAATCGGTGTAAAGGTGTCGAGAAATGTGCTCTAGAGATGTTATTTACACATTGCGTTGGATGTTGTACTCAGGGATGCAGTATTTATGACATATATAAAAAGATGATATATTTTCTGCAATTTGAATATGCCGTACTTCCCACGCTTAGCACGTAATTCGACTAAGGACCGCTGGATGGAATGAGTAGTAAGATCATAGAAGAAATTTAGTTAGGCACGATTACAGATAGAAAGTTTATGAGAAAGAGATATTATAATTAAAATAAGTGGCGTAAATACAGAAGCGGTAGTAGGAAGCTTGAATTCTGTCTTGTTTCTCTGTTTAGATGGAAACATATTTTGGCTTAATTATTATCCTGAACAAATAAGTGTCTTATATATATATATATATATATATATATATATATATATATATATATATATATATATATATATATTTATATATAGTCGGAATCTTTTACCAATTCTTATAGTATTACATTTCTAAAGATATTTGCGGAGAAATAATACGTTAAAATCTGCCTTAAGCGGGTACTGATGGTTCTAGAGAAAAATGCTATTTCGCGCAAGTAGCCGCTTAATCGATGCGAAGAGAATATAAGAGACGAATTCCGATCTAATTCTCTTGGTAACGAAGTGAAGTATGCTTTCTTCGTTATTACGTTTATCATTTTACTTAACAGAACAAAATCCCGGATACATGTTCACAATAACGCACTTAAACCACTCTTTTTTAATCTTCCAATTAACGCCCATTGCATTATTTCCTTTTTACACTTCTTGTTGTTTCTTTTCATTCATGAACTTGATTCCTAATTAGATTTGAAGTTGTAATTTGCACCTTGAGGAAACTTCATAACACGAGAGAAAATCATATATTATTATTTGAAAGCCCTCGCAAGAACACCAGAAATTATTCTAAGTTGCGATAGCATAAGGCAATGAGTCCCGACGAGGGAGATGCTGACTCATTGCAAATTCTGTAACTTGCATTTTTTGTGGGGCTGCTGATCAAAATTGCAAATTTGTCAAATTTTGGTCGTCTAATACTGGTCCTGGACGTTAACTGCAGGAGACCTAAAAGAGGAACACGTTTTAGGTATTTTTAAAACGGGGCCGTTATTAGAAATGTCGGCTAAAAAGAGATGCCCATTTTAGCATGTTTTACAGTAAATGATACTGTAATACGGACTGGTGTTAAATATCGCTTCAGCTGCTTTTTTTTCTTAGTTACACACACACACACTTCTCTTGACAACATATCGTGGTGGCCATCATAAATATTCTATTTTTGACCCTTTGCCTTTGTGACTTAATAATTGACTGTATGTTAATATACTGAACGAAAAGGGTTCATCGCTCTTCAAAAATTAAGAGCTTTTCAATAGAAATTAAACGTTAGTCGTACAAATGTCGTTACTATATGTGCTTTAGATGACACTTGGTACGAATGTTGCACATGTTGTGAAATGGTTAAACTTTTGAGGCCACATTGCTTTTTCTTTCGCGCTGGTGTGACCTGTGGACAAATCACAGTTAAGGTGTCGTGTTTTTGTTGTGTTTCTTGCTCCCCTGAAGTCATCTTCATCTTGACTCACTTCCTTTGTAGAGTCTCGATAACGGCATTCTGAGTTGACTATTCTGTGACAACGCTGTCCACTTCCCGATGCCTCCAATCTCAGGCCTTCCGGCCTTCAACACTCTTCCTTTCCGGTGTTGCTCGCGGCGAACGGTTTCCGACTGGTAGAACCCTGTGTTTATGCCGGCGAGCCGGCGTCCGTTGTCGGCTCTGCTCGTTTGCGGTCTCCGCCAAGGAATTTCGAAATCTCCGGAGCTCTCTGCTTCCAGCTGGCGACTGACCTAGCGGCGCTGTCGCAACGGGCCAGCGCGCACATGCCGCCTCGCGCGCACATTTCCGGGGCACTGGCACCAGAGTCCCCGCGGTTTATTACCTGAATTTATAATTTTCATAAAAAGCAGTAGTAATTAGTAAGCCGGTGTGGTGATACTCAGCGGTGGAAGTCTTGTCTGCGTGGACCGAGATCATGCGTTTCCCGAGAACACGTCTAGATCTATCTAGAAAGTATGAGTTCGGTGTTGATAGAAAAGTTCATGAACAGGAAATTATTAAATGCGTTTGGAAAGATTATAGAATTGAGTGGTGCCTAAATGTTATTGTTACCATCGAACCACACAAGACGATGAATTGTTCACTTACACATTTTGCTAAACGTACACATACGTATGTGATTGGTAATCGAACTCCACTATATAATCTACATATTATTAATACAGTCCGGTAAATATTTCCATTTACGTAGGCCGCCAACGTATTCGTTAGGAGCAGAGTGGTCGGTTTGTATGTGGTCCCATTCCTGTCCCTGCTGCGGGAGTTGGTACCTTCTCAGGTCTCCGCTTTCGGCAGTGTCCCTAGGAACGAGACGCCGCGCGTTGAGGCCGGGCGTTTGGCGCGGCCTTGCCCTCGAACGGCGCAGCGGCCGCGGCCTTTCGTTTTCCTCGGAAGGACGCTGCGCCGCGGAGGCGATGATGCAGCGCGCGCCACAACAAAAAAATAATAAAGAAACCGCTAGCAACAGCGCCTCCGCCCCCGCCGCTGCCCCGGCCGCTTCGGGGAACGCGTGGATGGCCCGCCGTTCCAGTGGACCGATTCTGATCTTGTCCAGCCCCATCCACCCCCTTGTCCGTTCCCTGGCTGTTTCCATTTCGCACGTCAGTGGATTATTTCTCCGCATCTGTGAGGGTTTTTCCATGTCGTCACTATTTCTTCCGGCATTCCACTGTGGTTTGTGTCTGGCTTTTTTTATGAAGTTTCCTGCTCTTGTAATTCTTTGATCCGTACACGTCTGCCGTATACTCTTTCCATCCCTCCCGTTTTTTCCCCAGCGTTTTTTACTATAACATTTTAGATCTTCATATCTTCAATTGGCTTCCAGTCTTAATTCTTCTGGATTTTCCCAACCAAGTTTTCTCCTGGCTACGATGCTTCCGAGGGCGTTGGTATTTCTCTCTCCTCCATCCTACACTATTGTTCCATCTCGCCACACCGTTCTTCTTGCTATTCCCGGCTGAAGGAATCGCAGTTGCACGGCCACTCCTTCCAGCGACCGCAAAGGTACGTGCGAGGCGACCCACTCGCGAAGGCTGGTGCATGGCCAAGTACTGCGTGCACGCGAAAGGGCCACGCCCGATCCCCTACGACATATGTCTTTGTTGCGGGGCACATGACATTTTTACATTCCACTTCATAATTTTAATTACTCAATACTTGAAATTATCTTTTTATGGAGACAACGTTGCTTGATTTTCCAAATATCCCATGCGCTTGTCTTCGCCGATGGTGAATTGCTCCTAATCTAGAATATCATCTTCGGAATGGTTCAGCATCATTTGAGCTCTTTTAAATTTTCGCTCATGATTTCTATTGAAAGAACAGTTTGTCAGAAACAAACACGTCGGTAACACATTTGCTGCTTCCCACCTGCTGTAGAAATCGCAAATGATTTCTCATTGTAACATACATTTGAAATAAGTATCAGAGACTAGTGGAATACAGCGATTGCGTCACTTCACCTTTGCTATCACGAAAAAACAAAACAAATGAGAATGGGCAGACTAGAAGGCGCTACGGCCGGGGCGCACTGGCGCTGGGCGAGGGCGAGGAGCTGGGCTTTGTCTCCGCGGCGCTGCCTCCGCCCTCCCGCAGGAATCTGACGGACAGGGTCAACGGCCCCCGGGCGGCGGGCGCGGAAAAAAAGGCTCCCGTTGTGTGCGACGCGGCCGGGGGTTGTGATGGAGGGTCTGGAAAGAATTGATAAATGGCTATTGGTCAGTCGCGGCCGCGAGGGCCCCTCTCGCCTCGCCTTGTCTCGTCTCGTCGGGCGGTGCGTGAGGGTCAGCGGCGAGCGGCGCGCGGGCCTCCTTTGTTCGGCGCGGGCGGGCGGGAAGCCGGAAGGCATCCCGGGGCGCTTCTCGCCGAAAGTGTCCCCTCAGGGCGCGTTTCCCCTTGGGCAAATCCGGCCGCCTTAACCTGCGCTTGCCCGGACTTCGCGATGACGTACGAGTGTATGAATCGTTTCCCACTTGATCTCAGCGTCGCTGCGGCAGTGGAGCTGCGGTGTCATCAATTTCGACACGTTGCTGAGAAATTCCTCTACACCGACAAAAAACAACCATTGGAGTATACCAGATCCATGATACTGTAACAAGGAAACTTGTTTCAGTGTCTTGGATCTGGTATACTCCAACGATTCTTTAGCTACGTATATTCTTGAATTAAGATTCTTTCCACGAAGACCTATCAGTCTGTTGTCTACCTGAGTCATATTCTTATGCCATTCAGATTTTATATTTCAGTATACTTTATATGTTTCGGGTATACTTTATATGTATTTTTATGGGTAATTGCCCTAATAAGAACAATTTTTTGGTATGGAACGCTGCAGTTTTTAAAGAAACCTCGAAACTCGCCTGATGTATGGCGTGAACATTAGCAAACGAAGCTTCTCACGAAAATTGCTTTACGCAACTGAACTTGCAGTCCTTACATAAACTTACTGTTGATATTTAGTGTCTGTTCTATCTAGTTGCTGGTACTGGTCAATAATGATGTATTATAATTCGCAAAAAGTTCACTTTACAGGATTTCGAATGTTACTATTCGGAATATTATGCATTCTCGCTATCCAATCCCAATTTCAATCAATAGTTCTTGAAAGGTAAAGAAGCAATTGTGGTTTTGTCCCAATATAGCCACATTTATTGTGACTCTCCGTCATTAAACAAAATGGAATTCCGTTTTATAACGACCAGTCAGTAACGACTAGGCCAGATAGCGTGAAAACACATTTACGAGGGACGTTGCACTTAACGAAGCGGATTTCAATCCCGCGAGGTAATTGAATAAGGCGCTTGACAGGCGGAGGAGCCGGGATCCGCTCCCGCTCTCGATCCATCGGCGGTCCTCGCGCGGCGCCGCGACGCCACAAAGCCCGGCCCCGCGCCCCCCACAATGGCAGCCGGCCCCGCGCGCGTAATGAAAGGCCGGCCGTCGCTCACGCGCCACCCGCTTATTCCTCTCTCGGCTTCTCACTCGCCTCCCTCTCCTCCTCCTAGTGTCGTCTATTTTGGCTGTATGCTCTTCTTTGATTTTTTTCTACGTCAGCATTCTTTTCTTAGAGGAAGGAAACACGTAAATATATTCAAAGTTCGGGGCATTCGTTCGTGAGGCATCTGATAGTGTGATATTTTCCTCATCATAGTTTGTTCAGATAGGTGTCTAGTAAATCCTAGCTATTGATTCACCGATGCTCTACATAAATCTAGACAAAACAGGGATTAAAATAAGCACTTACATTCATTTTTATGGCATGTACACGTACATGTACCGGACAGCCTATAAGTCATTTTTATGTCATGTCCGGTTGCTCAGAGTTGAAACTCACCATCGTGCTCAACATAATTTTAGTTGGAGTGTGATCTATTTGCAATACAGTTATTCTTCGCAAGAACCTGGTGGATGTTATATTCCCTCTTTGCCTTACTAAAAGTTACACTACCTGTACATGATCACTCACGTATTTCCCTTACTTTGTCAGCCTCTTTTTCTCGTGTTTCTATTTTTCCTTTGTGGTCTTATTTTTTCTTCCCCCCTTTGTTCGCTTCAACAAGATATCAAGCGCGCTGCTTGACATTGCCGCTCCAAAACTTCGGTCGGAATGTTAATCGCCCCCGTTTCCTTCCCCCTCGACCTTTGCTTTGCCCTCGTGCTTTGTTTCTTCGGCTGTTAGGGCCATTTGTGGTCCTTCACTACGCCGTCACAACACGCCTGAAAAGAAATCGGTCCAATCTAGGCCCTATAATCTAATTTTTATACGCCGTGTAGATTGATGGCTCAATTTTACCTGGTGTCAGGGAAGCTCGGTTCGGTATTCCATCCGAGGGCAGAATAGGCGTGATTATGTAGCGCATTGTGAAAGACCTTTCATTAGGAGGGTGCCCGGTAATTAATACGAGGCGGCGCCGAATTTATTGTGCGTGCGTGAAGTTGCTTCTGGGCAACTCTGAGACTCCCGTTGGTGGCCAGGCTGATTTCGGAGATTGTATTATCGAATGGTCAGGATTTCGCCCTGCGGCAAATTTCAATATTGTGTACGTTTTTCTTCCGTTGTTTACGAGTTGGGTGTGATCATATATTATTGTAATCATTGTGTTTAAATTATTTGTGTTAATGACGTTTTGCGGATTTATTTTGTTCCGAATATGTTCTTGGATATTTTTCTCACTTTGATGTCTTTTAGATGTTAGTGAACGGTTGTATAGCATTAATCAGCTAAATGAAACATTCCTACACTGAATCGAAAGGGCGAACTCGTAAACGACTCCTAATCGACTTCCGCCTTGGACTTCGTATTCATTACATGCGAGTTCTTTTTCTCTGTCGAGTGTATCACGTCTGGAGTAATACAGGGTTCCTGGAAGACCCGTAATCGTTCAGCTAAGCTGATGCCTATTGCTTAATTTATCTCTTGCGAGACAAACTGGCCAATCGCGTGCCTTGCAACTAGCAGCTCCTGCCTTCTAGTGGGAGCTGCAAGGCCGCGACCCGCGGTGCCGCAGCACGGCCATCTACGTCTGGCGTCAGTGAGAGACTTGCTGGTATGCGCACTGTATCGCAGTTCATTGGCCGCACAACTTATTCTATGGAATGGCCTCGCTGTAACTGGGAAGAATAATACGGTTTTAATGCACAATTAGGTTCGTTGAGTCAATCAATACACGTGCAAACAATAAGTTGTGAAGGGAATAAGTCATACATTACGCATTGAAAAACTCTTGTAACTTGTAGAACTACATGTGTTGTTTGATATAACATAATACTTTTTTAAAAACGTTTTGCTCATTACGCGAGAACTGTAATTTGCTAGTGACACGTGTGGCATAAAGACGATATTGTGAAAAGTTCATTGCAGTGTTGTTGGAATTGGTTAGACAATTATATAAGAGGAAATTCCTTTTACCAATCTTTTCGGAGCGTGACACTGTGCCAAAAAAATACCCTGTCTCCCAAAGAAACTTAATGGGAAAGTGCGGCATACCGACACTTATCCTTCTTTTAGAATTATTTATAAATTACAAATATTAATTATAAGTGCATGGAATCGTTTAAAGATCAGCGATGTAATGAAGTTGTAAAGAAAACATCCAAGTCACAACAATCATCATGATTTGACGATGACTTGGAGGGTTGGGACATATCTTAAAATTTCGAGCAGCAGGTTGCACGCCGGAACTGAGATATATCGGATATATGTATGTTTACATAAAATTCTTATATTATTTTGTGTTTTAATAAATATCTATCATTGGTCAGTTTTTGAACGTTAGAACTATAATGCGGTTGAAGATTTCTGCCTTTAAGGATCAACACACCGAAAACATCGCTGTGATGCATTGTGAAAATTAGAGAAATCGTTCTCACCTGTCTGGAGGGCGTCTTTCCTTAATTTTTAGATTTTTATAGGTTGGTCATATTCTGCTTAACGCCATTCAGTTAAGAGATAAATTGCATTGAGAAAGAATTCTCTTGCGTTTATCCGGAGTTGTTGGGCAGATTCGAAAATAAATTTGAATAGCGGAATCGTTGCGATAACATCAAATCACAACAAACAAAAAGGACGAGCTGTAAAAAAGTTCATATTCAATATAAGGAAAATCGAAAACCCCAAAAACTTTGTTCCATGATGTTCAGTATTTGTTCTCAGAGATAAATGGTACTCGTATTAAGGAGAGTTTGGTTACAAAGTCTGAAACAATACAATCTCTAGTTACTGCCAACATCGAATTAAGCATATTTCTGAAAATGTTTTATATTTACCAAGATCTGGAGAAGTATGTTGTAGTGGACCCTTGCAGTAATTCCTGCTAAACACCTTAATGTAAAAAACATATTTCACATATATGATTATATTGTATGAACTAAAACTTGTTTGCGGAGTGCGTGTTTTAATCGTTTTCTGGACATTGCGTATATATTCACTCACTAATCTTGCATTTAAAATGCTCAACCTTCAAACTTGAACTTGCAGTCTCATTACCTCACACTCACACACACTTGCTCGCTGTAAACGATGAACCAGCGAATGCTTTCAGCATACACATTGCACTCAACCGAACGACGTAATGAACAAACGGTGCTAGACAAGCGTTCTTTGTATTGATTTTATGACATTGTTAAATTGCGATATTTATACTATTAACTGGTTTATAATAGCAATAGAACATCTTACATTTAAAGCAAAAACTACAACATTGGGTTGAATAGAAAGTTTCAACTTCTTTCTAAACGAAAATTGCTAGTGTTTTGAATATAAAGATGTTTGCAATTTCCAAAATATGTATTTTTATTACTTGGTTTGTTTGAGAGTTTTTAAAGTGTTAGCTCAAATGTAAGACAGAATTTGGTACATTATAATGTTACGTAACCGCTACTAATATTACGAGAAAGTATGTGCTGTTATAGGACTATTAGTTTTCTTTATTCTCCGTGAGTCGTTTGACCAAGTGCAAAGTAAGAACTATATAAAACTTGGTATATATTCTGGCGTTAAAATCACTCAAAATGTATAGCGTGTTGGATGATCACATTGGCAATGCAGCTATTTTGTAGCTAGGCTTCTTTTTTAGTCGATTTAAACTCCATTTATTTCTGACGGATCTTTTTTTCCATTAACGCAGATACTGCAGCCACCAAGTAGTTCATCCGTGAAACGCTGTTTTGTATCGTTTATTTGAAAATAGTACTCACGATCTATACGTATGACAAAATGCCAAACGCAATGCTTTGCGTGTCGCGTCTATCCCTTTTTTGTCGTTGCACTGCCTTCGCTTTGCTTGAGACTCGGCTTCTCACACTCGTGACTGCTCTCCTACGTCAGATTCCTCCGCCTCCGCCCTTCGCCCTCCGCCAACCTAAGCGCTGCGCCGCCCGCGCCCGCGATGGGCGTGCGAAGGTCGCGGCTGACTAACCAGCCGGTTTGCACTTCGCCACCGCCCGCCCGAGCGCTCGCCCGAGCGCCCGCTCCGCCTGGTGCGTGGGTGAAGTTCAAGCACCGACCTTCACGCTACTCCCACCGCCGACCCCAAGGCTTTCTCTCGGCCATTCCGCTGGGCGGATTGTTCACGTCTCGACCGCGCCCGCCGCCGCCCCCTTGCTCTCCTCTGACCTCTCCCCCCGCGGAGGCTCCCGGGGGTGGAGCGCTGTTGCATCGTAAACACCGGGCTCGGGACGTCCTCGTGCGTCTGACGTTTTCTCCGCTTTTATCGCTACGTTTTGTGCAAATATTTTGAAAATTATGGCCTTGGAGTGGGTGTTCCAGCATATTTAAACTAAGAGGATGCTGTAAACCTGTTAGAACGCGCTGTACCTTGTCGAGCGGCTTGCCTGTTCTTGACAGCAGCTTTACAAGATGCACTCTTGGCTCATCCCCTGAGTTAGTATCTCCTCCTTTGCAGCATCTCGCTCGACGTAAGCTTTCGCTATTGTTATATCAGCAATTTCTTTTGTTGCGTGTGGATTCAGTATCAGTTCATTTATCGTGAAAACGTTAAATTCAATCAGCGCTATATGTATCTGTAATTCTGAAGTAATTGAGTATGCGGTATTGAGTTCAAATTGTATATGTATACAATATCCATGTACACAATACATGAATGTGTGATTGTTGAGGGAAAGTGCTTGAAAACGCGTGTTATATCACTGGCACTGTTCGTACGCTTTTTCTTTCTTTTTTCAAGTTAATAATGTACGAAGGTAAATTTGCGTACGTGAAGCGTGTGTATTTGAAAACAACCCTTCTTGGATTTTTGATGTTACTGCCACGGATTTTCCTTAAGTGAGGTAGCCATCGTGCGTCGTTCACGGCAGACAGCCGCTCCACGTTCCTGGTCCACCTGCACCCCACTCGCCTCTCCGCACCAAAGAGTTCATTACGACGGGGGAGGCCCCAAGGCCGGCCGAGATGGGGTCTACGTGGAATCAAACAAGCGCTCCCTCGTCAAAACCGAGCAATAAGAAGCTCTCCGCAGAAGAATGTCCGAACAAATTGCCTTTTCCATCTTTATGTTATTGAAGATGGTTTCAGCCAACGGCCCCTGCAGTCAGCCTGCGCAGCTCCGTCCCAAGGCCGTCTCGCGGCCTCTTGTGGTGGCCGAGATTACCACATTCCTGCCGCCGGTCGTGTTTATGGCCGTACTGTTGAAGTACCACGATTTAATTATTAGCCTCCGTTCTTTCCGAGAAAATTGAATAGCGGACGTGAGAGATTTTTGGCAAAACAATTGGGGAGTTTCCTCTGCGCCCGGCCGTGCGTCGTCCCGTTCTGCTTCGTATGCCCGGATAATAACACGTCGGCGAGTTTCGCGGAATGGAGCGGTTGCTGGAGGAATCGGGTTTCGAAACGCGGACCGCCTGCGCCATTTTTATGATTCTTCCTCCCGCCTGCCGCTCTCTTCGTGGGAAGTGGCATTTTTTTGAGCGACTGCGCTTTTCCAGCTAGCCCAGCCCAGCGCCAGCCCTGCGCGGCGTCCCGGCAGAGAGGCTGTTCACCTCTCGGACCCCCACCGCCGCGGGCCTCGGCGCGCGCTGCATGCTTTAATCGCGTATTGTGGTTTCACCTGTTACGCTTACATACCTGGAACACATCACAATTGTCATGCGCTATCGCGGGCCCATTGTGGAGCTGTCTTCGTGCGTCAGCGATATTTCTTTAAACAGTTGCACGCGGTAATTCCCTTTTGCGGTGAAAAATGACCGCCTATTGTGCGAGATTTTCGTATAATTTCGATTGCCCCCGCGCGCGGGGGGTATTGTGGAGGCGACATGCGGAGGTCTCGCTTTCAGCCCCACCCCTCCCCGTGGCGTCCTTTTGTGCGGTGGGCGGTGCGGGTGAGCCTGCGGTGAACGAGTGAGTCGCCACCGCCGTGTCATTGTCTCGGCCACGGAGCCCTCCTGCGCGCGCGGTCCAATAATCCCCTTTGTTCGGGGCTCATCTCGCGTTGCGGGATGGGGGCGGCGGGTGGAGGGCGGTCGCCGCCGGCCGTGGGTCGTGCCCCGGCGATCGCTAGGGCTCTGCACCGCTCCGCGGCGAGACATGGCCTGCCATGGCTCAGCTCGGCTGTGCTTCACGGCGCCGCCGCCAGATCGCTCCTCCGCCGCAATCGCGGCGCCTGTTCGGTGGACGCCTGTTGGTACACTATGATGGGGGCGGGGGATGAAATGGCTAGCGCATTTGTCTTCCACCGCTGGATTCCCAATTCAATCCTCAGTGAAGCCATGTGGAATTTGTGGTTACCAGAACGAGCTCTCTGCCGTTTTTTTCGGAGTCCTTCCATTGCCTCTGCTCTCATTCCCCCATTGCTCCGTCAGCCTTCATCTCGTCATCTTAGTTGTTATGATCTGCTCATTTAATTACTCAGTATTCTCAACAGCTGAAGCGCCTCTAAACTTAAAACAAATAGGAAATTCTTTTCTATTGATTTACGAAATATTAGTTATAAATTAGAATCAGTTTCTATTGATTTACGAAATATTAGTATAAAAATTAGAATCAGTTTCTGTTTGCCTCGTGCAGTGAAGTATCTTACAACGCTTATCAACGGCGGATTGATCAACGATAGGTAATAATGTGTTTCAGATCTGATCCTTTGTTATGGGTTGTAGTTTCATGAGTTAGGTGTGATTAAATTTTGGTTTGAAATATTATGCTCAGTCAGAGATATATTTTTCTGAACAGGTTACCGGCGGTTTTTCTCTTTTCCCCTAAATTATTTTTACGTAATTGTAAATCAAGTTTTCTCCTTTAACTTACATTAGGTACGCGTGTTATTCTGACGATTTATAGTGTGTTGTTTTTTCAGTCTTTTGATTCGCAGAGTGATTGTGGTGTATGAGTACATGTTAAACGAAAGTAATTTCGTGAATATTGACTTCAGTTTGATGTGGTATGATCCACTTTTTAATATCCTTGTAGTTCTGACTTTAGGTTTCATGTTTTGTGAGTATTAAAGGAGTTGTCTTCAACATGTGTGTGTGTGTGTGTGTGTGACAGACATACAGAGGAACATACAGACTGATATGCACAGAAGAAGAGTGAGTGACTCTGCGCGGGTTTTTCTTCTGCTTGTTGGTGTCTCGCCGTTGGAAGTAGTGACGAACGAGACGCTGCCTCTTGTGTTGCAGAGAGCCAGCTGGAGCCGGGCTATCGGTCCGCCCTGCAGGAGAGCGCGCTCATCGTGTCGCTGCAGATGTTCAGCCTGATCCTCGAGAAGTGCAACTCGCTGCTGAAGGAGCAGATGACGGCGGCGGCGCGGAGGACCGCCTCTGCGCCGTCCGCGGCGTCGTCGGCGTCTGCCGCGGGAGCGTCGTGCGCGTCCGCGTCGGCGTCGGCGCCGGCGGTGGGCGGGGCGGGGCCCGCGGGGGCGGCGCCGGCGTCGGGGGCGCAGACGGCGGGGGCGGGCGTGGGGGCGGGCGACTCGGCGTCGCCGCTGTCCGCCTCCCCGCCGCCGCCGCCGCCGCTGTCCGCGCGCGCGCCCGCCGGCCGCCCCGACGACCTGGACGACCTGGCCGACCCCGCCGCCCCGCGCGCCACCGTGCACGTCCTGCTGTCCGAGGACCTCCACGTGCTGCTACCCGCCGTCAAGGTGAGACAATTCTCAATTTTTTAATCCGTTTCTCGACGTGTCTTTACGGGTTTTAGGGTTAAAAATAACTCGCAGTTCCAAAAAGCGTGAAGAAAAGTGATCCCAATCGAACATTGATTGATATTAATGAAAATTCGTTCTAAGGCTATTTGTGCGAGAATGTGAAGTTCATGCTTATACTGATGGATTAACGATTGCTTGAAATTTATCTGTGTAAATTGTCGTAAATGTAAATACTTATTTGTTGACAGCAATGTATCACAGGGCGACTTGCATATTAGGTTATAATCTAGAATTGAATTAAGTATTCGTAGTTTACGATTCATTGATTGATGACACATGTTTATTCGTATTAATTTTAGCCATTATACCAAGCGACTCGTGAAGATGTGGCCGAGTCGAACATTGAATTAAAAAGATGTAAAAGACTTAAATATCTACTTTCTATTATGTCTTTCATATTTTCAGTTTCTCGGTCTAATAAATTTAGTACTAACGTATCAATCAGATCAGTAGTCTGTAAAGTAGTCAAACAGTAGTTATCCTAGATCGTCTATTCCAGAGATTGCCGTGTGCTTGGAAACGTACGGAAGATGTTAATAAATATAACGATTATTCTTTCATTTTTATTCCTCTTAAAACTTTCAGGCTTCAATATTTTTGCGCCTCTTCACAGACAAGATATCGGAGGTATTTTCTTATCCCAGTAACGCTGCGAGCCTCTGGGGCGTGACGTGGCGCCTTGTGGAGTGTGGGGGTGGGAGGTCGGGCTCCCGCGCATTGCTTATTCAGCGGCGCGGGCAAATTGCTCCTTGGCGCCTCGCCGTTCGCGTGCGCGTGCGCGGGCGGGGGCGGTAGGGCGTTCGGCGCCGCAAATGAAAGGGACCGCGCCCGCACTTCCCCCGGGGCGGGCTCGCTTCCAAACGCTGCAGTAGACGAAATGTCGGTCCTCGCGGTACTCTGCAAGTAATAATGCGAAAATGGGGATGACGGAGAAAGAAGTACGCAAGAGTTCTCAGCGATGTGAAACTATTTGCTGTATTAAAAAAGCAATTTACATATATAACTGACACGATAAAAGTAGTAATTTTTTGAAATTTGCAAATGTTTATTCTATTAGTACAAAACGAAATGAAACTCGAGGCAGAATTGCTACAATTATTATCTTCCAAAGAAATAAAAATATAGAATCAAATTTAATTTTCTTATGAACATGTTTACAAATTATTGGATTGACAGTATTCGATTGTGTAGTATATTATGTATCCGTGAAATGTAATACCCTGTTTAACGCCCTTGCCATTAACCAAAGAAATGTTACATGTCAAATTGTAATGTAAGCCAACGATCCCCGAACACTTCCTTGCAACCTTTGAATTCCTCCAATATTGCAGGAATGCGGCCTGTATGTTCAATATTTTGGACCAATTTTTTTGTATACTTTTGTCCCCGACTTGAAGAATTGCTCTAATAATGGATAGTGTGTTAAAATAATTTTGGTTGTGACGGATAGACTGGTAATTTTGTCAGACACCTAGTACTGCTTGGCCAGTAACACGTGGTACTTGAATAAATGTGTGATCTTTCGGAATACGCAAAATTTGGACTAATGTTCGTGAAATCCTCTAGGCCTTTGATGGAATAACGAAACTACTATTGCTTATAATTAACGTTATATTCGATGTACTGCTTCGAATACCAATGGTTGAAATGGTATCCCATGGGCAGAGAAGATGATTATATAAAATCCGAATAAGTTACGTGAACTATAAAAATTAGTTGGAGGAAAAAGAGCGAGTCCGTATTCTTGTCCTGTAGAGGATATTACCAACATATCATTTACATTGAAATGGATTTTGGCTGTTTAAAAACAGTCTAGAGTTGTTTTAACTTCTGATCTTACAAAGTGTGTCCGGAAAGTGATGCATGTTTTTTAAAACCAATATGTTGATTGAAGATATTGCTACAAGCGCTTAATACTTTTCGAAATAGTTCCCTTAGGAATCCCTGCACGTTTTCCAGTGACTCTGTCACACACGGTACGCGTCCTGGAAGTCTTCAACGGGGACCTCGGCAAGGGCTCTCGTCACGGCGTCTTAGATAGTATCAATCGATCCAATACGGCTTCCTTTTCGGGCGGTCTTGAAGAGAAAGACGTCGATCGGGGCCATGCCTTCACTGTAGGGGGTGTTGTCAAGTTGTGCTTCACCTGATACTCGCGAACGCGCGTGGCCGAGTGTCTTAGAACATTGTCGTGTTGAAGCTTCCAGATAGCGGCGATCTTTTTTATCACCCGGACAACCCTTTTTCGTAGTCTTTCCAGCGTATCAACGCAGTAGGTAGCGGTCACGGTTTGGCCGTGAGGGACGGACCACACCTTTGGCATGGAAAATCAACATTATTTTCATTTTTGAATTGCTCGTTCTTGTTTTTTTTTTTAAGTTTTGGGGACACTGATGTCTGCCACTCGTAGCTTTGGATTTTTTGTTTCTGAGTCATACTCAAAACACCATGTTTTATCCTCGGTAATGATATTGTCCACAAATTTGGGTTCAATGCCCACACGTTCGAGAAATTCACTTGCGACAATCACCCGATGATTCTTCTGATCGTCCGTCGCCAGATTGGGAACATACTTGGCACACACTTTCCTCGTGTCCAATTTATCGGTTACCCGTTTGTGTACAATTGTATTGGGAATATTGAGATTTTCTGCACTCATCCGGAACTCAACCGACGGTCAGACTTATCAGATCTCGCATACACGCCAAATTGTTGTTGGTTGAAGGCCGTCCGGAGCGAGGTTTTTAGACCACATCTTCTTGGCTTTTCATATACGGTTTCAAACACCTTGAGACTTGCGAATACGATAGAGCATTGTCTCGAATAATAGGATAAGCTTGAACAATCAATTGGTGGGTCTCCGCAAGAGATTTGCTGAATTTCGAGCAAACCCCTATGGCATAACGTTTCTCGAGTGACGGTTCTATTGCGTTTCGCGACAGGCGCTAAACAGGAGTACGAGGAGACAGCGGTCTTGATGCCCTAACTGCTCGGAACAGGCTGGCAAAGTCATTGCTTTGAAGCTGGGAGTCACCCTCCCCCACACACACACTTAACCAATGGGAAGATTCTGCGGCCATTTAAATACCCACACAAAAATGCATTACTTTCCGGACACACCTTGTATAACATGCCGACTATACAAAGGTTTCTTTAATTCCTTACTCAGCATACAGCATACAGCTCCTTCTTACTCAGCATCTAAACTTGATGGTAGAAAGGTCTCTTTTTTAGACGCAGGCATTTAGAGCAAGAAGTAATGGGTCCATAGAGCACCCACTCAAGAATACAATTTAGGTGTTTGCGATTATCCAGAGATCGGGATAGTTAAAACAGTAACATTCGTTTCAGGTGCGTTGTGTCAATGTCCCACAGTGCCCGTTTAAAAATTTGTGAAGCGTTTGTTGTCACGGTGTCGATAGAACGGCGTGAAAACAGGTTGTCGAGCTGTAATGATTGAATTGGCCTTATTTTACATGGCGAGACTCGGGCCATCAGGCCCGCTCTTCCGTCTCACCACGCAAATTTCGCTACGCTCCTTTCATCAACTAGAGAAAGGAGGTATTTCTTGGGCGAGAAACAGGCGATTTGAATTTAGCTCAGAGGCGTCATTTAGGCTTGAGGATCTTTTACATGTAAGTAAATCTACGAACATGGGACAGCCGGCTTTACTTCCCCTCCGAAGGAAGGCGTACGAAGGATTTTGTCGCCCTAAAAATCCACGGCTTCGACCGGGTTTGAACCCGCGAGCTTGGGTACAACAGTCCGTTACGCTAACCGTCGCACCATCGCCGCCGCAATGATTGGGACGATCTTTACACGAAATAAATGTACTCTCCAATAAATGAATGGCTGGTCAGTAGAGAGTACGTTCTGCTGACGTTTTAATACGCTCGAATCTCGTCGCGGTGTTAAATGCATTTCGACCGGGCAATGAAGTCATTAAGTAGTTCCGTCTCCGCTCACTACTTTTTACTCGTTTTCCACCCGTTGCTCTGAACGGACGACGGGGAAGCAGAGTGGGCGTCTGGCCGGCTTCCCATTCCGGTGGCCGTGCCACGACGCCGTTCCGTCGCGTCGCTGTGCGTTTGCGTAATGAAGCAAAGAGCATTCACTCCCTCGGAGTATCGAGGACTGCCCCCGCCCCCACACAGCCGGCGAGCGCTGCTGATCGGCTGCAGTGGTTGGTTTCTGTTCTCTTGAGATTCCTCGCCGGTCTCTTAAGAAAATTGGAAGAGTTGCCGAGATAAATGACAATAGGTTAATTACACACACACACACACAAGGGTTCACATGGGTTTGGTTGTGTTGAGACAATGGTGGATTAGAGGAGGTGGGAATCTGAATCTGCCCCTCGCCATTTGAAACTAAAATGTCTTAATTATGAAATGTATGAAAACTACAATAATTTATTGTGTAATTGTTTTATTAAAGATGTGTGTTGCAAGAGATTATTAACAACAGTCACAAAAGAAGCTTTTCAATAAAGAAATTAAAAAACAACAATTGTAATTGTACATTCAGCCTCACTTAAGACAGTTCTTTGACCCAAACTTGGGCAGAAGGCTTTCAAGCGAAGCGACGGGACAAGCATCAAGTGACAAAATGTATATTTGGTGAGCAATGCGATTTAAATTGAACCTTTGACTTTCAGCGTAGGTGAAAGGGCCTTTTGCACTCACAATTAGGGATAGATGGCGAGAGCGATATTCCGGATATCAGGGAGTCGTACTCGTTCTTGTCATGATTAATTTCATTTAAAATCGGTCACGAAACGACTACCCCCCTTTCTGCTCTTCCAATTCCTTTTCGCGTGATAATGATTGTAGTTCTGCAGCCAATCACCCCAACACAGGGTAGGCATTCAGGATCGCAGTGATATGACTCTGAGTGAAAGATGAACGCGCGGTGGAGGGGATTGGGAAACAATTACATTCTGGAGTCTACCACCGCGAGTTGGTTTCATCGCACATGAAGAACTTTAACAGTCTTCTTACTCGTGCATTCAGGATGTGAAGGTATGAAGGGGATCGATGTTGGGTCGTCAGGTAATTTACGAATTGATTTGAATATGGTAATTGTTGACTGTATCCCAATTTGTCAATGGATGCTCTTGGCTTGGATGCTTTTTAAGTTTTTATATCCACTTACTTTAAAATGTATGTTATTTCGCTGCCGGTGTTTAAAAACGCTATTCCAAATCTGAGAGGTTACTTCGAATTTTCTTAGCGCTGTTGCCAACAAAGATAATTATAAAGGACATTATTATTAAGTTAAGTTTTATGTTTCCTGACGGACAACCTTTCATTTACGTTCCTGTGCGTTGGCTGGAATAGGAACTTCACTGCTTATAGTCGCAAATCATTTTTAATGAAATGTCAATACAATGTAATCTCTGCTGTAGAGCCCATAAACCTCGGCGGTCGTTCGGCAACACTGACTTATGCACATGCATAATTTACGCAGATTTAAATGTATACATTATACACCAGAATAAGCACGTTTTCTCATTACTCTGGATATTTGCGGTAATCCAGATGTATTAACAGTAATCAAGAAACAAATCGTCGCGTGAGAGACTGTCTAACATACGAGGTTAAGGAGTACGAGAATGGTCCTTAATCCTAGTTACTAATGAACTTTGTATCTGCTATGCCCGTATTGTTCAGTATTATTTTACTGCAATTAAAATAATGATTTCTTCCTGGTTGATGATTTGAAACATTTTTGAATGTGAGGTTTGTGTGACTATGTGACAGAATGCGTAAAGCTTATACCAATGTGCCAATAAACTCTGTTTGTATTCCAGGTGTGGTGTGATTGGCTGCTATGCCATGGATCCGTGTTTAATCCTCCTCCTTCATGTGCAGACTATCGCGTGGGGTAAGTAACATTTTACGAGTACTAGTCGTACTGTACAGTGAATAGAGTAGGAGTGAGTTAGTATAAATATTATCGCTCTTTTTCAGATATTCAAGTTATTTTAGATCAGTGGATTGTTTCCCTGATTTTAAAATCTAACATTTTGAATATTGCTGTGTGGAGAGTAAAATGATTTTGTTCTTAAATCATGCAAAAGTGTAATATTGTTTGCGTGGCAGTTGAAAGGTACTTATCGTAATTACATTGTGAATTTTATTGAAAAGTATGGTGATGATTGTCAAACTTTTTTGGTTTCGTAAGAAATCGAATTTGAAATTCTGATTATATACAACACGCGGACTTCGGGCGACGCCATACCACCTTCTTGGTGCCTGTTTCCTAGATTTTCTTCGTGTGCCTTAAAGGTGGTATTGGTTTGAACGCATGCAACGATTATTGGATGTGACTTTTACTCGCAATATTTGGCCATTCGAACATCGTTGTTTGGACGGAAGTGAACCTGATGCTACCCGAGGCTAACAGTCCGTGCGCGTGACCCTGCAAATGAATACATTAGGCCGCTGGCGGGGGCGGGGGCGAGGGCGGAGGCTGCGGGCGCCTGCCGCACTGGCGCCTGGCGCCCGGCGCCCGGCCCGCGGCGCCGCGATAATCTCTTGGCAGGCGGCGCCGCGGGGCCGGCGTTGGCAGCTGCGGCGCGGGTGGTCAGCGGAGCGCGACACTCCGCCCTGACCTGGGGCACCGGCACCGGCACCGGCACCGGCGCCAGCCCGCACGCACTGGGCACGAACGCCGCTACAACTTGCTGCTGCTACCTTCATAGAACGTAGAGACTAGAACTGAATCATTGTCAGCTACATGTGTAAATTATATAGTATTGATAGCGATAAATTTGAAAGAGTATTTCGTGATAAAAATGGACTTATAAAAATGACGTGAACAATGTTTATATTCGGGTAAACTGCCGAAAGCGACGTTGAGACTATTGCACCGCTAAAATGTTTGTTGAAAGACTATGGAAAAAAATTCAAAACAAGCAAGGAAAACTGTACTAATATGCATTTTGTTGTTAATTAGGATTTTGTATAGCTTTGATGTGTGTTTGGATTCGTGAAACAACGTTTATCAGTGTTCGGGCTTTGCATGTGCCCACTGTAAGCCGCCGGGGAGTGCGTTTGCGCGCGGTTCAACACCCGGCGGCGACGCGGGCAGGGTGCCAGCACCCCCGCGCTCCCACCGCTCGCCGCCACCCCCGCTCGCCCGCCCGGCCGCCGGCGCCACTCGCGCGCTCGCTCGCTTGCGTAACAGGTGGCGGGCGCGCTATCGTCGCGCGAGATCAAGGTTGCCCCTGGCGCGCGCTGCCAGCGGGCGCTGCTCCGCCCTCCCCCACCCCGCCACGCCCCTCCACGCGACGCAGGCCTCTGCGCGGTTTTCGCCAAGCGGCGTTGGCGGGCGCTGACGGGTCGCGCGCCCCGTTACTTCCATAGTAATAGGGCGAGTTTCGCTCTTCCATGTTGGCTTGGAATTGTGGGTTTTTCGGGTTATGAAAGGGCTTCCATTTACCGAAGAACGGTTTCGAACTGTAATTTCGTTCCGAATCAGTTTAGCTAAAGTGGAAATGCGCCATTTTCTGTAAAAGCAGTGGGGAATTTTTTTTAAAAATGTCTATTGTTTTTTTATACAGATTCATTTATGGAAATATATTTGAAATATATCGTAATATATTTAGTGTGGCGCCTCCGGTGAATGTTTTAATATTACAGTTTTTTCTAAATTTTGTTAGGCAAGATTACGATAAAAAATACAATACAGTGACCTGGCTCGCCGTTTCTCAGGCATACAAAGCTTCACGAAGAAGTAAGCACATTGTTGTCAATACATTCAATCAAGTAGTTGACATTAATGGTTATTTAAATGTCAGAGTGGTAATTAACAGCATTTCCCCACTATAGATGCTTTGAAATCCTCCATAACACGTCTTTTTTTTATTATTGAAAAAAGGTTTTGAAAGGATCGATTAAAAACCGTGTCATTGGTTCCATCTGGTCGAGCGGAATTGAATGAGCTATTGATCACCTTAATAATTGTCTTGAATCCCCGAGAACTAGTTTTAGATGCTTAGTTCTCCTACAAAACAGGTCTTTTTTTCTTCTTCTTTCTTTTTTTCTTTCGAGAATTATCTTGTAATTTGGAAAGGACCAGCAAAAAAATAGTCAGTTTACCCAGACATGTCGAATGTCACCTCGCTTGCTCTAAGAGGTGGGCCAAGTGGTCCAAGCGTGAGGAACGGATGGATTCGGACCTACCCGGGTTACCAGACTTCTACTCTTATATGTAGAATGCTCAATTTGAAGTTCACTTACGATTGCACTTCGAGCTTTGTTGAGAGCTAATAATTTGTGAGAGACATTACGGTAAGGAGTGTGTATGCGAAGCTAGTATTTGAAATCAATTTCACTCATGAATATTTCTCACTAGTCAAGTGTAATCATCCATGATATCTCTAACATTTATTGGGTGTTATTGCTGATTGCCCTGTTCTTCAAATTGATCACCGTCTTATTTATGAGATATCGCAACTGTATGTTTCAAATGATAGCGATTACATCTCACCGATTTTTCTCGCACGTCAGTTGATTAATGTCTTGGTCCGGAAACACGGATTGCGATTGGAACTCCGCGGGTCATAAATTACATTACGTGCCATGTAGCAATGTCAAATGAACTTAGTGTCTGTCTCCGCGTTGAAATTGTGTGGCGACAAATAAAATATTTCTGTCCTCTGAAAACTGAAATCTTGTTGTGTAGTGCTGGTTCTACAGATGTGTTGCTTGTAGTTGCGAGTATTATATTGTTTTTCTCTGTTTTATTGGTATCATGTACACTCATCTTTGGACATGTGTTACTGAATAAGCTTTGATGCTAGTATTCAGAGATAATTGTGTAATTGTAATATAGCAGTAGATATTGCGCACAATATGATATTTTTACTACAAGAAATAATACTTCGAACATTTCTCAAATGCACAGGATGAATAATTGTGTGATATGTATTACTGACTCAGTATTCGCTTGATATAGTGTACTAAAACACGTAAAATATAACATTCCCAGGCAATACGTGTCGCACATCCTAAAAGCACGGATATAATTTCCGCAGATAATTCACAGTTTTGTCGATGAAGAAATGCACAATGTAATCCACATTACACAATGGAATCCTGCTACAGCATCCTGTAATGCTACAAAACTATTAAGATCAATTATATTACCCAAGCACTTTGAAGAATTGAGTGAATTGATGTGGAATACATTTATACTGTACTGTACGATTGACCCTTGTAAGTACTGATCTGCCTTCCCTTATTGTCAACTCACCTAAAGCCGCTATTTGATATAACTAGGCGTTTGCAAATGGAATGGTAAAGTGCATCGTAAGTTTTAAGCGAACTTCGCACCCCGAGATCTACCCTTCGCCTTGATTACGGTAAAAACAAAACCTTTCTGTGTGCGAATTGTCCGACGAAGTAGGTGGTTGGGGCCGCGGAGAGTCGCGTAGATCGGTGGCCCGGAGCGCGGGAACTGTGACCCGCAGAGCTCGAGGGCCCCGGTGGCGCCAGAGGCTGTGGTGGCGCCCGCCCGGCGCGGGGCCGTTCCCGTTGCCCGCCGCCGCCGCCGCCGCCCTCTCTGCTGCTGGAATGTGGTCATCTCGCGGTCGGAGGCCGCGCCGCGCAGCGCAGCGCACATTGCTCTTCCTTTTTTCTTTCTCTCTCTCCCCCCTCTCTCTCTGCTGCCCCCGCGATGGGCCGGCCCGTGCGTGCCGGTCCATCGCGCCCACTCCATCAATGCGCATGCACGCACCGGCTCGCGCGCCCCGGAAGCAGCCAGGCGGCGGTCGCCTTCGCCTTCGCGTTCGCGCGCTCGTTTGCCTCTGGGCTTTTTTGCGTCGCCAGCCGCCCCGGACCGGTTCCGGTGCGAGAGGGCAAGTGCGTGACGGGAGATTGTCGTAGATCGCTGTTCCGGAATTGCTCACCGCCGCACTGCGAACACTAATTAGATACGTTTCTGCTTTTATGTCATGCTGATGTTTAATGGGCTTCTATCAGCGGAGACGGAAACTTTTCTTAAAAGTGCGATCAAAGTTTGAGTTGACGTAGAGATCTTGTCATTTATTCCATCTGTACTTTAGGTTCACGAAGCGACGAAAATGTACGTGAAAAATTTGAACGCGTTGCTCTTCCTGGAAAAACTTAGAAACGCACAGAAATACCGGTATGAGATTATACGTGTTCTGTGTTGTGTGAAGCTATTGATGGATGATAACTTCCTGGACTATCGTGTTAAATGAAGAAACCGTGTGCGTCAGGATGCATGCTAGAAAACAGATGTTATTCTCTAACCGTGGCATTAAAATTTGTGACAAAACGGGACTCAAGGCGCCTTGACTGACGAGTGTTGGTAATACTGTAAGCAGTTTTCATCAAGTCGCAAACCGGCATTTCATTATTTTGACACGCGCATTGCGATGTAGCTGTGCGGTTGGCAATGCAGTACTCGCATTAATTGACCGAAATGTGAGGACGTCGCCAGCTGGAGAGAGTATTGGTTCCGCGAGCCATCTGCTGAGGTTTGGACGCCCAGGCCCAGTGGTCCGGGTAGGCAGGGCGGCGCCCGCACATGCTGTTTGCGATGACTCACCCACGCGCGCCGGCCTAATGCACAACGCGTGTCGGGCACGCTCCCCCACCCCCCCACCCGCCGCTTCCGAAAGCCTCCAACCCATATGGGCTCTGCCTTATTGACTATAACGCCGTGGTACGAAACAATTGGATTCACACAGCAGCTCTGAGGGCGTCGAAGACACGAATAAGGACAAAGTAATGTCGCTGGGTTGGGAGATAACAGGAGTGTGGATACTCATAAATTTAAAGGTTACTAGTTTTAATGTAACTTTATCCGATCAATAAAACTCCCAATTGTACGCGATAAACATTATTTTCGTGCTTAACGGTACCCTCTTTAACCTTTCACGTAAAGATATCTGCGGTTGCAAAATTGCCCGAGGTAGTACAAAGTGTGCTTTTTACCTATCGGAATTTTCGGCATGAATACGTTCTCAAGTTTAGGTTGTCATTTTTTATGTCGGGCGCTTTGAGTTACCTTCAAAAAGCCTTTGAAAGTTACATAGTCGGGGAAACTGTCCTAAATTATCACTCCCTGAGAAAAATTGTTTCACACTAACATTTTTACGTTCGAACCTTATTTTTTATGAGATTAATAGAAACAAACCCAGAGTAGTATAGTGAAGAACAACACATTTTATTATATAAAATACATTTTTGAAAATGCTTCAGTGGGTTATTTTGTCCTCAGTGTGTGGATGAAATGGCATTGGGGACAATGACATTCAGAAATCTCACTTCTTACACATGGTTGTCTATCATTCGATCTCACGTAGGTTCTTACTATTTCTACAAAAATAAGTGACGACAATGTTATAATAATAATAATAATAATAATAATAATAATAATAAAAATAATAAAGCAATGATAAATGTAAATTAAAGTTCATGTTAAATAAATTGTAAATTAATGTTAAATAAGTGCCAATATTTTCAGTAAGTGTGAAGTAACTGTCAATAGCCATTTTTATAAAAATGAAAGAAATTCTAGAGACCTTAAATACTCGTTAGTAGGCCATTCTATTTCAGTAGCGGGTATTATGTAGCATTCTGTAGCAGTAGCGTCATTTTATCTGAAGTCCATTTGTTTAGGAGTAGTAGGCAGTCATACTGATAGCACGCACTTGGGCGTGGTCGTAATGAAATATGCCGAACGTAATCAGAAAGAAAGTATTTACTTACTTTGTCTCTGAGAAATGTATTGAATCATTCCTAAATGATGTATATTATCGTAGAAGAACAGTTGTCGCAAACTTCTGTCCCTCGATTATATTGATTTTGGAAAAAAGAAAATTTCGCCCGAGAGAACTACACGAATTCCACCGCAACAATCCTAACGCTGTTAACAACCCTAAAAATCGATTTTGCTCTTGCTGTTGGGAGCAATCGCGAATAACATGTGTGTTGTTTTACCCTACAGTGTGTCATTTTAGGACAGTTCGCCTGTGATATTTCAATTTTGCCGCACTCCCCCTTTAAATCGGCTTGACGGGTAGAGAAGGCACACACTCATTCTTGATTGTATGTTTCATTTGTTTTCCCTCTCTTCCTTATTGAGCGCTTAACTAATTGGACTCTTGCGTAATAGTAGTGCTCGAAACTTTAGCGTACTTCACTCTTTTTTGACAGTTTTTATGCATCATTTCATGTCGCAATTGCAGCACGATAATAAAAACAATTTGTTATCATTACATTAAAATTACAATTCTCAGTTACACAATTACAATGAGTAATGAGATTGTGAATGTACGATGAATTAATGAAATATTCGCTTTCGTAATATTGTAAGGAATTATCAATTTTTGGAAGAAAGGAATACTCTCACGCCTAATAGTTGTGAACTACGCTCGTGTTCATCGTTCCTAGGAAGTAGTTAAACTGACCTACCGCTAATATGACGAAATGTGCTCCAATAACACGGCTCTTGTATTTTTACAATTGTATATGACAGTTATTCGGAACTACTCTGCAGACACACAGCGTTTTAACAAAGAACATTATTTTCTTACTGACCGTCAGCAGTCTCAATTGTAGCCCAAGACTGTTATGTGATTGCTGAAACGTTGGCAAACTAGCGTACAGCGCGGCGCGGCGTCACCCCGCAATCCGAAAAAAGTTTTTTATGCTGGAGAATTTGCTTATTTCCGGTTTACACGCCAGCGTGAACAAATATCGTTTCTAGGAGAAATAGAAAATTGATAGCGATTGTATTTGGCATTTGCCACATGTGCTTATTGCGATTTGTTTAGGGAACGATTTGGAAGTGTCGCAAGAATCGGTTTAACATTTGTTAAGGAAATATTTTTGTATCTTAGTTGATAGGCGTCAATGCATTTTACCGTCAATAGGAAGGAAAATAACACTATGGGTATTCGTAATTTTTCTCCCCCTGGGAGGCAGTGTGGGAGGCGCCGATGATTGGAGCCGGACCACACAACCTGCCTGGGGGGTGACCTGTGGGGGAAGCCCCGAAAGGAGCGCGGGCGGGGCGGGGCGGGGAGGCTGCGAGGACCGTTGACCCCGCGCCGTGTGCGGCCGCCGTCGCGGGATGCGAGCGCGACCGTGCTTAACCTGCGTCCACTCCACTCGGCCAATCGTTTCCACTCCGCGCGGAACGAATCGCTTCTCAATATGTCAGCGTGGATTCGACGTCCCGATTGATCGTAATGGATACGCGCGTGTTGCGGACGCCAGTCACGTTGCTTTTGTTCGTCGGTGGCCGCGGAGGAGGGATTGGGCTGCAGTGGGTTGCATGATCTGTGTACCGCGTGCAGTTTCATCTCGTCTTGGTCTTGAATCCGCTGGGTGGCTTTGCATATCGTGAATTTTTGTTGAGGTAACTATACAGTCAGGTCTGCGAACAAAAAAAATCCAGTTGCTCTGTGAAATTGACCGTATGCACTTGTGTACCGTTCAGTAGTGTCCTGGGTTAACGAGAAGCTTTAAGAATGTTAATGAGAGTTTTGCCCTGGCTCAAACAAGCGATGCTGTGCAACTGCATGGAATCCTAGTTCTATGGAGAACACGTCTTGCCACTCTTCTCAGCCTTTTGCTGCATGTCAGTCCGTCATCTGAAATTCTGACACTTGCAAGCATTTGCTGCGTATTAACAATAATTGTTGGAATTGTGAAAGGCAAAGGATTCCGTGGTGCCAAATGATGACGGTGTTTCTCCTTCAGTACAGTTTTAGGAAATAATGTTTTGAATCAGGTTTCCATTTCTTTATATCTTTGTATGTACTTGTGTGAATAAAAAGCGTACTTTTCAGTTGAAGTTAGCTCATTTCACATTCAAGTGGGTCGAAATGGATTTATGTTTCTTCTGCTATTGTACTTTGTGTTAATTGTGAGAAAACAATTTTTTGATGTTTGATGATAAACTTGGGTATTAATTTATTTTACGAGTATGATTTTATTTATCACGTATCTCTGTTTTATATCGTTAATGTTTAATAGTTACCTCCATTAATGTTTTAATAGTTGCAGATCAGTATGTGATGTAATATATTCGTGTCTGGTGCTTTCACGTCTCACGTCCTTTTTGTCCTGAAAACGAATTACATTAAGAACCTTTTATACGACTTCACGTTAAAGCTACCTTTTTCACCTGGCTGCAAAAAACAGGTGCTGCAACTGGTGCACACAACATAAAACGCCCTGCCATAAAGTTGATTAGCGCATCGCCCTCATCTCTGAATTTCAATTGAGTCGAGGTCTACTGTTATTAACCCCGCCCATAAAATCTTCTCGTATTTAGTAGGCGACCGTGCAATACTAGTTCTCGATCTGTCGTCGTGAAATGAAAACTTACAAGCTTTAACCCACCCGTTGGGACCTAGTGATGTACACTGAAGTTATAAGTGTATTACCCCTTTTGGAAAATAATGTTGATAATAATTGGTTCCATGGAATTAATTTCTCTAAAAAATGTAGTGTTAAAATAGCCAAATATAATTAAACGTCTCGATTCCATTGTTTTCTTGAACATTCTCAAGTAGGATGCCTCATGGGTAAAAACATTGGGAGTTTTGTGATATGAAGATCATTACAATTTGTAAAATTATTCTAAGAAATGTAAATTTGCACAGAACTAACCTAGTTCCCATCCTCTCAACAGTTTTTGTGTCATGGAAAGTAAAATATCGGGAGTAAGTTGAACGTTCCAACGACGAACGGAAACTTCTTACGTGTGGGTGCAGTTTTGGGCAGAAACGAGTGCATGGGCGGTTGTGAGTGGCGCCAGGACCGGGGCAACGTCGCAGCTGCTGGTGGGCGTGTGTGTGAGGGGGCTGCGTGCGCGCTCTCACGCGAAGGCCTCGGGCGGGAACAAGCCGGGGTTTGCGGGGTCGGCGCGGCGTCCGCCCCCCCCCCCCCCCTCGCGTGCGCGCCCGGGTCCTGCAGCCTCCTCCTGCGCGCCCTCGCCATAATTCACGACGTCCCGTAATAACATAGGCGCCTGCTCCTCCCTCCCACCCTGTCGGCGCCTGCTCTCGACTTTCCGGGCCGCGCGAGGACCTGAAGAGGCCGGAAGGAATCGCACTCGGAGAATTACTCGTAAGAACAGTAACCCAGAGCTGTGGAAAGATCGGTCTCTCTTTTCTTGCGCGGAACATCGATGTGTCACATCTGGAGAGAGAAAGGAAAAGTTCTTGTGGAATGTTCCTATTCCTAGTGTTTTGTAAGGAAGTTGAAAAGCAATAGGGGAAAAAAATAAAAATTTGAAGGCACGTCTCTTACTGATGTTATCAGTGATGCTACTATCGTGCCAATCGTCCTTTAAGGCTCGGTTTGCTTTGTTGAGCCGAATGTTCACGTATTTGATATACTCACAGGATCTGTCTTTTCTGTATGGGATATTGTAATGTTTATTCTTCGGTTCACTGGTTCCATAGTTGTATTCGCACCCAGTGATGTATCATCGTGGCTGAAATTGTACTCGCTGGTTGGCGTTTCCGGTGTATTCAGTAGCACACAGGGCCTATTTGTTACCCATACCGAAACTTAGCGTGAATGAAGTCTGTAAATGAAAAATCCGAGGCTCTCCGTTGTCTATAATTTCATTGGCGTCGATCGATTTTCTTCCTTGTATAGAAACAAAACGATCATTAGAAACATATCACGAAATATTGAGTAAAAATGTTGATGAAAAAGGTGAGGTTGGAATCGACTGCATGGCGATGGAGACGTTTCCGCAACTCCGTGTGTACGCGGCTCGGAGCGGCCCTGCGGTTCCGGAGGCGTGCCCTGGGAAGGCCGCCTCTCCGCGCCTGCGTCGGGGTGCGGCCCGTGGGAACCTCTCGCCACTTGGCAGGCCGCGCCCCGTGCGTCGGTCGCGTTCGCCGGGGCGCCGCCTGGGACGTCGCAGCGCTTATGCTTACGAGAAGCCCGAGGTGGAGTACTTGGATCACTTACTCAGGGGTTGCTCAGGCGCCATTTCTAATCATCTTCTGGCTATAGAAATTACCCACTATTTCTGCATTATTTTTACTAATTTTCCTAATGCTGTAAGTCTTTGATCGGGATATAAATCGTCAGCACGCTACCACCTGGAAAATGCGACATTTTTTTCCAATTCGTTTTTTGATTGAAAACCTATATGTGATGTTTCTAGAACGAATACATTGATACTCTTTAAAAAGGTTAATAATGTGTATATATTTTAGAGTAATAGAAACGGTGCAAGAAAAACCAATTTAGTAATAGCTAAGAAGTAAAACGTGGCACTTCCCTGGCCCTTGGCTCCGCCCTCGTGGACTGGCCATTGGCTGCCCGGCGCGACCATTTCACGCGCGTTGCGGCGGTGCGTGGGAGCTGCGGCACCGGCCCCTCCCACGCGCAGGTCGAGGGTCGCGCCCGCCGCCCACGCCCCCGCCCACCTCCCGCATTCGCGCCGCCCATATTTCACGCATCGAGATTCACGCGCCGGAGGGAGAACGAGGCGAGATATACGACACCGGCCGGCACGGCGGCCTCCGGACACCCCCAAGTCCGCTTCCCGCCTTCCTCCCGCGTCCCTTCTTCCTCTCCAGCCTTCCCGGTTTGTAGATGATATTGCTACATCTCTCACTTGTACCTCGTTTTTCGGTTCTTACTTTCTTGTTCTTCCCTTCCATATTACCATTACTGTGCTTTCTCGTGTACTGTACCCATCATTTCGTTTTAACCTCTTATTTCTTATTTGTCTTCTTTTGCCTTACTCGGTACTTTTCTCCATTTATAATATTTTCGTGAAATCTATTTCCTTGCTGCCTTCGCTCACTTGTTAATTGTAATTACTTTCCCTCTCTTCGACTGTCCCCCTCTTCTCTTCCTCGCCCTTCCCTCTCTCATCCTCTCGTGCGTCCGCCTCCGCCTCCGCGAGGAATGCGACGCTCAGCAGCCGCCCGAGAGGCTGCGCGCTGCGGCCATAAAACCGCCCATTTACTGTCTCAATTAGGAAGTAATGGGCCCGCTGGAGCGGTGCTGTACCGGGCCCCCTGCACGTGTGGCCGCCGCTGCGGCCGCCCGCTCGTCTGGCGGCCGTCGGAAATGTGATCGTCTGCGGTAGTTGCCAAGGTTATGCACGAGTTTAATTACTGGAGGAGAGTTGATTTGGTCGGAGGATAACCGCGTCGGCGAGCTGTTTTCGGAGTTGGGCCGCTCGATTCTGTTTACGAGCGGTGTTGTAGGTTTGGATTTCGAAACAGGTAGCTCTGTAATTGTAATTTTGTTTCCGTTTTGGCAGGTTTCCCTTAACTGATAGTATTACAACGTGCTTTATTGAGTGATGAATTTACCGCAAACTGCTTTCCTGACTACTTTGTCGTTCCTATTTAGTAGCCATTCACTTGAACGTTTGTTCACGTTCCCAAATCTGCTGACCAATGCGCAGACATTTTTTCTTTGTCGCGTGAGGTATGTGCATATTGAGTGGATTTGCAACTCTTAGTCGTTGTTCGCTTGAGCGCTCGCTGACCCAGACACGGCCGCTGCAGCGTTTCGTTGTCATGCCAAGCGGCGGCGCTGGAGCAACACCCGACCGGGACGCGCTTGGGCGAACGGTGCCCGAAGTTTACGGCGCGGCGCGTGAAAGACGTCGACGCCGGTGACGGGGCGCGCCGCCGCCGCCGCCGCCGTGATGTGTGTTTGTTCTGGTTACGACGGCGCGGCGCGCGTCTCGCATTCCTGGCCTGAATGGCGAAGGCGGCGGGCGGCAGTCGTTCGTGCGCGCGGGGCAGCTGGCGACCGTGCGAGCGCTGTTTGGGTATTCTCCGGCCGCGCTGCACCTGCACCCGCGGTTCGGTCAAGTGCATTATGACAACCAGGAAGAATGGGCGAATTGTGTGGCGCGCGCGTCCCACTTCGCGCCGCGCCCGACCGCTTCCTGTTGTTATGGCCAGCCCGAATAGACGCCGAGCTTGTAGACTAGTAGGGTAACGGAGTATGTCTGGACCTTGTCTGGGCCCTGATTTTATGCAGTCCGTGGGAATGCATGTGGGGGATATTTCCGTCTGTCGCGCGGTTGCTGAAGTTGGATGCAGTCGATAAGTGGCACTCGGGACCTGCAAAGGCCTATTTTTTCAAAGCTGTGTGGTATACGATCTAGATAACTTATTTTTGTTTTCCTTTCGAAATCCCACTCTGGAAACGTGAACGAAACTTGGAACGAGCTATTCCATTTTTAACATTTTCCCTATAATTATGTATCGTGTATTTCTAAGAGAACATTTACCGAAATATATCATATAACATTACGTCGCGGGGCATGAAAGATGTCGACGGTGATTTTTGAGTCAGCCACCGTGAGCTAGTTTCGACACCGCGGTAGTACTAGAAAATATTGAAATTTACCAACCTTTGTATATTTGATAGAAATTTGACAGTCAACGTCTTGGTAACGACATACAGAACGAAGAAAAACGTCATTTGAATATTCGAAAATACTTATTTCTTTCTGTGGAAACAACCATGAATTGGTAAATGAAAAAGACAAAACGTCTTATGTAAATAATTTTATTAACCAAACAAAAAATAGTGATACTAAATCTATAAATTTCAGTATGACAGTCACTAGTTTATTTTATTACTGAGTGTCTCAAAAAGCGCGGTGGCATGCGAAATAAATGGACTACAACGGCTTTCGTCAATTCATATTATTTGCTCTGTTGGACCCCACTGTTTATGATAACTTCTGTGCTTGTTGGTTTCTGAATAATTGCAAGCCTTTGCACCGGTGTGAGTATATTCTCACAGACTTTGGAATGCGTGTTTTTGCATGAGTTGTATTGAAGAGAATACGTTGCGCATTTGCATGGAAATAAGATGTTTGATGGCGGCGGCGTCCATACCGGCGGCGAGTCTTTCATGGAGCCGCGCGCTCATCACTTCATCGCCCGCCCTCGTCGCGCCCCGCCCCGCGCCCTGCGCCCCGCCCCGCGTCCCTGCCGCCGCCGCCGTCTCGCATGCCGCGCCGTTCCCGGAACCCGTGGCCGCGCCGCCCCTTTCTTATGTGCAAGCTCGCGACACGTCTCCTGGGCGTTAAACCAATTTTTTACGGCTCCATAACGCGCGATTTTCCGAGAACGCAGCCCGCGGCCTACCGAATCTTCGCTGCCTCCACCGCAGCCGGAGCGGAATAGCGCGAACCACGCGGCCTCTGGGCCACTTCGCTGCTATCCCGAACACCCGCTCGTCTACCTGCCCCTAGGTATACAAGGGCGTTTTTTGTATTGCTGCAGTTTATTTGTGGCCTTTTAAATTTTATTATGTCATTTCGATACGTTTTGTTAATTTTTTTAAAGCCTTTTCATTTTTTTACTGTTTTGTGCTTTTTAGATATCTGCCTCTTATCGTTTTTTAATGTGCGCTATGTTTATCATCATTCTAAGTGAACACTGCGCATTGTTCCTTTTTGCGATTCTTCGTTCACCTTATTCACTTGAATCCATTTTTAGCACTTCATTTCATGTCATGGTGTAGTTCAATTTGTTTGGAACACTACTCGCTGTTGTCAAGAATATTAACGTAAACAAGTCTTGCAATAAGCTTACTTCCTTCAGTACAACAGGTCTGTGTCCAAGTGCGCGTTTCTTTCGCCGGTAAAAATTAGAGAATTATTTCACGCATAATTACCTTGATTGAAGCGAGCGTTGTTAGCGAGCCCTTGCTTCGTTTCCGGTAGCGGCCTTCGCAGTTCGCCGCTATGCGGAGGGCGGCGGGTGCGTGTCGGCATTCGCTCAGGTCGCACGTGTTCGGAAAGCGTCGCGCCAGGCGGCGGCGCCCAGACGCGTCTCGCGTGCCTGCGAGGGTGACGTGGCGCGCGCACTCCTCCACGCACGGCCCCGCCCACTCCCTCCATTGATTGATTGCCCGGGTGAATGGCGGGCTGGAGGATGGCTTCGGATTTGGATAGTGTTCCATAGGCACAAATTCTTGGTCCATGTGGTCGTTTAAGTTTGCGGGATATGTTGGTGACGAGTGATAAGTATAAAGTTATAAAAGTATTAAATTATTTTTTGCTTTGATGAGCGTCCAAAACAAAACAAAGTATATTATTTTTCGTTTTCATTAGAATTTCCCGCTAATCCCTCGTAGTTTGAATCAAGTACATGGAGGTGTAGTTGCAGCTGGGGAAGCTCATCAATTGCTAGAACCGATCGTGTGTAATGCTGCACAGCTGATGAAGCCGTTGATAACCTTAACAAATAGCCTAGTCTTCTGCGAAGGCCTTCGTTGTCTCGTCTGAGAATTGAGTGGAGCAAGGAGGGGGTGCGACGCGCGATCGAGGATGTGGACCGGTTGGGCGGTTGCTTTCGCCCAGACCTGCACCTCCTCCTCCGCCCCCGCAGCCTCCAGGCTGTGCTTGTGAGCCGACCGCAAGCGTCGCGATTTAATTAGGTTGCGGCAAAAATACTTTTCTCGGGAGCGCCGCGCCCGCAGGAAGGAGGGTGGGGCGGGAGAGACGCAAGACAGGTCGGGGCGGGTGGCTGCTATTGTTCGTTTGCGGAGGCGGCACGCTAGGCCCCTGTTTATGTGACGGCTTCTGAAATTGTTTTACTTTCCCGACCCGCCTCGCCTCGCTCCTCACCCGTCCCCTCGCGACCAGGCTCTTCTCGGAAACTCCCTTTCTTTGAATCCCTGTCACGTAAAGAAGAGTGAACTTTTTGGCGCGTGTCTCCAACGACGTGTTCTTGATATGATGGCGCTTGCCTTTGGGGGATACGTGCAAATGCAGATTGATAAATATATAGAACATGGTTTGGTCCGAATCATAGCATTTCCAAAGGAATTATTGTGTATTTAAATTATATATATATATATATATATATATATATATATATATATCCCAGGACTAACAACCCTGGGGGATAAAAATCGGATCCAGCTTAAAATGCTGGTCCCCCCAAAGAAGTGTTCGCAAGCACCTGCCACCGTGATATTAAAATGAAAAACTGAGCCACGGTAAATGCAGGTTGCTTGTCCTGCGTGGTCCTAGTCGGCCGAAACGAAAATAATAATAATAATAATAATAATAATAATAATATATATAATGTATATAACATTATATATATATATATATATATATATATATATATATATATATATAATGTTAAAGTCGAAATTAAGTTCCGCCCAGTGAATGTATTATGCGAAATCACTCCTATGTGACAACTATATTTATATTCGAAGTATTTGCTATCCCGGTCGTGAATCTAACCTCGATCTCTTCGTTTTCGCTCAGTTGCTGTATCCAGCTGAGCAACTTTTTACAATTGTGGAAGAGATGGTAACCCACGCCTAAAGGAAAACGAAAATACCATTTGGGAGCTGAAAACAGTTGTTGCTCAGTTTGCCTGTATACGTTTTCTTCTACTATTCTCATTGATGTGTAATTAAATGTACTGGACTTTCAACTGATTTATGAGTTTATTTCTAGAGGATTCCATTAGGAAAGGAACCTCACTTCCTATCGAGCACTATTTCGCATTTTCGGGACATCTCGGGATCCGAAAGATCTAGTTTCCACCCGACAAGTCTCCTGCAGTTTTACAACAAATTTTCATACACAAAATGAAATGGTTTTCGAAAGATAATTATCAAATTCAGGATTCTATTTTACGCTGAACGTCATCATTCGCCTTAACCATCTCGGCAATATCGCGTCAAAAGCTGGATTTAAATACAGGAAGCGACGCGCTTGGCCCTTGTCGCCCGTCGGCGAGCGAGCGTCGGGTCGTTGCATCCGGCGCCGGCGCCGTCGCCGCTGCCAGCGCCGGCGCCCCTCCGTCCTTGCAAAGGAGCCGCAGGCGTAATTGGAGCTGTCACCGCATCCGTTCCGCGCCTGCCAGCCCGCCAGCCAGCCAGCGCCAGCCGGCCGGCCGGTAGCGTGCGCGCCTTTTTGTGCGCCATGCGAATGCCGACAAGTTCCCCGCGTCGCCAGGGAAGAACGTCGTCGGCGAAGGGGAAGCTGAGTCGTCAACCTGCGCGTGGCGCCGACCTTGCTCGCGCTGGCGGCGGGCAAATTACCACCGGCTCAAAGATACTCGCGCTTGGTCTGCACTTGCACTTGGAACGCGTCAGCGAAAATGCAATGCAACCAAATTGTGGGTTATTATTGGGAATATGACACTCCGTTTTGATGCGTATGCAGATTTTTTTAACGTGCATTTTGTCTAGTTTTCCTAATACGTAATCGATTTGGTGTTTATCACCATTGTTTTTCTGACTCCAGTTATAAGTAAATAATTTTGTGTAATTAAACATTGATATATAATTTCTCTGTCATCAATATTCTAAAATTATAGAATCTATCGATAATTACATCGAATATACTACAATTACAGGGTTTGGAATCATAAAATACTGTGCCAAAATTGAGGAAATAATTAAGATATTACTATGGGTATTCTTGATTTTCCAAAATGGATGTATAGTATTGAATTTTGACAATAAATGACAGGGTAATTCAGAATAGTTTGTTTTATATTATTTTTTGTAGATATAGTTTGCTTTACAGCTTATTATGAACCCCAAATTACATTGACTATGTACTCCCGATCTTTTCAATTACATTTTATTGTAATTACCGAACGTTCAATCAGCCACAAAATACTTAAGTATTAGGATCGTCGACAATTGAGTGAGCTATACAATAATATTTTCAAGAGTTGCTTTTCTTTATTCCCAAAATATTTATATTAACATAGTTACATTATCGATTTAACTAGAATTAGTAACAATAGTTAGATGCAGCAAGACGGGGATCCTCTGTATTCACGTAGTCTGAAACAATGTTGGTATTTGAGTGCCGCTTTGCTTCTACTTGCTTTGAACTTCGCCAGCGAAGTACTACTGGGCTGTCAGCTCCCACGTGATCCCGACTTGTGTGTTCACTAATGTACATCAGAATAAACGTTACTGCCGCATATTCCGATGGCGCGGTGCGCCGCCGCGCGCCATTGTGCTGCCTGACGAGTGGAATGCAGCCCTCGGCGCGGATGAGAGACGCTCGCTATCAGCCTCCGCGCGCGCGTCGACGGCGCATGCGCGCGCCCGCAAACAATGTGGACGCACCGAGGCGCGCGCGCCGCAATATCCTTCCGCGGCCCCAGCCGGCCCAGGGGTCTCCACGACGCTCGCGGCAAAGGCTTATGCGACAAATAAAACTCGCGGAAAACCCGTTCCTGATTGGTTCGCGGAGGAGTATTTAATTTAATCCCGTTCGTTTAAATTTCGTCACTAGAATAGACTAACTGAATACTCCAATTGGGTCTTTGAATACATGGCATGGCTGCTAAGAATAGCGTAATATGCACGTTGGAGACATATTATTTTTGGGAGGGTACTTCAGAGAGAAGACCCTTCAATTCGAATTTGGGTGCACGCCTGTGCGTGGTAGAGGCGCGTGTAGACGAAGCTTTCCAAAACTGAAAACGAGTGTGTGCGAATGTTCTCGGTATCGCTTGAAGGGTAATGATGTCACAGAGTACCTCGTGCGCTTCACGTGCAACTTCACTGGGTGCTAGCCGTGGTTCACGAGTAGGGCATGTAGGATATCCGGAAATAAAACACGATGCAATGAAATAATTAATGTCAACATATCATTATATAGAGAAATCGCATGAGGCTTATTTTCAGTGGTTTATTGATTCTGCGGGTTAATCACATAGCATTGGAGCTTCATTTTTGTTAGTTCGCCTCGTGCGTGTTTTTGATAGCTTACTACGAGTAGTACTGGGCTGCCAGCAATGTATCTTGAACAGTCGTCATATCTCGTGGAAGGAACAAGGACTTGGAGATCTTTGGGAATCCCTGCGCCACGAGGAGCGGCGGAGTCGGCGCCGAGATTCTCCGCATACTTCCTGCGCCCGCCCCTTGCGCGGGGGCTGCGGTTTCAGCAGGCTGACGGAGCGGGCGCGCCGCGGAGCGCAGGCGTGCTGTGAGGTGCCTGGCGTACCTGTGGCCGAATGGCCCGGCGCAGCCAAGCGTTCGTCACCAAAGTGGGCAAGGATTGGATTAATATTACCCAAATGTAGAGCCTACCAAGGGTGCTTTTCGAGGATGTGCGTAAGTGAAGTCTTGGGCAGTGGTAAATTGTGAATACACGCGCCAGAACACAGAATCGTGTGGATGCGCAATCGAGGGTCAAAATCTAGCAGCGAGATTCTTTATCATTTGTTTCTAACGACTTACAAATAGTATATGTAGACGCGTTTACTTGTTTACTTATTAAGATAATTATTAGACAACGATCTAGATCTTCGTTTAAGTTTTTTTATTTTGAGAAATGAAATATAAAATTTAGAAAATTAAATAAGTTTATAAGTTAATAATAAATGGAAAATAGGGTCAAACAAAGAGTATTTCGAAATGATACAATCTTGGCTATCCGGACTGAGCCGCGTCTTGGTCAATTGTGCTGACGTTTCGGCCATCTTTCTGTGGCTTTCTTCAGAGCTATACTGCTGCCAAGAGCCTGAAGACGGCCGCAGCAAGATGGCCGAAACGTCAGCACAATTGACCGAGACGCGGCTCATCCCGGATAGTCAAGAATGCATTGACTCCGGCCGCAGAAGCCTACTAATGCATTTCGACATGAGCCACATTCGTCTTCAAAGTTCGTGTCAAAGAAAGATCATCTTACAGAATGTTGTGAATCCGACAGAGTCGCGTCGTAAGGCGGCCAGACCCTGGTCACCGTATTCGCGTTGATCCGCTGCCCGCGCTGTCTCGTCTCCCCGCGCAATTTCTGTCCGTCCGGCTTCCTGGAGCGGCGCCCCGCCGCAGCAGCGCCTCAAATGAATGGCCTGCGTTTGCCTCTACCCAGCGGAATGCTATTCTTGCTGAATGAACAGTTGTCGTTTATTTATTGGGCCATTGAATATGTATTAATGTTAATGACCGGGGGCGACCGGCGGCCGCGGTGCGAGCATCGCCGGCGCCGACTGCCCTCCCCGCCCCCCGCCCCTCCGGCGACGGGCTCCGGACTGTGCGCGCGCTCGTTCGCTGGCGGCAATTAGCGTCTGCATTCGGACGAGCGCAGTCGCTCTCTAAATAGTAATTAGTACTTGTTTACTCGTCAGCATTGCTACGGGCCGTTCCCGTTACTCGCGGCGCCGAACGCGCTCACCGAACCGCGGAGACTCGCCAGCCGCCCCCGCCCCCGCCCCCGCCCACTGCGCTCGCAGCCAGACTTGTTGCTTCCTGCCGCGCTTCTGGGCTCGCGTGAAAAACCGAGGATCTTTGGCGACTTTAAGGGCCTGTTAGCAATGATTTGCTTCGAATGGAACGGAAAATCAACCAATGCACCCGCTCCTTTAATCGGTCCATGTTCTAGCCGCTCGATGTTCACGGCAACTACTGAAAAAGGCCCCGGACAGAAAAACTGACGTAAATCATGTGTATTGGTTCGTTTTTTCGATCGCCCTAACTTCCGTAGTTAATAACAAAATGTTTATATTATAGATAGCCTGCCTTATATGATTTTGTTGTTGAGTCTGAGCGGCTTGAAATATTGGTGTTGAATATAAGTGAGTGTTTTTTATAGGGTGTACTTCTTTGGGTCAGTTTCACGGCAGTGGAAATCATCGCTGACGTTTTGGCCGATTTTCTGTATATTGCAATGTCACCTGCGTATTCAATTTCGCTGCTGTTAAAAGATAACGAAATATGTAGGTTAAATATCTAAAAAGGGGGGATAAACGAAAATTATGGATCAGCATTTGAGGGGTGCCTTCGTATCCTCAACTAAAATTCTGTGTGCCAATCATGTGGTTGTCGGTCAAATAAGCACCCCGAGAATGAAGAATGCTACGGCTCCTGACTTCCCCCGGTGTTCCCGCGATTCTGCTGGATTCTGCGGGTTGCATAGCTGCCCCTGCATTAAAAGCTTCCTTAGATGATGTATGCACACAAGTGTTTTTAGGCATGATTTTGACAAGGTTGAGGTAAAATTTAAAGACCAAGTTTGTTAACAAAATAAATGCATCGTCCAATTGTAAAAATGAAGAAAATTTGCGAAATTTAAAATTAATTTCGCTTCTATTTTACATCGATTTTTAAACATAGTGTGAAGGGGTAAAAACGCGTTTTCTACCAAAGTGTGATTTAATTAATTACTTTACACTTTGTGAAGCTGTGAAAAATTGTAATTTAGAAACAAATTAAGCTCTTTTCAGAATAGAATATTTTCATAAATCTGTCGGCTTTTTATAATTTACAAGCTTTAAGAAAATAAAGTTATCGTAGAGTTTCTGTCATAATCCTTCGTGAATTTCCACCGCATCTGCCGCCGGGTCGATGAATCAGTTTTGTCTTTCTGGAGTTCTGTCTTGCAGTCTTGTTTCCAGTCAGTGTAATAATGGGCACATGGAAGGAAAAGAAATCCCGAAGTGAAACTAATCGCTTGATCTTCCTCTAGCTTCATCCGATGTCCTAGGCTTTCCTCGGGGAAATTACTTTAATTTCCCGAGTGTCGCAATCCCATTGTGTAACGGGCCTTGTTAGTGCATTCCGTGGCTGCGGTCGCGTTTGTTTTTTAATTTCTTTTTCGCGGTCGGGCGGCGGTGGACGTCGCGATAGCTCCTACCTTTAGCAGTCGCATGCCAATGGGCGGTGGCAATAACGGACCCCGGAGTAGATTTTTTTCTTATAAATATTTATTGTTTCATTGTTTAGAATTATTATTAGAATATTTCAGAACTTAAGTAATAGTGATGCAACATTGATAACAAAACATCTGTTTTCTAACATCGATGTTCCAAATGAAAACATCAATGTTAAAAATACATCATTTAAAAACATCGATGTTTTTAGACTGGATTAGTAACCTTAAAGATTAAATTTGTGTGCACTAAAATTTAATTTGACAGTGGTCGTGTTTATCATTTCGTTAAATAGGCTACGAGAAGAAGGCGCAGACTCTACGCTCACGGCGTATTTGTCGACCATATCTCAATGTGCGAAATGAATATGAAAGAGGAAATATAAGGGCAGGGAAGGCGAGAGAGTTTTGTCAATGAAGGTAGTGCAAACAGCGTTCCTTTGGTTCCAACACATGAATAACAGTGTTACGCTTAGTTATTATTTCATATTTTAACTTTTACAGTTTTGTGATCATGGAAAATTTTTATTCGGAAACAAAACTTGGAAAAAGAAGAAAAAAACATTGATCACAAAATATCTATGTTAAATAAACATGTGTTAATACATCGATGTTTCTACAAAAACATCGACATGGATGTCGCACCCCTGTTACTTAATAGTTCCGTCTTATCGGATGTTTACAAAACAATTCGAAACCGCCGCCGTCTGTGTATAGCGTTGTGGCCGCTTCAGCGTTTTCTTACGGCAATGCCTACCCTACGTTGAAATCTTATTTTAATGTCTGTCGATGTACAAAAGAATTGAGCAATCAGAGCAGCGTGTTGAACTTCTAGTTCTTATAATAATAATAATAATAATAATAATAATAATAATAATAATAATAATAATAATAATAATACAAGAACGTGGCACTCCGTGCCCTGCGGAAAGAACAGGAAGTAACAAAAACCTTTGAAATATGCGAAGAAACGCGACGTTCGTCAGCGTCTTCCTTCGTATATGCCCTTAACGTATCCCAAAAGCGAAAATATTTTAAAACAAACATGTATGAAATGATTGCATTATATTCATACGCGCACTCAGAATATTTAGGAGAGGGAGGGGGAAGGCAGGCCAGACATTTGATGTTCTCCTGGTGCATTGATATGCGGCCGCTATGGCTGCAGCTCAGGCAGGTGGCGGTTTCATTGGAAATGAACTTGTCAATTCTCTATCCATTATCTCAATTTACCTTCGAACGGCTTGATACAATGTGAAAAGATTTTAGGCCCTTTTTTCTCGTTGTAACACACGTTCTTATTGCTGTATGCGGTTGTTTATATCATTAAAATGCAGACCCTTACCCCACGTGATTCTATAGCAAGCGAGATCGAGCTGTGGGATCTAAAGATTTAAGCGGGATGTTTTGCGGTTTGAAGAGTGGATATTTTCAAAGCGAAGGTGCTTGTAATAGGGTTTTCCATCATTTAAATCATACATTATTTTTTGAATTCTGGAAGCCCTTAACTACGTTTATGTTCATTGATATGAAACATCATGATATGTACAATAATATGAAACATCATGATATGTTGTTTATGAGATGATTATTAACGAAATTACTGGGTATGCCTGTGACAATGATTGTAATCAACTTCTCCGTCCATATGTGTAAGGACGCAAGAATGCCACTTGCAAGAAATGTTTTTTCTTTAATTTATAATTAACATAGATTCTGTTATATGTGAGTTTTCGATCTTTGAATATGAGTGCATTATTTTGCTGCATTTCTGCTTAATTCTATCATAATTGTAAAAATGCTAATAACACCAGTACAGTGAGAATAATTATTCAATTTTCACAAAATGTTATGAATACCCCAGATATAAACTGTTAACTTCCAAACGATCATAAAATCTTCGATAATAATCACTTTAATAAGTTGATCTTCAAAGTTTGTTCCAAAAATCCATGTATTTCCAAATCAGTACTTTTGTTTCACGTATCAGTATTTTATTCAGTGTACATTACAAATTATTTCAGTGCGCAGAAGTAAAAGCCACATTGACCTGGACAAGTGGAGTTATGAGGAAATTTAGTTCGACTGAAAAAATGGCAACCTGTAAAGTGCCAATTAATATTCGTTAATTAATACTTGTTGCGGGAATATTTTTTTCGTGTACTGCAAAAGAACGTTAGCTGGGATCCTGCGTGGAGCATAAGCGCTGTAACAGCGTCAGCGAACTTTGGCTATCATGGCGAATTGTTTTATTTGTGGGGAGGGGCTGTGTCGTGTTTGCTGTCGTCATTAACGCGCCCTGCGGCCGAACCCCGTGTGCATGTAGCGCCGTCGACCGAAGCGTCTGGCGTCCCGGCGGCTCGCTCGCCGATTGGCCGGCAAATTTTGATAGAAAATGAAGAGAGTATTTTAATTCGGGTGCGCGCGGTGCGGAATAATGGGTCGGGTATTATGCAGGGCACGCGGCGGCTGCAAGCGAGTTGGGCGGGGCGTGGAGGAGGAGGGCCTCGGAGATGGGCCGCTGCAGATACCAAGGACGTGCGCAGACACGGGGAAGCCGGCTGCCCGGCCACCCATCCGCTCAGCCGCCCCGCCGGACACTGGGTCGAAACACTCTGCGGAACGTTCAAAATAAAACAATAATGCAAATGATGATTGACTGTTCAAAGAATACATACATTCTGATAAATAGCTGTGGGGTCGCAACGGTTAGTTGGGTTGACAAATGCGAAACGGGAATCATTTTTCTACGTTATTAAACTTACAACAACTGTGATCAGACGGTGAAATTTAAAGTGTAAATAATAATAATAATACAATCACATGGTTTCAAATGCACAGTGATAGAAGTATGCAGTGCGAAATGTTTATGTTTAATAATATGCGCACTTTCTAGGGTATCGAAATGTGATCTGTTAAAGAATAAGTTCGATTCATCATGAGATAATTTAGAAGCGTTTATAGAGAATGCGTTACTCACTTTTGTAATGATTTTCATTTCTAGGTAAATGGGTTTGTGTGACATCTCTTGAATATGGAAATGTTAGTTATGTGTTGTTTCGTTGGTTGTATTTTTACTTAGACGTTACACGTCTGTCGGTTTTCTACTTGTTTCTGTATGAACCTCTTAAGGTGCCCTACGCGCCTCGCTTCTCGTGTCGCCCCACTGTGGGCAGCCGGACCACCCCACCGCTCGAACCCGCTTTGCGCGCCCGCTGACGCCGCGGCGCGCCGCGTAATGCAGGAAGTCTGCGTAGTAGCGTCCAGCCGGCGGTAATGCAGAAGCAAATAGCTGAGCGCCTGCCGCCGGGGCGGTCATTCCGTCACGCTTCTCGGATTTTGAAGCATAATGAGCGCCCGCCGCCGCCGCTGTTGCCGCTCCCGCTGGTTCCTGGATGCCTCGATAATTAATTGAACTACTTGCCCTCTGGTTTTGTTCGTTTGTTGAGGAAGCCAGCCGGGCTGCTCCTGGTGGAGAATGGTTCTCGCGGAACAGCACGCGGCGGCGCGGGCGGCTGGCGGCGCTCTCGCTGGCGGATTCTGGGGATGCGCGCCTCTCCCTGTGTCGCTTCCGGAGGCGGTGTCTCAGGGTTCTCCAGTCAATGAGTGAAAATCAGAGTTGTTACCAGAACAGTTACCGGAAAGCCACTTTGCTTTGAATTCGATAAGCAAACCGTAATGGTATACCCCTGTGTTTGACTTAACAAATAGAGCTAATTTTGCATGTTGTTCCTTTTGTTTCGTGAACGTGTTACAGAATTGGGCGTTTTTTATTTGTTCCTCCTTTGCATATTGCTTTTCCATTTCTTTATTGCTCTGTGTTAACACATTTTTTCTTTCACTTCCGCGATAATTTTCTGTTTTGATTTTTGTTCTTGTTTACAACTTAGTTTTCTTTTTCTTTTTTTACTTTCAGTAAGAATAAATGTTAATTGCCGTTTGCAAAAGGTCTCTGGATGCAATTTCATTGAAAGGTGTTTGTTCACAGACCCGCTGGAGATGCCTGGAGTCGTCTTGCTACACTTGTGAATCTCCTGGAGCGGTTAGACGTTCCAGATGATCTCCTACTCATGACACCTGAGGAAAGTAAGTATTCTCATGGTCTGGAGTGCCACGGACCACTGTTGCGGGATGAAATTTCTTTGAATAATTACCACTATTTATTTTTTATTTTATCATTATTAGAGTCCGGAAATTCAGACGTGAAATAAACAAAAATGTAAAATATGACAAGTGAGCAAAATCGCCAGCACTCAGCCGAGACGAAGGTGTATCGTGAATAGAGAGCGTTGTCCTCGGGAAGAGGTCGGAAGTCACACTAGGGTAGTTTGGTAGTATAGCATGACCTCGGCCGAAGAAAGCCTATCGATATCTATGAAAGAAATCTAGAATTCTTGACTGGTATCATTTCGCTTTCTAGTAGCGAATTCGCACTTGTCCGGGTCTTGGAGTCCAAGTTCAGCACTTCTGCCTCGTGCCTCCGTTTAGAGAGAAAGATCAAACGCCACACGGCCTACCTGTTATCCTAGCTTGCGGTGAAAGTTTTCTGTTTGACCGAGAAAAAATTAGGAAAATACGCAAAAGAAAGAAAAGGATTAAAAAGTCGAAATGCAAATTTCTTCGTATTTGTGCAATGACAAAAGGCCAAAATGAAATTCTAGAACAACACCAGAGACACCGTTGTATGATTACAATAATTATGATAGTATAGTAGGGCATTTTGACAAACTTCGGCGCTCTAATGATCATTATCCTCTCTTAAATTTCTTGTCCTTTTTTTCTTTTTATCCTTACTTTCTTTCTTTTTTTCTTTGTCTTGTTTTCCTTGATTCCTGCTATGAATTCTAACCGTGTTTAATCTTAGAATTGCAACTTAATTTTATATTTAAAATTAATTAATATGAATTGGAACGTCAGTAAATGTCTGTGATAGTGTGAACGAGTGCTGTAAAAATGCAAATAAATTACACTTTTGTTTTTAGACGCTCGGTATTAGATCAGTTGTGGACTTCTTGTTCATAACTTATTTTTAAACACGGTATGTGGCTTCTACATTTAGTTTCAAATAATGAAAATAGCTGATTGTCGTATCTTACGTAAAAAAGCAACAAACAAATCGTATCGAGAATTCTTACAAATACCTTCTTTACAGACTGTGATCTTGTGAGACTGCCCGAAGACGCTGTTCTATGTGACTTCACTCCCCTAATGTACAACACTCAAGATAACATGTACTGTCGCAAAGAGACTGATATGGTGAGTATACGCTTAATTACCCAGGAAGTTTCGTACAGTGTAAATTTTAATTTTACCTGGTCGTACCAATCTGTAATCATTTTATTTTCATAATCGTGTTCTAATTTATATTCAAACCGATATCTCTTGATATTAAATGTAGATTAAATTTTATGTGATGGTAATACAGCTTTCTTTAAAGAAAACAAACTTCTCTTTGCTGTTTCTTCATTTGTACGAAAAATATCGCCATTCTCATGGGGGATCTTTGACTCGCGAGTGTGCGCGCGCAGGGGGAAGGGCGTGCTGAATGCGAAGGGGCGTGTCCGCAGGAGATCGCCCAGGTGACGGCGCGCGTCCACAAGATCGTGTTCTTCGGCACCGTGTTCCTGTGCGGCGTGGACCCGCCCGTGCTGAAGCTGCAGAAGGACGAGCACGGCGGCAGCGAGTACGTGTCGGTGGTGCAGTCGTCCACGCACGGCTCCTCCGCCGGCGGCGCCGATGACCAGGTGAGGGCCCGCACACCGACCCCTGCGTCCACTTTGCATTCCTTAGATTTTGTTACATCGCGAAGTCGTCTTGGCTCGTTTAGATTGTTTCTGTTTATGCGATTAATTGACATTGACAAAGCTTATACTTTGCACTTCGAAATGCATTAAAAATATTACTTTTTCGCCGAGCAATTGATTTGTGGACACACGTGTTGTTTGGAGTTTTTTGCAAAAGCTCCTTTGTTTTTGTTTTTACTGTGAATTATAAAAATTCTACTTTGGACACTCATTTATACAAGACTTATTAATTTGGCAATTTGAGTGTTTCACAAATAATCGGAAATTTATTCGAGAGTTTGTTGTACTAATGAAATGATTGCAGACTTTTGTTTTTCTTCATTTTGTAGCCTATCGCATTTCAAGGTAATTCTCCTGGGAGACAAGAACTTGCATTTTTTCCAATTCACTAGATGTGATTTATGGGGTTTTCCTGAGCATGTTTTTACATGTACATCCTCACAAACAAGTTGAAAGAGATGCTTCAGGCCTTTCTTGTGGAGAGGGTGTGCCAGTGTGGTGAAAGGTAATCATCATACCTAGGCGTGCGAGACGCTAGATATTTTTAGCTCAGACGTGATTGTATTCACTGAGCCTGTGGGAAAGGAAACGAAAAAAGCATTGGGATAGGTGATCGCATAGCACTGATAGGGTATAATTTTAGGAGCCCCTTTCTGCAAGACTCCGCCCACTCACGCAGCGTTTGTGCGCTCTGGACGCTATTCCCATTTGGAACACGATGCGTTCTAGGAATTGTGATCCGAAACAGGGAGAGGATGGTGGGTGAAGAAATGGAGTTCGCAGAAATGTTCTTCTCCTAAGTTATTTGCCATGTACCTGTAGGTTTGCCATGATAGTATATTTATAAAATAACATAATGGGCGTTTCGAAGGCAGGTAGGGAAACTTATTTCTCGTAAAATCGTAATAAATTAGTTTCATCTGCAATTATCACGTAATGGACAACGCCTTAAAAGTTTCGTAGTTTGTTTCTCTGTGACATGTACGTTTTGTAGTTTATTAGTACTGTAAAAAGAAAATGAATCATTAGGGATTGAGTATCTCCTGAAATATTGGTAAACCATCAAAGACTAGTTATTACTGATATGTTGACGTGTGCGATGACGCGTGATCGTTTTTAAGTTTTTGAGGGGCTCAAAGAGAACTGAGCATTTTGATTTATCTGAACGAAGTGAAGGTGTTAAGCCAGAGAGACTTGTATCTTCCAGCAGAGAGTTTTATTACTAGGAACGGTGAAACTGAAAGTGCCCGAGTTGCATTTCGTGTGCTGTGAAGCGCCCTGGCCCAGCCAGGGGCCGAACGAGGCGGTGCGGCGCGGGCGGCGATGCCGTGCCGAACACCGAGGCGCTGGTGGCGCGCTCCGCCCCCGCTCGGCCTGGCTAACGCGCGCGCTTTTCTCCGCGCTCGTTGTAATAGGGGCGTGGCGCGCGCGCGCGTGGCCCGCAGAGCGACTCGGAGCTGCTGGTGGAGAGCTTCAGCGAGGACGAGGGCGACGACGCGCCTTCCGCCGCGCGGCGCCCGCCCGGCGCTCCGCTCGCCGCACCCGCCGCCGCCGCCGCCTCGGCCGCCTCAGTCTCCGCCCCCGCGGCGGCGGCGTCCTCGTCGGGGGACGGGGGCGCGGACGCGTGCCTGGGGGCGGGGGACGCAGCCGCCGCCGCCGCCGCGGCCGCCGCAGCCGCCGCTGCCGCCGCGGTGGAGAGCGCCCCGTCGGAGACGCTCTCGCTGCTGCACCGGCGCGAGGAACTCAAGCAGCACCACATGCGCCACGAGCACCACCGGCAGCGCGTGCAGGTAGGCGGCGCCAGCAGCAGCAGCAGCAGCGGCAGCAGCCGGGCGGCGGCGGGCGATGGTGGTGGTGGTGGTAGTTTGCGATTGGTGTTCAATGGTTCCTATGATTCGTAACAGCTTTTTGTCTTCGTTCCCCCTCTCTCACACCTTACAGCAGATGAACTTCCACGTATTGACAGATTACCTCCAACGAGTCAAAAAATATATGATTTGACCGTTATTTACCAATGAGTTTTATTCTTTCACTATTATTATTTTTCTATAAAGTGTGAAATAAGAAATTGAGAAGAAAGCTGTCTTTTTTGTAAAACTGGTGCCACAGTCTTGAAAAATATAATCGAAGTAAATATTCTTTTAATACTTTTTCTATCAATTTACTGCGCCACACATTTCAGGTCTCGGGTGAGTTTCCGGGGTAAGGAACCAAAAGGCTGATACGAATTTTCTTCTCGGCGCAAAAACTCTGTCATTGGACCGCTTGGATGCGCTGGCGGCGGTGTATATTTCAAGCAGAGAGAATCACCACTCACTTGTCAGGGGAAATTGCCAGAACAGAATTAAGGCAGTTGACGAAAACGTTTATTATCCTGACACAATTCGAACTTTTGGCCACAACTGAAGCCTTTGATACGAATGCTATTTATAATAACGAAGGTTTCTCATTTGAAATGGGCGATGTCCAACACAAATACTTTTAGCAATGTTTACTTTTATGAAGGACGCGTGACTTACAACTGTAATATATTTTCGTGTACAGTTTTAATGTAATGTACGCAGTGTGCAAAAACAGATCAAGCAAAACAAAATGAATTTTGTTATTGCAGTAATGAAAGTGTTGATTACTCTCTGCTTGGAACTCAGCAAATGGCTTTGCTGTACTGAAAGATTGCCACTCTGTCTCCCTGATGTTGTTTGGATTGCTTTGCCTGGGCGTTGGTGGTGGTGACTGCTTGGAATTTTGATTATTTTTTTTTACTTTTTTGTATTTGAATGTTTTAATCCCCTTTTTAAAATTTGCGATCATCGCATTTTCACGATTAAATTACTACTCAAGAATTAGACCACATTAGCACTGTAAACATTACGTAGACTATACTTTTGATTCAGGGGTTGATGGTAAGGAATAAGTTTCGAAGTTTTAAGAAAGATAAATTGGTAAATTCTTCAGATACCGTGAAACTAAGTTTTTCTGTAGAAAAATATTCGGCTGATATTAATGTAATTATTAATCTATGGGTTGGAAGTATGCCAGAGTAATAATTGATTTATTTTTACATACTATGAAGGCATTTTGTATAATATAAAAAAAAATTATTGCGAAGTCTCGTCAATGTAGACTGAAAAGGCTGTGAAATATGACATTTGTATGAACACGCTTTTTTAAATTTGCATGGTAGGTACTCTGACTTTCATACGTTAATTTTTCGGGGGGTAAAAAGTGACATTACTCAAGAGTGGCGATTGGTATGCAGTCCCTAAATTTCATATATATGCAAATGTGAAAATTCTATCATAAAGGATTTCAAGTCAACTCGCTACTCTTTAAGCTCTTTAGCTTTTTGATGGGTTTGTGGTGAATACGATGCACTCTTCCGATTGTGAAATTAGATTGAACCCTTTGATTAGAAGACGAAGTGTACACTGTCTCCGAAAATCTTCAGTAGAAATATATGAAATTAATTTCGTGTATGCTTCTACGAATTGAATTTTATTTTATTCCTAAACCTTTTTGGGAAGAAATAAGTCTGGCGAAGAGTATGAGAGTATGTAGTGCTACAGATAATTCAAACGTTCTTGCATTTTAATTTCCTCGCGTTTTCATTGACGCTTATACCTAAACGAGAAAAATGAATACCGTTATCGTTTGAAAATCGCACTTCGTGAATGCAAACAACCGCGTGTCGTTTTCGCAGCCACACGACTGCTCATATTTCGTTGGGCCGTTTGTGGGTCCGCGGTGACGTGGCAGTCACCTCCGCTGCGGCCGTGCTCGCGAGATGAATGGGCTGCATATTAGCCCTGTTACGCGAGTGTTGACTCGTCGTAATGGACAATTAAACAAGTGGGAATAGAGTGTAAACACTTAGCGGCCCGGGGAGGTGTAAATCGCTTGTTTGTCCGGTTCGCCGCTTGTGGCGCGCCGTCCGTTTCCTCGCGGCTGCGCACACTCCTTGATAAAGCGCAACTGCACTCGATAGTCTAACGCAAGCTGTGTCTGACAGCAAAATTCCCCCTTCCTCGCCGTGATGATATTGGGGATGTTATTGTCAGAACTGCCTATCAGTGCTAAGGAAGGGAAATCCACACCTTAAGAACCATTCCGCTCTGAATATTTCATCATATAGGTACATTTATTGCAATACATACGCTGCCCCTAACAAAATGGTTCCAACAGCGTATTTTTCTTCCTCGGATACCACTTACGTAGTGTAGAGACACCATTGTAATGCTGCGGCGAAAACGGCGATTACAATGGATAATCTCATATTGTAGGTCTCGTGTTCCGAAAATATGGATAATTCTTACTCATATACGTAATAATAATATCCACTATTGCGTTGTGTAGTTAGAACCTATGTTTTGAGGGTTCTTAATACCGAAAAAATTGTATATAGCGTGAGTCCGTGTGAAAAACGGCGACGGCTATTATAGGCAGGATTTTCATGAAAATTGTTCCTTCGTGGTCGATCTGACTGGTGTCGCGGACCCTTGAATTCGAAATACATATTTTGATTTGGAGAGTTACTTTACATGACTTCCCAATGACATTTCCACAATTTTTTCAAAAATGGCTCCAAATGTTTCTTTACCCGTCCCCCCTATTAACTGAATAATAACCGCTTATAAAAATGTCGCTGGTTTAATTTTGGTTGAATTCTTTGGGATTTTGAAAATTGCAAAAGTTCAAAATATTACTGGCGCCTTCCTGCATCTCCAATAATGAAGATAGATTGTTTCGGAATTAAATCTGTTTTCAAATATACTATAAATAAGGTCATGTTAATTTTTTTCAAAATATGAGTAATTTTCGCTTATTTTTTTGTAAAATAGAGGTAATTTAAGAAAAACAAGAAAACGAGCAAATGTTTCTTTAAATTTTTAATTTTTTTAATGTTTCGGTTAGTGCGCAGTTCACTTATAAAAACACGCATAGTTCCAATTTTCTTTGAGGTATCTGAATTTTCAAAAAATAACGAGTGACAAATAATTCCAGAACGTATATGCTTTTGTAGCGCCACTAGTTACGTATTTCTGCCAGTTACATCCCATAATGGGCAGTGACATCATGACACCACTTCTTTGTTAGTTATCCAGTAATGTTGTTTTTTCGATTAATAAGCAGGAATCATCGTAAGTTTTAAAGAATCTGGTAATGTGTCTTTTTGTAGTGTCGTATTGTAAGAAAGACTATCGTTGTTTTAAAATCCTGATTTTGGTGTTAATTTAGAAAAAAATAATAAAATATTGTAATTTCTTTGTAATTAAATTCTCTTATTTGTGAAAAAATGTTTTATACTCTTTGGAAATGCAATGTTCTATTATTGGAGTTTATTGCGAAGTACTTTGGAGGGGTGTATGGGAGCGTTGGCATGTGAATTTGTTTGGCCGTCCTAAGTACAAGCACCGCGCCTCGGATTCGCTGGCGCGCCGGGTGAAGGGCTGGGGCCGGACGTGCAACGTGGGCGCGCGTGGCTTCCGACAGGCAGTCGGGAATGCCGCTCGTCCGCGCGGACCCAGTTTATTGCACGCCCTGCACGTATTTCACCGGCGTGCGATCGCCATCAAAACCTGCCCAATCCGACGTGGACGTTTGAGGGCCGGGCCCCGTCGCGCCGCGGGGCGCGATTTTGTTTGGCCAACCACGCGCCCTCGCTTCCTCCCCTCGGCTAACCCTTTTCTCTCTCTCTCTCTCTCTCTCTCTCTCTCTCTCTCTCTCTCTCTCTCTCTCTCTTTCTCGCACTCCTCTTCGTTTGTACCGCATGGCAGTGATTTGATGTGCGTCTCTCTTTCTCGAGCGCTCATCGTCTCTTGTCTGTCATCTCTTCCGCTGAGCTGTGGCAAATAGAACTTATTCATTTTTATTGACATTGTTTTGACCTATCTTATAAACTAATCTTGCTTTTTCCTATTGAATTAACTGCTGTACCCGTACATCTCGAACTAACTCGCTTGACTCGGTTCCATGAATGCATCTTTGCGTTCACTTGTGTGATTCCTCTTCTCCCTCTCATCATTTTGTCATTTTCACTTTCTCTCAGGAATGCCTCAAGAAGTGCCTACTTCGGCATTTTTCTCCTCAGGATCCCGTGCATTTGCATTCGCTTTCAACTTAGCCTTTTTCTCCAAATTCTCTTATTTTCCAAACGTCTTTCAAAAGAATCGTACCTTTTTGTCGATTCTCTTACCTGAACCTCTGCTGAACATTCACTATCTCATCGCTCATCTCTTTGTTCCCCGCACATTCTATTCCGTCTATTTTTAGCACTTTGCATACTCCCGCCGCTTCTAGATTCTTTTTCCTTTCAGGTGAAGTCGCTTCTTTGCCCTGAAATTAAATACCGAGCAGTAAATCTTGCCACAAACAGCATCTCCATACGTAAATATTTTGTCGCCCACGTCGCGTATTCATAGATACATAAAAGATGGCTTGGAAGCGGCGCCGTTTAAACAAGGCGAGGAGGAAGCGCGCCGGTTGACGCGGAGATATTTTATTTGCCGTTCGTGCGATTTGTATGTAGCGGCGCGAGAGGACGCTTCTTTTCCGTTCTCCACCTCGGCGACGAGGGGTTCAAGGAACGGTGTGTGCGAGCGCACCGAGTCGGTGCCGGATCGTTCGTTGTCCGTATGACGGCCGCTGCCGAGTCGGACATCGGGCCTCGCTTGTTGGGGAGAGCCGCGAGTCAGCGAGGCCGTTTCCGCGAGTTGATTTACGAAGTCGACGCGCTGCTTGTAGTTAGGTTCTCTGCGGGGAAGCGCGCGCGCGCGCGTAAGATGCCTCCAGAAACGATATTTTTGTACAGGTAAGGCAAGCGACAAAGCAGTAATATGTTCATTAGTTGCGGGTCGCAAAGATATGACAGTGAAATTACTCCCTGTACATGGAGAAAAGCTTTAATGCTCATTATTTCATTAGCATTGCGATAAGTGCTGGGTCATTTCCGTTTTTCCTTTTATCTCGACTGAACATTTATGGTAAGTGTGATATTTCGTAAATAAGGTATGAACTACTTTAGCGCATATATTGTGCAAGATAGATGACTTAACTAGTTGTCAGATGTTTGTATATGTGATTTTAATATTGTTAGTGTTATTAGCCTCTTCGGAAGGAAATTCGCGCAACTAAATTCGAGATTTGAAACGATCAAGAGACGAAATAGTTTGTTTTTAGTTGATTTTGACTTTTGCTTAATCATATAAGTAATAATCTTCATTACTCTATTTCAATATCTTATTCCTACTATAATATAAACCTTTCTACCGAGTATTTAGGTCCTGAGCAGTACAAACGTGACCTCACCTACAATAAGGTACTGTCAGTGATCGAGCGAATGCGCGCTTATCGAGATAGTGTCGTCCGCCCTGCGTTCAGTTCCTGGAGGAGAACTAACGGCATTACTACAGGCTCTGCGCCCACCTGCATCCGCGCCGCGCCCCGCGCCCCCTCCCTCCCGATTCACGACCTGCTACACCCGTGAAAGCGAGACTCCCAGCCTCTTCGCACCTCGTCTACACTTCTGGCCGGTCTCAGCATCAATGATTATTCCCCTTCGTCCCGCACCCGGATCGGAATTGTGATACTTTCCAGAACGCGCTTCTGGATTCTAACGATCTTTCACCTTCCGCGTTTCTATAAATAGATTTTTTGTTGTTGTTTCGGTGGAGGCTACCTCTCGGTTTTATGCGACCCCCTTCCCGACTGCAAAAATATCGGGTTTGAAGGACCTGCCAGGATATCTCGCGACCACTACCGTTTCCCTAGGAACGTATTGGGAACTCTTCCCAAGAAGAGCCTCTTCGTGCTCTTGCATGTTGCTCCGCCCGTTGGTCTATCTTTCTCTACCTTTGCACTTACACATGCCCGAGGTAGTCCCTGGGCCCCTCACCATGCCTGCGCCCTTAATGTGGGTGTAGGCAGCCAGTTCCTCACTCACGCAGTCAACGCACGCAGGAATTAGGAGTGTATAGAGATAATACATGTGGTATGTATCCCGAGCCGGCAGATCCAGAGGTAACAGGCACTTGCACTCACGCGGAAGATACTCCGCTATCCGGGCTACCAATAATTCGAGAATACTTTAGGAAAGTGATTCATCAAAAGTGGGAAAGTCATTCATTCCCCAACACCTGAATGAAAACGCCCATGCCTACGCAGGACTCGAAACTACGACCGTATGAACCGTTCATTGAACTAACGTCTTAGCGACCGCTGCCATTTCGGCCGGCCATTCCTCATTTTTAACCCGAGTAATGTGGGAATTATCACGGGGGAAGAGTGTTAATATGAAGGCAACTACGGATTTCTTAAGTAGAAATTCGTAGAAGAAAGCCACATCCTACTTAGAAAGGGATTTTGGGATTGCTCTTATCAATTCTGCAACCGTTGGATTTGCTTCCCATATCACCTAGGTTTCCCTGACCTTTGTAATTATATCTTGTTTCGCCTGTTCCTGCTTACGTTGTCTTTAAAATGCACACAGCCCTGAGCTCTTGGGAACTCCTTGAACCATGCAAAGGATGTCACAAAAGAATGAAAATTGCGGCATTCATACGTGGCTTGTAGATATAGCTTATTTGTATGCATTGCATGATAACTTTTTTTCACCGTCGTGGTGTGTGTTAGTATGTAAATGACAAAATCGTTCAAGAGTTTGGTGTTGCGCACGGCAAGGTCCGGCAGTGTATTTCACCAAGGATGTTTTAAAAAATATGCGAATTAATTTATGTATGTAACGATCGCCGAAAGGAAGGGAAGTTTGTGAAGTTAATACAGCATTCTCGCCACATCCCATGAACCCTTGATGATGTATTGACTGACGCGTCTGGACTGGCGTTCGATATTGCTTTCGTATAACAGCAAAGTGATCGTCTTTCCTTTACTGTTACAGCTGCATATAAATGTGTCCGTTGCAGAGATCTTCTGTGAGCAGATGGGAGAAGCGCAAAATTACTTATTCAAAATGGAAAAACTATTGTTTTATGGCTTCGTATTATTATTATTATTATTATTATTATTATTATTATTATTATTATTATTATTTTAAATTGATTTGCACGTGTGCTGTTGTCGTTCCACTTCCCTATCCTTAGGATGTTCTGATATATTGCTCACTCTGAGCGAAGTTACGGAAGTATACAGTGGATATTTGCGCATGAACCGAATTCTCTGTATTGAAGGTGAACAACCATTCATTCCTTATCCTCCGACTCCACCCAAAAACGTCGCGCACTTAGAACAGCGTCTGTCAGCCGCACGCTCGCTCGTGTTCCCTGCAGCTGTTGAAGGTCCAAAAGAGGTCCGTCAAACCTGTTTTACAGCTAATCGTGTCGCCGTGTGTCCTTTATCCTCGTGCGGACTCAGCCCGCCGTGCCAGAAACAATACCAGATGAAGTAGCGAGTAGTGCCGCTTGTGGAACCGTCTGTGGAGCGCTGGGCCGCAGACGTGGCGCCCGCGGCGCCCCGCCGTCTCGGGGCCTCCTTGCCGTTTACGACCCCGCCCCGCCCCCGCACGCATCTGTGTCGGCTGGGTTGCGCGCCGCGAGATTTATCGATTTCCGCCGCTGGCGATTTGCGATTCTAATACGTGGACGGCCAGCCCGCGTACGCACCGCACCGCACCGCATCGCGCTGCAGCCCGCGGCGACAAGCGTCTTTGTTCGGGATGGTAAACAACGGATGCTGACCCTAAGACGAAGAGGTGCCGTGCTGAGGAACGGAACCAGCGTGTGATAGATCGCTTGGGGAAAGCAAGTCTTGTGTTCTGGAGATTTCGGATTGTAGACATCTCAAATAATATTCTGAATTGTATTGTCTAATTCTTGAATTAATTTTTTTCTCGGATATTGTATATTTATTTGAACGGCAGTATATTTTAATTGGATTGGAAACTCTTTTTGTGTGCATTAACTCTAAATTCTCTCGTACAAACAGTGCCTTATTTGATTTTCTACTGGACGTTGTTGATCACGATGCTGATGAGCATTTGCATTTTGAACGGAATGGCTTGATGCGTGTAAGGTGTCATGTAGCCTTTAAGTGCATTCCTTAACGTTCACAGAAGTGGTTGCTCAAAGGAAAGAAGATATTTAAGAACCGTTCAGTTTTACTAATAATAGTGGGGAGAAAACCACTAGTATTTGCTTTGGATAGTACATAATATAAACGAAAACAATACACTTTGTGAAATTCCTAGAGGTAGTTTCATTTTGACGTTGACTCTGATTAAATGCAACTATGTATTTCATTTTTATGGTAAATTTCGTTTTCTCCTCTATATTGCTTTTACTATCAACAGATTATCTAGGCGTAAAATGGTGACGAACGTTCTCCTACTAAAGAGCTGCATATGTTAGTTTTTTCTCAAGGAAATATCAAATTACGCTATTACCCAGAAGACGTATAGTAATTCAGCATTTATTGTTATTCTTTGAAGAGAAAGGATGGTCGTAAACTTTGGTTCAATGCAAGGTACGATATAACGTGACTCGAGAGTTTCATTGGAATGTTCTTGTATAGCCAGAAACATTGCGCGCGAAGGCAAGTGGGGGTTCGGGGTAATTCGTGGTGCCTACACATTCGCGTTGAAGTCGTGGGACAAATACAGTGCTGCATTTTTCTGTTCGAGCATAAATTGACGTCCTCAAAAGTGCGTCATTAAAACTAGTGTATTGACATTTACTTCGTTTGCCCATCGCTGTTTCCACGTTACACCGTTTGGGAGTGGCCGTGGCGGGGAATTCACTTTTGCCGCAGCGCTGAGTGCGGCGGGAGGCGCATTAGCGCGCGTGGTGTGCAGGTGCGTGGAGGCGCGTGTGAGCGTGCGTGGGCCGGGCGTCGGAGCGAGGGACACGCCCCCGCCGGGCCGCGCACGCTGTTCCCGCGCCGCGCCGTGGCAGATTAATAAAGGATCTGCGGCTGCGGGTCGGCCTCCGCCTCCGCCGTCACCGCCTCCGCCGCCGGGCTATTTTTAGACGTACGTGGAATTACGCGGGCGCGGGGTCCTTGCTCCCTTCCGCGGCGGGGAGGGGGAGGAGACGGGAAGCGCGGCGCGGCGCGCCTCCTCCGCCCATTTCGAGGTGTTACGCCATCGTTTCGTAATGGCCGGCCCGCGGGGGCTGCCGGGCTCGCCCGCCGGATTCCTCGCGTGCGTGCATATATGAAGGCGCTCGCGCCTTTTTTAGTGGTTTTGCGTGGCGGCGGAGGGCGCGCTGCACCGAGCACCTGACGAGCGTGGGGGTCGTAGAGGAGCGAGTGCTCGCGAGCCCGGTCACTGGAGCAGGCAATCGCCGGTAGCGGACTGGCGAAGAAGGGAGAAAGAGGACGGACGAGAAAATCCAGTGTAAGATTGCCGTTTAAGATTTTAAAATGTTTCGTGTAAAAATTTGCACGCGGCTCTTGACATTTCACAGTACATCGTTAATTCGCTGTTTCTTCTACAATGTACAGATAATTCAACTTCATTTTTTGACACAACATTCCTATTGACTAACATTAGCGGGCGAGTATGGTGAAATTGCTCTCCAACAATTCATTTGTGGTGGATGTGGATGAGCGCAAAGCAACGTACGGAGGAGGGGCGTCTAGCCGGGCATGCCGGCGCGTGAGGCTGCGGGTGTAGTTTGAAGTGACGATGGTGTGGTGGTGGTGGTGGTGGTGGTGCTCCCTGGACCGCGTGATGGCCATGTGCCACCTGGCGGCGCCGACCGTGCGTTTTGTTTTTGTTCCCGCAGGTCGCTGTGCATTTGCATAATATACTGTGCCTTTTCTGACCACCTAATGACTTTCTGTAAAGGCACGAACTGAAAAATTCATGATGATGGTATTATATCATAGTCTGAAATTTGATGGAAGGATGTATCTGGTTTTGCATTTCTGAGTTAAATGGAATAAAAGGTGCGTTAACGTGTACTTTGTTCGTCCCAAATGTACATTGTTTGTAAGAAATGTATGAATTAATACTTGATACATTACTAAACACGTATTGCATTACATATTTACCATGGCGAAGACACGGATATTTAAAATATTTTTTTAATCCTTTTTTTTTTTTTTTTTTTTATTAAATGCATTCATTTTTTAGCATTTTGTATGTCAATTGCTGTCTTAGTTGCATTATCGCGATCAATTTAAAGGTAGGTTTTTTAAAAAAAATAAATATCAAGACGAAAATGTTATGTTACATCTTCACGTCGTTGTTTTAAGTTATGTTTCCATTTAATTTATTTTAATATTTAGCTGACTAAAGTGAAACAGACAACCTACCTAATAAAATAGTAATGTAATAATAATAATTATTATTATTATAGACACTACGTAACATGTACGATGCAATAGAAATATATCGAAATAACCGTGTACACGGCCTGAAATTAACATTCAGAGCAAAGGGGAACGAAAGGCAAAAGATATTCATCCAAAGAGAAATCCGACATCCTTAGACTAAGACGGCAGAGAAACGGCCAGTACGGATGAGATGTGTGGCGGCCTCACAATGCATAGATACGAAACCAAGTGGGGACCGCGAAGCACAGCTCCAAAAAGAAAGCAAAAAATATATATGGGAAAAACAGAGCAGGCAGAAGGGCTGGGCTGAAGGCGCGGGAGTGCAAAACAAAGCGGCGCGGTCGCCGCCGCCGTAACTGCTGCATTTGCACGGGATTCCGCGACTTCTGTTCCCCGTTGTTCGCGGAAGCGGTCATTGCACGCACGCCGCGCGAAATCTTTGTGCGGGGTCATCGGCGCACGGAGAGGCCTGTGCCTGCGGCGGCGCGATATCTCGCTGCATGCCTCCGCCGCCGCGGCGCCGTGTTATTAGAGCGTCGGCGGGCGGCGCGGGCCCTTCGCGGAAACGCACGCGGAAGCTGCCTCCGCGGACGCGTAGGCTTGGGGAATGTCGGCCTGATAGTGTGGCTTCAACGAAATTCGTTTTTCTCGATCGTCCAAATATACTGGTGACTGTCTTCCGCTGTCGAGAACTGGCGCGTATTGTCGTTGTTTTATTTATTTTATTTTTTGTCAACAGTTCTTTAAAACTGCATACGCCTATCTCGTATAATGGCGTCTATGCTTTCCTTTTCTGCGATCAGGTCAACCCGAGGAATTGTAAGAGAGGGCACAGTCATTTCGACTTTCGACTGTCGTTTGAATTGGAACCTGCGAGCCTTCGGCGTCAAGTCGGCTCTCGTGTACCATCCCCGCCATCTTGAGAAATACATCAAAACTCTCCAACGTACCTTACTGTCGTGCTGGACCCTATTTGTAGCTAATCTCTAAACATTTCGAATCATTTGCCTTTAACTTTTGTGTAATAAGGGTCCTAATATCGAAATCTCAAAACAGTAATTAATTACTACTGACGCTCGGTTTTATGGTCAGTAGCCCTTTCAAAAATTCTCAGGAAGAGCTGACGAAGTGTTTGTCCTAGTCATTTCTTCTAAAATCTTCACGCCACGTTCTTGAAACATGTACGTATAGATATATCTTTTTTGTCATTTTATCCGGAAAAGCCTTTCATTCTTCAAAGAATTTGTGTACATTCTTTGTAATTCTTGTTATTGGAAACGTCATTTGAAATTATCTGTTCAACTAGCGAGATGATTCTGATTTTTACTTCAGTACGTTGGAGTCATGAGAAAGCGCTTCGTGTGTGGGGGCAGGGCGGCCGTGTGCGTTTGAGTGTGTGTGGGTCGGGGCACGCGCCTTATGCCCAGATGTCATCCCGCTCTCCCGCCCCCGGAGCGCGTCCATTGTGAGGCGCGAACGCGGCCCGTTAGCCCCCGCGGGTCATTTTTTATTCATCGCCTGCCGCGAGGAAGTCGCTCGATCGTCTGCCCGTCGCACGAGGTGCGAATCCACGAGGAGGCTTTCGGACCCGAATCCCTGTGGCTCGCGCCTTCTGCGCTCAGGATGCTTTTTGTACTTTTCTAAATGGCTGTTTCGTTTACTTGTGTAGTGTACTGGAAGTATTTTAAATAGCACTCGATTTCTGTGTACCGACTAAGATGGCGCAAGGCAACAACTGTTCCCAATGTGTCTGGCAGGGAGATCATACGGTCCTAGTCCCGACGGTAATAATTTTTCGAAAGGAGCTACATAGCTAGATTTTCGATACCTCGACAAACGGGCCGTTGACTTCGTGCAATCTTCCCTTTGTCTCTGTCTCCTCACCCCTTACCCATTTACACTCAGATGCACTACGCTATCATACATATCAAAGAAACGGGCGGGAGCTTAGGATTAGTTCTGGCTGGTGCATTGCCCCGCTGGCGCAGAAAAGAAATCTCTCCTCCAAACCGATTTGCAGGTCGGCGCCGGATCTCACGTTGTAGCGGGGGGACAACACCGCCGCCGCCGCCGCCGCCGCCCGCACTACAACAAGCACTAGACTTACGGGAGCACTGAACAGTAGCTCACTCGCCCGGGAGCATAATAAATTATTCGAATTAATTATATATTTTGACAATTTTTTAAGCAGAAGACCAGCGTCTTTTTACAAGCGTTACCTACTCTATATATCGAATTCGTCAGTCATTATTCGTCATCTTTCCATCTTACGCCTCCCACTATCTGACGGCACTCACTACACCTTTATTTTGATCCGCCGTTTGGAGTGAAGAAACACCTTTCAGATTATGTTAATCCACAGAATGACTTCTTTCCGAAAGGCGGAGCCATAAACATTTACGACATGTAAAAGCTCTCTGCAGCATCAAGTCTTCAAGATTTCGGCGGTCATTTGTGTCGCCATCGAATTTCAGATCATGTTAATGGTGGCGAAGAAGATCTGAATCTCAACACTTATCATAACCATTTCAGAAATTACTCATCGTACATCATTCTTAATAGTTTCCATGTAGCGATTACTTAATCTGCGATGAATTCTCCCCCCAAAAACACTATTCAAAAATGCATGTGGAGTGGAATAAATTCAAAGATAACTAATAACTGAAGGTATTTAAGAAATCAATAGTGGTTATTGATTAATAGTATTTATATCCTCTTAAAATTAAAAAATCTTCAATTTCAAAAGAAGTTCAAAAATGTTTTACACAATTATTTAAAATGTGTGCATCCTAAGGTTACAACTATGAAACTAGGTTTACTAGTTAACGTAATAATGATAAAAATAGAATCTGCGCACTTTATTCCTCGTATTGATTTGTCCAACCGGAAATCGCAGATGCTTTCTACCGTTAGCGGCCGTGTGTTGAATCGGGAGCCGCGCCTGGGAGAAGCCCTCTCCAGAGCTCCGCACCGTTGTCCCCGCAGGCGGGCGAGCGGGCGGCGTGGGCGGAGGCCGAGGCCGCGGCTGAGGCTGAAGCCGCTCCCGCGCCCTGACGGGCGAGCAAGCGCGCGCGGGCGGCGGGGATTTTCCGCTGCACCCTCCAGACGCTCTCGCCCCCGCCCCCGCCCCCGCCCCCGTCACGTCCCGGCCCATCACTGCCGCCGTTGCTGGTACTGCTGCCGCTGTCTGCAACTGCTCATGAAATTTTCAACCGCGCGCGCGAGCGCCCCCCCCCCTCCCCCGCCGATCACCCGCACGCTCGCCCGCTCGCCCGCTCGCCCGCTCGCCCGTCCGCCCGTCCGCCCGTCCGCCCGTCCGCCCGTCCGCCCGTCCGCCCGTCCGCCCGTCCGCCCGTCCGCCCGTCCGCCCTCCCGTCCGCCCTCCCGTCCGCCCGTCCGCCCTCCCGCCCGCCCGCCCGCCCGCCCGCCCGCCCGCCCGCCGAAAGCGCGCCAGCTGGCCCGGGCGCCCGTCCCCCGACCTCCCGATGCACCCTGACGCCGCCGCGCCGTCGCTTCTTGGGTTTGTCTGCGGAGTCGCGGAAACGAGCAGCGCGTTCAGGCAATGCCAAGAGCGGGTGACTAAGTTGCGGCGCGATTTGGGAGGCGAGCGCTGCTCGTGGCGATGATTATTATCAGGAAAATAAATGTTGAAACATACAAAGCGTTTGAATATTTTGTCTATTTTCTTTATCTTTTATGTGATTTAGGTCTTGCTTCATCCGGGTAGAAGGAATCTTACACAAGGCGCCATTGAAGTGTAATATGTTAATACATATTTTTGCGATCTCTCTTGATTTTTGCCTGCGGAATCGTATTATAATACGATTATAACATAACTATCTGTTAATTTCGTAATACCTACCAAAACGATATAATTTTAGAAAGCTTTTATGAATGTAAGTTAGTGGAAAAACAATACGGATTGAATTGGTATGTTGACTTATGAACGCCATGGATAGCGTGTATTTAGTAACTTGATAGAGGGACGTTTCCTGCTTGCGAAACGAGGTCGCGAAGTGAGTTAAATCCATGAAGCTCTGCGTTCTGCGTAGTAGGGCCTCTTCCCCGCGGCCGCCCGTTCTTGCAGCGACCCCCCCCCCCCTTTCCCCGCCAGTCCGTGGGGTCCCCGCCTCCACCCTGCCGTCGCGCGAACAGAAATAACGCGCGGCGCGCAATTAGCGGCCGGCCGGCGCCGCGGGCCGCCTATTTATACGCGCGAGCGCACAAAAATCGCGCCGCGTCCGCCCCGGTAGCCCCCGGAGCACGCGAGCGCCGCCCCGCGCGGAGGGTGACAGCGCTGTAATTTGGGCGCCGCTCGGGGCGACGGGAGGCTTCGCGCGAGGAAGGAAAAAGGGGCGGGGTGGCTGGCAGACGAGGAGGAGAAGGTGGCGGCTCCGTGACTCACCGGCGCCGCGTCGGTGATTAGCGGCCTGTGTTTTTGCGAAAGTGTTGCGGCCCATCGACTGCTCGCTACGCCTCGGCCCCGCCCGCCGCTACCTCGTGCCTCCCTACGACTCCATCTCCTCGCGGCTCGCGCCTCCCTCGCGCTTCTCTCCCTGTTCCCTCGCGTGTTCTTGCACGCGTTCGCCCGTCTGACCCCGTGCATCTCAGCCCCGCCCCTGCTTCAGCCTTTTTGAATCTCGAATCTCACCTTTCGCGTTGTTTTTTGTCGTCATCGAGAAGCTGATCACGAACATCGATGCGTAGTTCTTTGTGACTATTCAGTTCATTCTGACTTGAGGCATCATTGCGGTATTGATATTAATACAATAATTCTAATTGACCGAACATGTCGGTTCTTCCATTAAAGCAAGGTTTCAAAGTGCGTAATTCTAATTATCCTGTATTCAGAGGTATCTCCCGTTAGTCTTAACAGATTAGTTGCCTTGTAATCCTGCTGAGTGACGAAGGTGCATTCCAGAAGACTTGTTGACCGCCACGTTTCGACCTTTCACAGTAAGTACTTGATGGGTTGAGACGGTTTTAAGATTTCTGGAATTACAATAGAATTGTAATTCCATAGAATTGTATCGAGGTAGGGTAAAACCTGATAATATAAGTCTGGGAGATAAGTATTTGAAAATATTCCGCCATTTTGCCGTCATATTCAAGTAGGTTGATGTCTATGGTGCTGCAATTAAGATCTCCACTTGTGTGAACTTGAATCTGCCTTGAGGTTTTTCATGTGACGGAAATGAGCGCTTAAAAGTAAATTGTCAAAAAGTGCAAATATTTGATTCGAGCTCGTTATCCAGACAGATGCTCTAAGCTGTTACAATTTAACAATCTTAGAAAGATCAGCGACCTTCTCTACGATACAATTGACGTAAAGGGTGAAGATGACTGAATCGGAAGTAGGCTAAAATTTTTAGCATCAACAACTTGATACAGTATCCTTACTCCACCATCTTGGCAACAATTGTTTCTCAAGACCAACCATGTCTGATCTAGTTGTTAGCCTACAAAGTGTGCGTCATTCCTTTTAGTTCATCTTCACCCGTGAAGCCAATCGTATCGTAGATGAGATCGCTGATTGCTATTTCGTTCGTGTTCTCCTTTCATGCTCCTTGCACAGTAACGAGGACTTGCTTGAGTTCCGGGCGGGCGGTGGGCGTCTGCGCGTGGCGCCCGGAGGAGCCGCGGGCGCTCCCACGCGCTGCGTCGCGTCGCGTCGCGTCGCGTCGCGTCGCGTCTGTCGTTCGGGCTTCCCCCTTCGCACTTGCCAGCCCCGGCGCTACCCCCCCCACCCCCACCCCATCGCCCGCACGTCCCGCTGTCCCGCACGCCCGCGAGCGTGGCCGTTCCACTCGAGCGTCCGCGTGCTTCCGTCCGTGTCCACACCCGCACCCCACCGCACGACCGGGATCAACACCGCGAACGCCGCTGTGTTGACGCGCGTTTTCCAATCAGTATTTTCCTCCCTACCGCTTTATTCAGCTGACAGCCGCTTACCCTGTACGTCCCGATGGGACGCACGTTCTATCGAACACTAGACACCCAACGCACTTGCGGGCTGCTCTGTTCCGGGATGAGCAAAACGTGAGGCCCTCCGCGGCAACACACGCATGAGAGATACGGGATAAATGCCCAAAGCGAGACTCGAACCCGCGACGCTTCGGAACGAAGCTCTGAAATAGTACTCGCTCTTAGCCATCTCAGCCTTCCAGGTCGGCTTTGGAAGGCATTTGATAATAGTGTAATTGCATCCGTCCCCAGACATAAATTTAACTCTTACTCTACAGAAGAATCCCTTCTAAACTCCTACAAGTCAAAATCAACAGCTGTGTAATGTTGTTTCGACTTCTATAATTAAAAATATGATTTTCAGTAAAAAGTACATTTAAAAATTAGGTATCCCCGTGCGTTCTTCCCCGCTATCTCTTTATCAGAGCAAGTACTACTTTCCCCGAAACACATCGATAAGGTATTGATTCGTGAGTTGAAATCGGTAATAAACTCTACGGAAACAAATTAAACACTATGCTTTTCAGAAAACAAAAGAAACTCATGTTATCGCATTCATTTCTCGAAGAGAACACTGACTAGCGGTTACCTGTCGCCGAATGTGGTCGTGCTCAAAGTTTGCTTTGGAGTTACTTCTGGGCCATTCAGTAGCATAACAAATTTTTCGCGCGATCCTCGCTCACCTTTATAAATCAAGATTTTCTCCCGTTATTAAAGCTTACTGCAGTTATTGTTGTGCTTCCAACCAAAAAGGAAATGTTTTTAGCGCCCTTGATGACGTTGGCTTTGACATAGCGTTGTTGTTATTTTTTTCCTCTTATACTCGTAAAGAATCCGTTGCTTTACGCACATAACGATTTGTTTTTTCCGCGTGCGTATTCAATTTTAAGAAATGTACTAACGCAACGTAAATTCAATCTTGGAACAGTTATTCTTGGGAGTTTGTACCGGATACGTCGGCCGCGTTCCATCATTCAGACCTGCAGCACGCAATGCATGGACTTCCGAGAATTTATATTCAACGATAGTCGCAATACACGCTCGTAGACTGTTCTTTGCCTTTGCTCCTAAATCCTGTCTGTTTTTCCTTGACCATTTCCCGCACTTGGCACTGTCCTGGATTCCATAATGTGGATTTACATCTAAATTCTTTCTATCATACCTACCGTTCTTCACACGTTTGGATGGCTTTCCTTTATATCATTTCCTTCTGTCGTGAACAGTTCCCATTTTCGTTCCATGATTTCGATAACATCAGTTGATGCCATAATGGGATAATGGAAAAAAGAAGTTATTAATTATTAATAAGAGAATGTAAGATCTTTGGAGTTGGTCTACTGGTATAATGACTTCACAAGTTGGATAGTTGTATTATCGGGCATTGTGTTTCATTCGTGCTCTTCAAATATCCATCGCCAAGGAAGCGTTAGAAGTGGCATCGAAAGAGGCTATGGACAGCAAAATCAAGCTTTCTTTAATATTTAAACGGTTGCAGCAAATATGCGACACATTTCAGTTGTATTTCATTGTGCAGCGTTCCCGCTTCATTATTCTTGTAGCTTTATTCGCAATCCAACGTGTTAACCTCATTCACCTGCGTGACCCTTCCATGTGCGTCCCTGTAAAGTACAAATTTCGACTCATCAAACTACGCCGCGCCTGCTCCTCCTCCTCCGGTCGCGGTCCGGACCACCCACGCAACGGCCCGCAGTTGGCCAACGCACGCGCGCCTTCGCCCCGCGCGCCGCGCCCGCTCGCGCTGACGAGTTCTCTCCTCCGCCCCGAGCAGCGGGGAGCCCGCGCGCGGAGCGTGTGAGAAAGCGGCGACTTGCGCGCGCGGCGCCGGCCTATAAGAAGTGCGATTATGCGTGGGCGTGGGCAGTGCCTGGAGACGCACGAGTGCGGGCGGGCGGGCGGGCGGGCGCGTACGCACCGCGGCGCGGGGCGCGCGCCATACTGATGAGGCGCGCCAACGGTGCGCGGCGCCGCGCGGCCGCGGAATACGCGATGCTGCCGGCCGTGGACCGCGACGCGAGATGGTTTCGGTCGAGGGTGTCGACGCGAGTCATTAATGTTGTTGTAATATAGAAGTGGATCGACTAGGTTTTGCACTACAATAACATCCGAATTCAACACACTCGCAGGCGGGAGCACGGTGTTCCCGTTGATAGCTGCCTCATGACAAACGATTGTTGCTTCACAACGTTGGCGTGGAACGAGGGTTAAGGAACTTCGGGGTCAAGTTCATGGCCTCTGCAGAAGCCTTAATGAGATATTACACAATCCCATAGAACGAAAAGTGAGGCACTACCCACTCGTTTTGGACGCTCGATGGCGGAAAAATGGTTCCGGTTGTTAAAGACTGTTGTAATTGCCCACGTTATCCACACTGCAGCATAGATGGTTTTCGTAATCTACATTGGGGTTCAGTAAGTGTAAGTGGAAATTGTTTTCTTTTAAATAAAAACTAACGTTTCAATTATAACGAGTTTAAGATTAATCTGAATAAATGCAAATTGGCATGCGTATAGAAATGTGGTTGGCAAGTGACAAATTCCTCCCAGCAATCGCTTGCTTTTTCATGTCGAAGCCTTAGCGTCTTCTGGCCGCAGCGCAGGGGCAGGCTGGGACGGCCGCTGGCGGTAACGCTGTTCACCAGGCGCGCTCCGGGATTTATTCCGTGGCCGGCCGACGTGGCGCGCGCCTGGATTGTATGGAAATGACGCTGGCGGCGGCGGCCACCCGCCAGATTGCGCTCCCGCCCCGCCCCCGCCCCCGCCCCCGCCCTACTCCCCCGCCTTCGTTGCACCTGTCGGCGTGCGATCGCATTCGCGCTCAGCTCCGTCTCCCCTTCGGCGTCATCCGCCCCGACGGCCCGCCGTTGCCGTCCCTTAGTTGTGCGACAGTATTTACTCACCGACTTCATGTTAAAATGTATTGACTGCAGAGCAGTGCTCCCCCCCCCCCCGCCCAAAACTTCCTTCCCACGACATTCTTCCTTTGGGTGACACATTTCGATAGTAATAGGTTTCTGTTAAATAGTTATTTTGAGAGATTTAATTGAAGGAAGGTTTGAAGTCGGTTTGACGTAAAATTCCGATCACAAGGTAAATGTCCCTCTTCCTATCGAGGTATTAACCCCGCTACGACAAATAAATTAATAGAATAGAAGTTAAAGGAACATTTTATTGTAGTAAATTGAGGAGTTGTAATGAATTGTGACAAGCACAGAAATGTAACTGAAAATTTATCGGTCCGAAAATGTACAATAGATAAGCAAAAGTAATTATCTGCGCAATTTTGAAACCTTAATAAAAATATTGGTACTGATGAAGATGTGACACGGTGGCCAACAATCCGAGAAACGCAAGTAATGTAGTTAGATTGCATTGGTCAAGACAGAGGAAAGGCCACAGTCTTTCTGGGCGTTTCGGCCCACTTTCGTGCACTCGAGAACAATACATATTTTTCAACGAATGCAGGACTTGTCACATAATGCTGTCACCTACAAGTATTTACGTCTTACAAAGTCCAACTTTGGTTCGCGAAGAAACTTATAAAAAAGTAGGAAAAAAATATATCGGAGTTGGAACTAGTTGGGAGAGTGGCGAGCGGCTGTCGCGGGGCAGGTCGGGGCGAGCGCGCGGCGAATGTGCCAGTCACCGAGTGCCTCGTGCGCTGCGCTGCGCTGGGCTGCGCTGGGCTGCAAGACCGCGCGCTGGTCGTTGCTCTCCGCAGGCGCCACGCGCGCCGTCCGGCTAGTGACCTCCGCTGCTCTGCGCTGCGCTGCACTGCCCCTACCCGCGCTCTCGCGCTCAGACGTTGCGTCGCCGCCTAACACGGCTGCTTTCTAACCCCGCCACCGAAATTATCGGCAGCCGCAACAACAGACTCGGTAATATTCGTTCATTATGCGACACACTCTACCGGTTAAGCGAATGTGAGACGGGGTTAGGATGTTAATTGTCTGGGCGCAATTAACCAGGATTCTTTTGCATGCCGCAAGAACGGCACGGCCATTGTGGATTTTCTTTGAAAATCCACGCACTTCGATGGGAATCGATCCCGCGCCCTGAGGGTTGAGAGGCTAGTAAGCTGACCACTCACACACAGAAGTGCGTGTGCCTTACACATCTTAACTTGTGTATTTTTCGCTTACATCCGCCGATTATAACTTGTGCTATTGGAATTTGTGCGATTGTAATGCCAAGTAAATTGGATTTTGTAATGTCAGCACGTTTGTTTTCGGTGTCTTTTGAACTTTTAGTCTTTAGCCTTCAGACTACTGCAGCGCACCCTCTTGAGTCCATCCGCTCCTGGACGCTGTAGCGAGTATAAAAGTCACAAAATGTAAGCATGGAAATTTGATGTTTTGATGTTGTGTTTATTTTGAAAAATAATTTAATAGCATGAAGTACATTTATGGGGAAACCCTTGGGGTTTATCTGATTTAATGTGTCCCAATCATACATACGAATGTATCATTTTAAATTGTGAATAAAAATATACCAAAGAATGACTTATATGCATGTGATTAGCTTGGATATTGAGAGGATAGTTTGAATTTAACTTTGCTATTTTAATTCCAAGTGATTGACTCAAGTTACTGTGCTGTTTTTAAGAAATAAGCTACAAAATTTAACAATCAATTCGAACTACGAAATAAAATGAAGATTAAAAAACAATTATGACGTTCCCCGAATGTACGTACTGAACTTGTAAAAGTTGGAATTGTTTGATTGAAAAATAAATTATCTACGTTTCGGAAAGAGTTTATTATTGGAGAATGTACATATTCCATTTCCTTGTGTTCAACGATTACACTTATTCTGAATTTTTTTTTTAAATTTTTTTTGTTAACTTCTTTCTTTGATGTTTATGTTCCTTTTCATGTTGTATGTTGATTTGCAAAGTCAGTGTCATCAACCCCAGGGGGGCCAAGGCATTCCGCTCATTTTCCCCTTTAGCTCTGAAAGCAACAGGGGGAGACAGGTGGTCTTTCGCTTCCCCTCGCGGGGCGGGCGGACGGACGCCGGCGCCGGCGCTGGCACCAGCAGCGGCCCCGGCACCGCGGCGAGAGGCCTCTCCCGTGCACCGGCGGCGTCCGACCTGGCGCCGGCGGCGGCGGCGGCGGCGGCGCGCGCCCGGGAGCATTCTCTGGCTAATTGCGCTCGCGCAAGAACAGCAGCCGCCGCCGCCGCCTCCGCGCAACCAGTTCCCCCCGCCTTTGCGGCGCCCGACGACCGCGACGGCGCCGTTGACGTCGGCCTCGTCGTCGTCATCGTTGTAGTCTCCGCCCCCGCCCCCGCCTCCCGCCGCCGCCACCGGTCGCTCCTCGTGGTTCAAGTGGTTCGCGTGCCTCTCTTGAGTATGCTAGCCGTGGTCATCACCACCATCGCTCACACGTGGCAAGGTAAAGAAGATACTGAGCACGAAGTTTTCGGAGTGAGGTGCAAGGAATTCTGAACCATCAGGACGTTTTTTGTTTTGTTTTTTCCTTTGCCGTTCATTGGCGTTGTTATGAAAAGATGCGTGTCAGTGACTAGACGATAGCAGTGAATAGTCATATCCTGGATGGGTATTTATCGTATCTACGTCTTCTTTCCATATCCAGTAAAACTTATAGGGTACAATTCGATTCCTGTCACTTCTATCAGCCACGAAGACCTATTGCTTCATTGGCTTCTTTTTATATTCTTGAATGCCGCGCGGACGCTCAGTTGGAAAGAAGGAAAGGGAACACTTGTAGTCGGATGCAATTTGCTTGGGAGGGGGGATATCGTGTCGGTAAACCAGTGGTATCTTCTTCACCTTGCCAGCCATTAAGCCCGCCGCCCCCGCGCGCCCGCAGCGCCGCCCTTCCGCCGGGGCCTAATTGCGCGGTTCGCGTCGCCTCGCCGCTGTCGCGCAGGTGCCCGCGGGGCCCGCGCCCGCGCCCATGCCCGCGTCCCGCCCCGCGCCGCGCGCGCGCCGCCATAGGCACTCGCGGCGGCGTGGGAGAGAGTCGCGCGCCAGGGACGACGCGCCCGCCTCCGGCCACGGCCACGGTCCCGCGTTCGCCGGCGGCGGCGCGCGCGACAGGGAGGCGTTCAACGGCGCCGCGCGCCTCGACGCGGACGTGAGTGAGCCCGGCTCCGACTCGGGGAGGTGGTCGCGCCGGAGGCTTTGGAAGCCCCTGGGGCGGGGAGGGCGCGAGTAGATGCCATTCGGAAAGAGACTTCCAGGGAGGCAAGGGCATTGTATGGTCCACCTGCTCTAAATTCGGTCGTTTGATTAATAAATTGTATGCTGTTCATTTTTTGTTGCTACTTTTCGAACTCTTTATTTCGGTTCTCTGAAGAGGTAACATCAAGTTCAATTTTCGTGGAAAATAATTTCTTATAAAAATATTTTAAGAAGTTGAATTTTTCGCGACCATGCCATTAAGCCCGCCGCATTTGTTTCAATTTTTGTGTTGTATATTTCGAGCGGTGCGACGATCAATCGCACCTAGATTTCGCTCTCCCTGCATTCCGGAGGCAAAAAGCCTCCCGGCGCCACTAGTCTGGATCGGCTCGATGCATGGTAATAAGTGTGTAGAGGATGCAGTGCGGTGTGTGTAACGTACGGGCGCGTGGGCTTACGCATGAGCAGCTGGGAACGGCGAGGCGGCGGCCGGAGATTCCCACAGGGGACCTCCGGCGCTTCCTCGGTCGCCCCTCGCGGCGCCGCAGCGGCCGGCCCCGCTGGCGCCGTCGCACCGGGATGAATGGGTCGCCAGCCGGGGTGGGAGCGCGATCTGCAGGGAAGGGCCTTCAACTCTTGAGCGAGTCAACGTTCCCCCCCCCCCCCCCCCCCCCGCATGCGCCAGCAGCAGCAGCAGCCATCGCCGGCGGCGGCGTTGGGCCCCGCGACCCTCGCATGCTAAGCAGCCCCCGGGGTCTCACTTCGCGGAGCGCGATATGACGCTCGCGCTCGCGAATACTGATTCGGGCGCCGCCGCCGCCGCCGCCGCCGCCGCTGCCTCCTCCGTCCTTCTGCACTCTGCTGGAGACGCAGTTGCCTGCCGAGGTAGCCGTTCCCCCCTGGGCGTTGCGTAGGACGCCAGACTCCCAGCGATAAACTTGTGCGTTGCTCTCGTCGGGTCCACCTGCTGTGTGCTTTTGTGCGAGTGGCGTTGCTTGTGACTGCGGTCGCGCCTGGCTTCTGTCCGCTTTGATGTGGCCAACTCCCGGGTTTAATTGCTTGCTTGGGAGCCGGTTCTGTATTCGCTTGCGGGTAACTAAACGTGGCATAAGGTTGTTGGGGCTTTTCCAGTTGTCGGACCGAGATGGACCTATCGATTCAGTAAGGTACCGCGATAACGACATGTGTCTTTTGGAGAGAATGGTAACCATCCATTCACCTATTTATAAATTTACCTAACTCTCAAAGCTTCAAATAAATCTCATCACTTATAAACATTCATTCAAGCATGGCTGTGGAGTACCGAATACAATTGATCCAGGATAAACTGCTGAGACAATTGCGTTGAACTCGTATTTCTCGGCTGCCGCCGGAATCGAAATTGCATTTACCGACTTGAGTTTCGTGGAAGTACGTTTCTTTATTGGGGAACTTTGGAACTTCATAGATTGCTGGTTCGAATGGATTGAAAACTTGAAAACAAGTTGCTTGCAGTCTTCATGTATGTTGCATTAAATAATATTCTAATACTAATATCTATCGACCTTGATAATGACGTCAGTGAAGATTAGCCATTTAACGAATAAACAAGTATCTGTTTCTCAACGGAAACCTCGAATCTTTTTTCCCCTTCGACCTCTTGTGTGGAATTTTACCATTTCTGTGTATTTACCTGAAACTTTGAAACGTACCTAAATAACACTTTGTTGTTTTCGTAATCGTATAATAAATAGTGTTTTCCATGCGGGAGCGTTCCACAGCAATGCTTGAGGGCTTCCGTTTGTGGAGCCAGAGGACGAGGAGAGACAGACGCATAGAGTCGTGGGCGATCGTGGATTCGGGCGGCCCGATGCTTGCCAGCTCCCGCTCGCCGTCTGCTGACCCAGACAGCCAGCGGCCTGCCGGGGCTGTGGCGCGGGCGCGGGCGCGGGCGAGCAGCGCGGCTGTGGCGCCCGGCCAGCGCGTCGCCCGCCCGCGCCCTCACCCACGCCCACGTTCTCACGGCGGACGCGGCGCGGGCAACGGTGCGACCAGGCACGCAGGAATTCGGGCGGATGTCTTGCCTCCGGCTGTTGGCGCCCGAGAGCGCACGCGCGTGCGTGGCGCACGGGTCGCCCTTGCTCCTCCCCACCTCACCCCACGCCACGCCACGCCACGCCACCCCTCGCCGCGCTGCGTTGTGCGATCCTTGGGTGAAAATCTGAGTCATATCTCTGCGTACATTAGTGAAGGGTAGCGTCTCCGGGTAATGTTAACTTTTTTTGGCAATTTTGTAAGGAATAGTAAAGCCTCAATCGCTTCAGAAAAAATAAATGAATTAGCAAATTATGTTCTCGCTCGTGTTCAGCCCTATTTTCCTAAATGCATTCCTTTTTATTTCCGAGCATAAAACTATTTTATGTTCTGTACTCGCCAAGAACGTTTTTTTCTGAAATTTAAAGATCTACTAATAACAGATTCTCCTGTACTCACTCACTCGTGAAACTTTCTTTAACGGCATTTATAACAAGCAATTACTATTTGAAATAAACTATTGTAAGGACCCATAATAATTAAGATTCATTTCAAATTCGAAGTGTTTCCAAATCTTTTTGGGAATACCAATTTTGATGAAAATCTTGTTGAGGCGCGATTGTTGTTCACAGTCAGACGGGCAAATATTTTGAGGAAAACAACAAACAAACAAACATTTTCTGTGCCAAGGGCCCTTAAAACGCATATTTTGACTTTAATATATGTACAATAAACTAGTATAGCCTCGTATAAGAGAAGGGGAAAATTTTAATTTTCATGATAAGGGGCTTACAAAACGTGCTTTTCTATCAAAATATCGGCACTTTTCCCCTACAGCGTTACATAATTTTCTGTGTGCGAAATATACGATAAATAAAATCGCAATAACATTTTGCCCGTTTCTTTCTTTGCGTTGTGATTTTCTTTCATTGAAAGAAGGTTCTCGGCCGCCTTTTATTTTGCCTGAATATCTGACGCTCACTTTCTCTTGTCATAAGTGTTTCAAGAATAATCCGAATCAGGTAGTTTGTGAAACGGAATCACTAACTTTCTCATTTATGTTATTCTCATGTAAATATAACATTCGGACCTGTTATGCGTTTCTTAAGTCAGACCCACATGAGTGGCTCTGCAATAATGAGCACCTGACATTATGACCAAGTTGTATTCTCCGTTGTTTCTTGGCTGTTCTGTAAGTGTCCATAGCTTCTGGTTAGTAGGTACTTCATTGGGTAAGTAGTTTGTGGGAATAACATTAGTAGAGCTTGTATGTTCATACTTGCATTCACTTGATAATAATTATGAATTAACTGCTGTTTCCATCCAAACAAGATAACTTCCTTTTGTGCACAAATTTGATGTAGTGTTTCATTGGCTTATCTTAACATATCCTCAGTAGTGAGTAATGGCTTTTATATTATAATACATTTGCGGGGAGATCTAGAAACACCAGCAAAGGAAGTGATGTGACATTTTCAAAATGAATTTTTTGTTTTGGTAATAATTTTCACTTATCCTGCTGGGTGTGATAACTGGTACTTTTCCCTCAATCTTCTTCATATCTCATTAGTTCTTAGAGGCACTTTTTACATTTGCATTAATCACTGCACGACAAGGAGTGGCAATTCTTTCACTTTGCATGCTGTGTATTCTTGTAGTACGTATTGGCTATTCATTTTTGAAACATTAATGATATTCATATTATTGTGTATTCATTGAGTGCATGAGTTTTGGAGTTTGAGCTACAAAGTAGTTTGTGGTGAGAGTAAGTCAGAACCTTAGAAAATGTTTTTAAATAAATAAATAAATCTGTCATACGTTTTTGTGGAGAAATGTATTTGTACGCTATTACATTTTCCTTTGGTAAGCGAAAGGGGAGCGGTAGCTTTTCCCCGTGTCCTACGTCGCACAGTGCTACAGACTTTGCTATAAAATAAAATCACAACGGTGTGTAATAATACCCCCGCTAGTTGCTAATTTTTCACGTGCAGCTGGTCTGGTGTTATTTATTGTTCGACGAAATCTGAAGTCCCATAAATATAATTTTTATCTTATTACTTATAATTAATAGTTTTTTCTCGATACAATATTGTTTATACACATTCCATTACAATTAAGAATTTTGGCGAATTATTCAGTAATGCTATATAATAAGTACATATTCTTTATGCAGTTAAGTGACAACAGAACAGATCAGTAGGTATCTTCTCTTGCCGACTTCGCCACGAATGGAATGCTATTCCAAATCGCAATCCGAAATATAGTAATCCAAATCTTAATGAATCTCTCAATGCGGTAAATATTCAGTTTGGCTATGTGAATGTTTTAATAATATTTTTTCATTTACTCTCTCTATCTCTGAGGAACTTTTTTGTGATTCATTAATATCTTAATCTAATTGTTTTTAAACTAATTTGATACGATAATGGATGAAAATGAAAGAACGCAGTAAGTGTGTGAGCTGTGTGTTCGTGATGAGACCAAAGGAATAAATTAATTAAAACAAAATATTTAGTGGAGGCAAAAGCATTTAATTTTGTCATTGTCGGCTGCAGTTGAAGTCGAATGAAAAAAAGCGACCGTGGTGTTGATGAGCGTTTCCACGTGTTTCTTAGGCCATTTTGCGAGAGTCTGTGATCAGCGTGGAGATGGAGGTGCGGCCTCGCTATTTGGTGCCCGACACCAATTGCTTCATTGACTACCTGCCATCGCTCAAGAAGCTGGCCCAAGCCGGACTCCCTGCATCGCACCACTTCACTCTCATGGTGCCCCTGGTCGGTGAGTATCTCCTTGGTTCTATCATGTTGTATCTGCTGTTACGGTTTATTTTGTTATTCTAGCAAAGGAAGATAATTTCAGGAGCATCTGGGACGTACTAATGATTCAAATTGTGTACATCTGCGAGTATACAATAGTTTGAGGGGAAGGTAAAGTGTGTATGTTTGTGGGACAAATCACGCCTTTGTCTCACGGTGTAAGTGCACCAACCCCCAAATTTCTCGATTTTAAACTTGTTTGTGTTATCGTTAGGCACTCTAATACTTTGATATAAAAGATACCACTATTAAAGCTTATAAAAGGAAAGTCTCGAAAGAACACAGAAATAATGCCGTTTTAGTTTCGTTTCCGGATGATTGTAACTTTTAGATAAAAATATAGGTATGAAGACTTCCGTGATAGAAACGGGAATCTTTTTAATTTCGTTGTATCTTATTTCGTCTGATTAATTTCGCCAACGTAGTCCTTTAAAGCAGCAGTCTCTTGCTAAAGCGTCCCATTGACAATTAACTTGAAACAGACTTGAAATGCAAATTGTAAGTTTGAAGTGCGTCTGAGAAGCAAAGGAGGTTCGAGCAAAAGCAATCGTCTATTCGGGGCTGGGGAAGCGCGTGTAAGTGAAGCTTCTTGCTTAATACCAATCACATCAGGCGATGCGTCTGCCCGGGCACAGAGAGCGCACCCGAGGCGTCTGGGGGACGTGCCTCAGTCGCCTGGAGCGCCCCACCCGCCTCGCACGGTCGCACCTCCCTTTAATTCTGATGAACAAGCTGCTAAACTTGTTACGCCTGTAATTATCGTAAGTGGTTCGGAGGCGGCGGCAGCAGCAACGCGTCCCCGGACGAAGATTGATGCCCCGGCGCGGGAGCGGGCGGGCGAAGTTGCCAGCGGAGGCGGGCGGCCGCGTCCCCGTCCCCCATTAACACCGGGCCAGTCGACCTCAGGGCCACGCGGGATGTATGCCACGCGCGGACCCGCCCTTCCCCCCGCCCCGCCCCGCCCCATCCCCGCCTCGCACCGATCACCGTCGTTGGCTCACGACTCCCCCGCGCGCCCTCGCGCGCGCACCTGGCCTTCGCCGCTCCACGCTCATGGCCCTTGCGGCCCGCTCGAGGTCCCCACGGGCTATCACGACCTCCCGGCACCCAAGCTAAAATCGTCGTTGTTGGGTCATTGTCGTTTCTCCCAGGTTGCGGGTCTTTAAATCATTACTTATTATTTCGTTGCGCTGTCTCAGAGAGTCATAATAATGCCATAGCTGTGTTATTGCTAATGTGATGTGCCAAAGATGTTCAAACTCGATGGGGTGGTTTGGCGCATCCTTCATATAATGAGAGAGACAAATTTTCGGAATATTCTCTACTATATAGAATTCAATACATGCTTATTAGTAGATCTGTTCATTTAAGAAGAAATATATGTAAAATCTCAATTGCTATACGTATTTTAGGAAATATGAAACTTACAAAGTGTGAATGTTTTTTTTGAACTGTGAACAAACTACGGTTGCAGGGCGACACATTTTATAATTTAGCATTCATTTGGAAAGATAAGTTCCTCGTAATGTTATGTTGTATTTACGTAAAACAAAACTGTAAGTTCTGACCCAAAAAACAAAACTTCTTAGTAAAGAATAAGTACTTGCCATTTTAGGGCCCACGAACATAATAATCACTCCGTAACTTCTTGTACAATATGATACTAGTTTTTATGACTCGTCAACATAAACAACGTCTATCGCACGTTTCGAGAAACAGCAAGTAAATATAGATACAAACACACCAATTATGTATAGAAGACACGTACATCTGTTAACTTGCAATTCCTTCATCGCGAAGCCCTTAAAGCTATCTGCAATTCAAGCAATAGTTGTTTCAAGCAGCAATAGTTGGCGGCCCCTACACGTATTCATTTAGAGCAGGAAACGGCGATTTCCTTCGCGCGCGCGAACCAGTCTCGAATGCATTATCGGGACGTGGGGGATCGTGTGCGTTTACGCTGTGGCCAGCCTTCGGCCTTGTCTCGCGCCAGCGCGGCGCCCGGGGGCAACGAGGACGCCGCTGTCACTGCGGGCGCCCATTCATCCTCGCAGATGCTATCTGCGGCGCTAACAGGCCGGGGCGGCGACGGCTGCAACCACCGTGCGGCAGTGAGTCTGAACGGAAGAAAAGCGGGCACAAAATCGTGTTATTTTAATCCGGTTTCACGCTGAATAATGGGAGGATTTGGAGATCGCCGAACTCGAAGGTGACGTTCAAATTGAATACGGCGTATCAGTACGACGGTCTTAAAAGTCCCAAAATGCAGAAAATCGTAAGAAATTACAATGTTTTCGGTTAGGATTCAAAATTCATTAAAACTACTTTTCAAGATTGCATTAGGTAAAACGAGATAAAGGAAATACATTCGAAATAAGTCGACTCGATGGAATGTAATAATTACTTAGTTGATATTTACGTGACCCGTATTCCGTCGCGTGAAGAGCGAGTAGCTCTACAAATAGCTCGAGCTGTAGACGAATAGGTCCGCGTGAAGGGTCCCGATTAGTTTCCTCTCTCCTCCACGGCGAATGACTGTGCGCCACCGGTGGCGCGCGCCCGCGTGGGCAGGTGAGCCGACTTCCCGCGCCCGAGAGGACGTTGACTTGAGGCTGCTGGCGCCGGGGACTCGCGAGCGTTTCCCGCGACCGACGCCGCCTCCACCACCACTGTCGGCGCAGCGCTCGAACCCTGGACGCTAAGAGCTGTTCCCTGCCGCGATGCCGCGCGCTCACTCTCGTGTGACCGCAAACGAAACGGAGCTTGAATTGTTTCTCTTCCTGCCTCCTTTCTTCTTGTTCTGCTTCTTCTTCGGGGACTCTCTGAGCTTTGTTCATTGCAGTTGTTGGACGCCGTTGGCAATTATTGCGACTGAAATTAAAAGAGGAAACCGGAGATGAGAATAAGAGGGAATAGACGACGACCCGAATACAGAATATTGGTTATCAAAATGATAACTCTTATTTCTATTCCGTCGCTTCATACCCGATCAGAATGCTTGCTTGCTATGAGAATGCGTATGAAAACAAATTAGGTTTGGATTTCAAATTTCCAATCAAATAACCCAATTTTGGAAACATTTTTATTATTGTTTATAAACAAGCTTCAAGGCGTAAGTTCGTGCCGAGGCATGGCTGTTTGGTGAGGCAGCGTGAAGGCAGGTGGTGAGCCGGTGTGTGTGTGGCGCAGTGTTCAAGGAGTTGGAGGGTCTGGCGCGCGGCGGGCGCGGCGAGGGGGCGTGCCCCCCGCCGTCGGGCGCGTCGTGCGTGGGCGGCGGCAGCGCGGCGGCGTCGAGCTCGGCGCCGGGCGCCACCACCACGGCGGCGGCGCTGGTGGCGGCCGCGGCGGCGGCGTCCACGGGCGGCCTGCCCCCGCTCACGGGCCTCAGCCCCGCCGCCGCAGCGGCCATCGCCAACAACCCCGAGCACGTGGCGCGCGTGGCGGAGGCGGCGCGGGTGGCGCTGGCCTTCCTGCGCGCCAAGCACCCGGGCGTGCGCTGCGTCACGCGGCGCGGCGCCGTCATGCCCACCTGCACCTTCATGGAGGAGGAGACGGACCAGGTGAGCACGCGCGCGCGACACTCTCTTGGCCCTTTGACGTGGTGGCCCTTACGGCAATTAAAGGAGTCAGCGCAATGTTGGTCTATGCCGCCTTTTAAAAAAGCGGAGAAAAATCGATTTCAAGTTTAGATTTTGATTTATTGAGTCAAAAATAGTAAAAACTGTAATTTACATAGTTGTAGTTAGTAAGAGTGTGTGTGTGTGTGTGTGGGGGGGGAAATTACTTCATTCTCAACTTTTTGAGGAAAGTTGGTCAAACCAACATTGCACAAAGATAGTTCACCTTCTGACATACCAAATGATGTCAATAACCCTTATTTTTGGAGGGGGGGGGGGGTATACCACGGTTGCGCTCTGTCCTTTCAGTTGAGCTTATTTCAAAAGTGATGTGTCTAAGAGGGAAAGTTTTCAAATTCAGCCTTATTCAAGTTCAAGATCAGATTCTATGATTATTGGATTCCACTTAACGTAAAAGAAAGAGCATTTTTTATCATAAAATTTGGCAATGTTATGGAGAAGAACCTGAAGAATATATTAATACACATGAAACTGGAAAACAAAAAGAATTTTAGGTACTCGCTTTGGGAATAAGCTCTTCAGTTACTATTGAAACATGTTTTATATTACAGAGGCACACAATTTCCAGGCAGTACTCTTGATGCAGATGCTGATTCCAATGACTTACTTTTCTTTCAATTTGATTCAAGCATTGCTATTTGTCAAAGGATTTTTGTTCATACTCTAAAATAATTTCTAGTTGTGCCCTTTCTACCAGCATTTTTTATGACCAACACCTTCTAAATGAGTATTTTAATCTATTCCCTGTTCTCCACCCCTCACCCTCTCTTGTCTTTGCTGTGCCATTCATTTTGATATGTTTTTGTGTAGTCTTTTATTTTCCAATTATACAATAGGTGCTGCCGGCCCAACTGTTGTGAAGAGGTTGACTTTTCGGTTGTTCTCGCGTTCAGTGCGTATGTTGTACCAATCTTCTTTGTACTTGATATTTGAGGGCCATGTGACGATGCTGACAGGTGTTTCCTAGTGACATGCAATAGCAGCAAGTTTTCCAGTGAAGTAATCTGCTCGTGTTTTACCAACTTGGAAAAAGTAATTGAAAGGGGTATATTGTCATATCTGCTCAACACTTATTCCATCCAATATCAAAATATCACTTCGTTCTAAGAATCCAGGCAATAGGACTGAAAAATATCAAAAGTATAGAATTGAAATTTGGTATTCACTTTAGATTGACCATGAAAGATCATGTCATGTGCATAATGCACGAGCAGTAAACCATGGCCACTGTCTTTGTTTAGACCCTACTGACAAGCACAAAAAAGAATGGAACAATGTATAATCAGGCATATCATAAACCATAACCTTTGCAGAAGTGATTGAATTGTCAGGAGATTGTGACTTCCAAAATCAAGACATCTTTCAGGAAAGTTAGTCTGGTCAAAAATGCCACTGAAAAAAGTGAAGTAATTCATGAGAACCTTTCAATAATAAGAAACATCTCCCCAAATTCAAAACTGAAGAGGTTAATTTCGAGCCAATTAAAATAATTTGTAGTTATTTTTTACTATGCCTTGTAACAATGATACAAGACAATTTGAGAATCCTTGATTTCAAAAGACAACAAATTGGATGTTGACAACTGAAAAATTCCTAATCATTTTCAGATTATCTTCAACTCCTAGAGCTCCTTTCAGATACTTTTTCTAGTTTCCTAAGTACACTATTTCCTTTCTCGTGTGCTGTTGATAATGCGTTGCTCTTGCCTGTGTTGTTTCTTTTCTTATTTACATTGTCAGTAATGTTTTTTTTCTTGTCTATGAACATTGTGGTTCACAAATTTCACTTCTTGTTGTAGGGAAATATATTTGTAATTTGCACTTGGTACAAATTATACCTACATAAACATATAGTTCCTTTATGGATTATTATTAATTTATAGATTAATTAAAATGTTTTCTAATCTATTGTCACATTGAGGTGGATAGTGTGTGTTGCCGTGGAGTTTTCTCAAGTTGATATGTTATTAATCAAGCTGATATTAAATGCAACCCTGCCTTCATTCCTTAGCTCATCAGTGTTTGACTCCATCTCCCTGTTCCTCATTCCTCTCCATGCTTTGAAGATGTAAATGAAAGCTTCTGTGAGGTAATGTATTTCTTTTGTAGCCCCTGCTATCTTCTTTTATAATAAGTGTAAAGTATTGATACATCACTTTGTTTTCAGGATGAACGTAATGATGACAGGATATTAGCCACTAGTGTTAGCCTCTGCCAAACTGCAGACAAGGACCAAAATAAGCCTGGTAAGTTCAGACATTTCAGATATTTTTTTCAGTTATTCAGAAAGAAAATTTACAAGCATTCTATATCACTTTGGAACAAAAGTATCTACATGTTTATAAATTGATGAGAAATTTAGAGGATAAGCAGCAGCTACAGTTTAATGACTCAGTAAACATTTCTTTGTAGTTGCGCTCTAATATCTTTACATTGCTAACCTTGACATGCTTTGAAGAACTGAGCTAAGAATTCTAAGAACGAGTGTTCCTCCTTCCAGGAGAGCCACGCAGACTGTATCGTGAGGTGGTATTGTTGACTGAGGACCGGAACCTGAAGGTGAAGGCCCTGGCCAGGGACATTCCTGTCCGCGAAGTGCCCGACTTATTGCAGTGGGCGGGCCTGGGCTGAACCCCCACCCTGCTTGACAGCTGTTGCGCAACAGCAAGACAAGACAGACAATGCTGTGGCTGGGTGGGCCATCACCTCAGAGGTAGGCAGCTAGCCCCCAACCCTTCATGGCATTTCACATACGGTAATGATGTGAAGTATCTGTGCCTCATGCTCTCCTAAGTGGAAGGCAAAGAAATCGTTGCTCTGGAACAGATATATTTTATTGTTGAAGCCAAATCCATTATAATATATCACATGCAGAGGAAGAGATTTTTGTGATTATATAAAGTGTTAATTTTGACTTTTACGCCACCTTACAATTAAGTGGTATTATGGATCCTGTCCTTGCTGGTGTTAACTTTTTGTCTTTGTACAGTGATTTTTGTGTTTGTTTGTGCTTTGTATTGTGATGTCCGTAAATTTTGTGTAGTTTTTGTGTGTGAGAGGTAAAAACTGTCCTAAGAAGTTCCTCAAACCTGGTTAAGTTTAACCTAATAAATGGGTAAATAATCACGATTATTAATAATAATACAAACAGTTTTGGGAAGACCATTTTGTTTTGGCAGGGATTAGAGAGGAATCTTTCTCATCTCCAGGCACCTTCCAGACCACAGCACTTGCAGCAATCCACACTCTACTTCTGAAAAATAATCCACACATGACAAAACTTGAAGCCCAATTCTGATCCTATCCACCAAAAGGAGATGACTTCGTGTGGTGGTTGGAACCACCTGCCAGGTACTGACTGTCTGACTGACTGTGTCTGCCCAGCTCAGACGCCCAGCAGCATCTAACGGTGTGTCTCGATATGTTCACCAAAATAGACCTATCACACTCATTTTAGCGGTTCTGTAGTGTCTTGAAGGGGAAGAAGGGAATCAGGTTTTAACAGATTTACTGACTGCAACTTTTGTAAGGAAAATTTGTACATTTAATAACCACAGATAATTAACTAGCTAAAAATTGTAACTATTTTTCATGCTTATAATTATTAATCATTGTTTATTATATATTAATATTATGAATTATATAATATTACCTCTCCATGAGTAGGGTTTGTTCTTTCTTGCCTGTGTGATTGTGTGACCCAGAGTAACTTGCCTTCTGTTTTCTGTTTGGTTGTGAGAGAAAACTAGATGTATTACATTCCCACCAGGTCAGAAAAATAAAAATGTACATAGCCACAAGTGTGTGTGTCTTCACGTTTGAATTTTTTTAATAACAACGAACTTATGCCACTCTAAGCTGCACTTTTATGATAAAAATCAAAACCTGATATGTTTCTTTACAATTTGAATGCAGTCAACTTCTCCATCGTTTTGTAACTAGTATCATATTGCATGCCCTAGTTCGTATATGTACTTATTTAATGTAAGTTTGTTGATAATTGTCTTTCTATATTGATGGAATTCAGCTACCTTGCCACTTGATTTAATCATGAAAGGCAGTTAATATATTTTTGGAGTTGCTCCATTACTTTAAGAGTATTATTGATTTAAGATTTCTGAGTTGTTATGAAATTTTCTAATTCAGCTGGTCTAGTGGCCATGTAAGTACTTATTAACAAAGCTCCCAAATTAATTGTTTCATTATTTGTACAAAGTGTGTCTATGTATGAGACCAATTGTGTTATAAGTGATTCTTGTTGTTAATGCAAATTTAACTCAGGAAGTGCTAATGGATTTTTTTTAATTGAGAAAATGATTGACCTTCACAGTGTCATAAGCACGTTGTAAATAGGTGATGCTCAATGTATGGATAAGCGTATAGTAAGGCAGTTGTTTATTATTAATTTTTATATCTAATTTATGCCATGTTCACTTAGCAGGCAGTGTAAAGTAATCTTAGTGTCTACTGAATATTTGAGTTTCTTTGTATACTTTATAGTGTTAGTTGTTGCGCTATCCATTTTGCCGTTGTTTAAACTCCTAGGAATGTTCCAATTAGGAAATTCCTGGTAGTTTTTTACATGGTCTCTTACTGCACCTAGCATTGTTTTCCTTAAAATTCATTGACATATATTTTTAAAATCATCTTTTTATTGCATATCTGGCACTGTTTATATTTAGTCTGTAGGTGTGTGTCCACAGAGTGTAGGGAGCATCTTGCTGGCCTGTTGCTGATTTGTGCATTCCTGGCCAACATGGTGACAGGATCACGAGTTATTGCTATTGTAAGTTTATTAGGAGACCAAGCTGTATTTAATGAATGAGTTTCACTATCATGAACCAAGAATATCTAGCAACAATTTTAGTGGATGTTGTTATTATATATGCAAAGTTCCTTGAAAACTGAATATCATTGACATTATGTTCAATAAAAATGGAGTCTTAATATGACCAAATGATTTGGATATTTTTCCCTTTCCCCGGTGATGAATTTCCTGTTTTCATTCATTCCTTCTCATTTCACATTGTAAGAAAACTTAATACTGCTGGATTGAACACAATTCCTTATTTCCAAAGTTAATTACAAAAAAAATGGAATTTATACTTCACCCACAGTACTTACACATCCTGTTGTGTACTCATTCTGCAAGTCTGATTCATTTGGGTATGATTATCCGCATGAATTATTCATTTAATCTGGAATGGAGGCAGATGTTAAGGGGTTCAGAAGTGCAAGAACAAACACCATTTCTCTAGAACATCCTATGGTATTACAGTTGCAAGAAACTGCGCTGACCACACATGGGTAAAAACGTTCTGAAAAAAGTTGGATTTAGTCAAAAATATGAGCTTCTTCTCCTTGCTCTTAATCTCATTAAGAAAAATCTTACAGTGCATTCTTAAGCCAGTCTGTCTCGTAAACGTTAGTTGCTTTAGAAACATTTTTTTTCCAGTGAATTCTATATTTCTTCTTAATCTAAATGTTTACATCAGTCAAGAGCTTAATTTTGAAGAACTCTCTATTCTTAGGAAAATAATGGGAGATGCAGTTACTGTACATTTCAGAAAATAAAAAAAGGGTATTGCGGCAAAATTATATCTTCCTCTCAATTCATGGGCCTTAACTTTAGAGGCCTGACGTTTTTAACACCACTCCACGTTTGCGCCGTGTGTGGGCACGCATAGGCGCTCGGCGGTTGCACATTCATTTCGACTGGTACTGCCGATGACAAGTCTTGGCGTGCTTCTCGAGCGACTTCGATTCAGGCGAGCGGCAACGCTGATCTGTGGCTATGGCTACGTAAGCAAATCCTCGGAAACCCATTGCTTCATAGCAAGTCACATGATGTACCATAGCAAGTGGCGAGAGAAGTGACAGAGCCGCTTACTCGCTGACGAAACTGTATAGGGATGAGGGGTGAATATGTAACACAAATATGCAAATATGGCCCAAATATGAAATTACGGTGTTTTTGCGAAATAAAAATAGCTTAAATTGATTCTAAATGCTTCAAAACGTATACAACTTGTTGAAGCGGGATGCTAATGCATATAAATCACAGATGTACTTATCATTAGTACAGTATTATTTTTTGCTAAATTTTTATTTGTTGAAAACATTGTTAATTTGTACTGTGTCACAACGAAATAAGAGAACTGACCAATCAATATCAGGATAGCTTTAACGATTTCTTGTAGTGTAAAATTGTAAAAATATTTGTGGATTGGAAGTGGCCACCGCAGAGGCTTGCTAGTCGCCGAGTACGCGTTTGGGTGCGCTCCCGCCGCCTTCCGTGACTGGCTCCGCGGGGCGGCGAGGCGAGCCGGGGCCAGAGGAGGTCGCGGGCGATTCCGCCCCGTGCAAAAACGCCCGCTGCGGCCGCCGCTGTTTTATTCCGAACACGGCGCGCGCGACGGTGCAGGAGGCCGCGGCAACACGACCGCGCACAGGAAGGAATCGCCATAAAAGACATCTCTGTTTTATGCTGTCCGGTCGCCGGCATTTGCATTGCAGATTAATGTATTACTTTATAACGATACTGCGGGATAATTCACGCACTCCGCTCCGAGTAGTAGTCGTAGTAGTGGGGAACCGCTTACTTTTTAACGCCTTCCTTTTACGTAGTGTGTCCGCGCAGCCATTTGTCTTATTGGTAATTTGCATGGAATGTGCATTGCCCCGTGCACTGCTCGAGCATGTTTCGTTAAAGGATGTTGTGCGGCCGTCCTGAACTGAGAACATGCAAGGATTTGTGAACGATTACTAATTTAATATATTTTGCGCGAGGTCCTAAAATAGTTATAATTAAAACTTTCATATTTTAAATGCTTGTTTTAAATTTTATATTGTTACAATTTTTTCTCGTAAGGATTCTCATTTCAAGAGTTAAGTATTAGGAAGGCCCGCTTTACAATTCTATCGTTTCATTAACATTAAACTTATTTGTATTTCAATGGAATATAATGAAATTGAGAAAATCTTTAACAAAATATTACATGTTCTCTCTGGAAACTACTTTCTATGAACATTATCATGTAACTGGAACGAAAAACAACCATAATAAACTGAATGAGCTGGCAAAAATAATTATTAATACCTTTTGAAACGATTGATTTGAGAGGATTTTCAATGCGGATAAAACATTTGTGTAGGTTTCCTACCATGAATACCTTCCTCATTGTGGATGCGTTGTCCATCTTTTCCATATTCCCGTTGGGTTCAAGTGTCAAAAACGGCGCATGCAAGAAAAAACATACACCGAGAAAGCGTGTAACTCAGCGATGTTTGCTGATGTTAAAGAACATAAAGGGTGTAGATTAACCCGCCCCTAGAAATGTGCCGCACAGGGCGGGCCTCTCGGTCCATTGTCAGCCGCAGCAGTGAGCACGAGGGGGTGCACTAGGAAAGTTGCAGTGTGGAGCGCCTCATGCAGCTCGCGAAGGAGTGAGCGCGTTGCATGTCCTCGCGGGGGGGGGGGGGGGCGCCTCCGCCGGCGGCGTCAGGTGGTTCTCCCAAACCGCGGGTGGCGTCACGGGTCGAGGCCGCTGACGTCAGGGCGGGGGCGGAGGTCGGCGCGGCGGGCCGAGCCGTCTGCCGCCGCCGGCGCCGCCCGCCGGTCCGGCCCGGGGCCTTGGGAGTTGCAGGCGGTCGCGGGGCTGCGAAGCAGGTCTTCTCGCCGCGACCTCGACACAGGAAGGTATCTCTACACGCGCGTAGGATTTGCACACGTCGAAGATCTGCGCGCTCTTGAACCAGAGTCAGCACCCTGCGCGTGCTTTTACTAATGCCTACGCGCTTCTTTACTTCATTCAGAAGAAAGTGTGTCTTTGGAAGTTACATGTGGCATTTGCTTCTGAATTGTAGGCGACTCATCATGCTCTGATGATCAGCAGGTTCACGAAATCACCATGTAAGAGCTTTCCCTCCCAAAACCAGTACACAATGGGCTGACTTCCGATTCGAGACAATGTTATTTAGTTATATGACATATTACATACTTTTTGGTAAAAAAGATAATCTTCGACCCTTTTAAATACCCTAGAAATTTTTAACATTTATTCGGAGCCACATGTAAATTAAATTATAAATACTCTCAATGTCTTTGCGAAGGTCGGTTGAGTTCTCTGGCAGAGACAAAAAGGGACATTACTCCTATTTGAATCAATGAATGAGAGACGTCGCAGCCGCATTGCTTGTTCACCGTAGAAAAGGATTCTTGAGTATACGACACACCATAGTATTTCTATTTCTAGCGCCCGTAAGCTCCGAGTAGATTTGCTGTTGTTGGAATTCTTACACGTCAGAAGCAAGCAAATTTTACGAGCCCTGAATGAAAATCAAGATTGAATAATACAAGGTAAGTATACGAATCAACATTGCCAAATTGTGGATGATGTTTACGAAAATTTGTCTTATGTGTTGTCTTTCACTTCAATGAACTATTGATATTTGGTTTGTTAATAAATTAAGCATGTCCACTATTTTATGTAAGAAGACGTGTATCATTTTGCAAATCCACCTCTTTGGCTACCTCTTGCGGAGCTGAATTAATTCACTACACATCACAGCCGGTCAAGTTTCCAAGAATTATTCAGAGATTTTATTATTTCACAAGATTTTCCAGTCACTTAATTTTTTATTGGTTTTGCAAATAACCAGTTTCAACAAGAATAACCGGATCGTATACTTTGACTTTAACTGTGCGTGCTCAACCGACTCTGCAAAGATAGCCCTTCACTTGATTCTAACTCCACTTATTACCATGTTTAACTTCTTTTCAAACTATGCACTTCATGTATTGTTTTTATTTTGGGCGTCTTCATATTATTCCAGAAAATTATAGTATGTTGTTACTAACCGACGAGTTTGTATGTTAAAAAGGTAAAACGATGATGTCACTAGGAGAGATGAACACGACACTTTCCTGCACAACCTGAAAAACAAGAAAAGTGCGTGTCGAAGATGTCTTTTTTCCGCCATTAATTTTATTAGTGTGTACTAGCGAATGCCGGGTCCAGTGATGTAAAGGCCTGGAACAACGCAGATCACAACCTTGCAGGTTTGTATTCTACGCAAAGTATCGGTGCTCTCACTCTAGGATATGCCATGGCAAATAAAAAGAAACAGGAAACCCTTTGACTTGCCGTTCATCTTTTGCTAATAGAAATATATAATCATTAGTAGATTTGAGTGTATGATTACCTGCGTCTCATAAAATGTTGGTGTGTATTACAAGCAGGGCAGTACATTGAACATTTTTAGTAGAAAATTTAAGGGCACTCTGTAGATAGACTCTAATAACTTTAGAGGAGGGTCCCACCGTACACGTTTGAGAAGACCCTAAGGGTCGTTTTAGTTATTGGACAATATGAAGCGATCAATTTCCGTGAAGTCAGATACTTAATGTTCACAAGGACGCCTCCCTAAAGGGTAGGCAACGTGCCGTACGAATGAGTCAAAAGGTTGCCTTATCGTACGTCAACATTCAAATTTCTCCTCTGGTATCTCATAGGGATGCGCCAAAGCCAACAAAACATCGGTCAAAAACCGGCAGTGCTTTTAAAACAGGTGTTAAAAGTCTTAACATTAATGATCGTAGAGGGAGAGGTAATCTGCTCATTTATTAATTTATCATATTGACAGTTCACTGACAACAGTCCAAAAATTATCCGATTGGATAATACAACAAATCGTTGAATTCGCTGACATTTGAAAATTATTATCCCCTTCCGAGGAGGACATTATTGGTTGACTTCATATCTCATAAATTGATTCGGTCTCTCAATACAATGAAAACTCGTAAAGAAAGAGCGAACTTGGTTTCTCGAGTTTCGATATAAAGAGATTACATCGTATTTTCGAATTCCGTTTGGTATTTTCTTTTTTGGTTGTATAATGTTTTGAATTTCATTTCGAAATCCATTTGAAAAGTCATGTGCAATTACAAATACTCGTAGATAATAACTTGTTTAACTGACATGATAGCACAAATATATTGGCATGCGGGGAATCGGAATCTAAAGGTGTACGATTATAATACATGTTTGTCTTGCAATTGAAAACATTCTAATATTAATCTCGTAAGTCACTGCGTAACTTGCCTACGTGAATAATGCGTGTTCGTAAAAGTGTAATACTGCATACGTATGAAATTAAAAACTTTATATATATTTTTGAAGTAAACAATAACATGTATTTTAATCAGAGAAATATTTATTATATTCACATTAGTCTAACTTGTGTTCAAAAGAAACAAATGAGTAAACAAATTACGAGTTGTCCCATTGATTTCCTCCGTAGTTTCTCGGAAACTGTTTTGTTCTCTGTGAAACTGAGCTCAAAATTGCCCCTTTTCCAAAACGATCGAAGGACATTTTCTCAAGAAAGACCCAAGATTTTACATTGCAAATCTGCACACACGCCCGTGTCTTAGTGTTCTGTAATATTCATCCCGATGTTCATGTATCACCGCATGCAATCCATCTCGTTTTCGCTCTCGGTTAACGGTCCGCTTCCGGCTGGGTGGCCCGGCCGCCCGGAGCTGCTCCGCGCCGGGAACCGCTGCGCCTCGCCGCGGGCGAGGGCCCATCCGCCGCGCCCGGATGCTGCGCGCGAGCCCTGCGCTCCCCGGGCACTGGTCCTTCGCGTGACGTCACCCAGCCCGCGGCCGTGTGCTGATTCACGGGCGAGGAAGTCGGAGGGATCGGCGGATGATGGGTGCAAGGGCCGGGCATACGTGGATCCAAGAAGACTGCGAGGAACTGTGTTCGAACCTCTTCAGTCAGGGACTGACTTGCTTTAGTTGGAAAGAGTGTTTCTGAGTTTCAGAAGAACGGGCGGCAATGTGCTATGTTATTTCTAATTCACTTTAGGAAGTCAATAAACATTTAAAAATGTATCGTACACAAGTTTATTATTATCCATCATCATTGAATCATGTAAAAGTATATCACCTCTTCACTGAATTGAAATATTCATGCTTGCCCAATATACGAAATACTATTTACTCACGTCAGGGAATTTGGGACACAAGGTACACGACTTTGCGATTTCACTGAGGCTGTTTTCTAATCTCAAGTTTAATTCAAACGAAATCGTAACAGTTGTGACGTAGCACGCCTTTGTCGTTCCTTTTCCTCTCTTCAATGTGTTTGTTAGAAAGGGATATTTTAGCAGCCAATAAAGTGTCAAGGTGAAGACAAGAGACTTAAAATTTGAAAATAAATCATTCTTCGCATCCATTCTTTCCATCCATTCTTCGCATCGCATTCATTTTTGATTTAGAGTGTCATGGGTATTGTAAAGTTCGTAAATGCCGTTAATTATGTGTATTGTACAAACAAACTAAAATTGATAATGATCCTGATGTAAGTCAGACGTGCGTATTTGTTCTTTCCATACTAATTCTTACTTTCTTACTCGTTCAAATTTCTTACTCATTCAAACATTTGAGACGTAGAGGTTTGATTATTAATATTTTAATTTAAATCTATATTTGTATGAAATTTTTATTTGCTATTTTAAATGCAATTGGAAGAGACATAATACGTAAAAAATGTGTGATTAGTCTGGATTAATTTAAAGAATAAAGTTAAATTTTGCTTGTTTGTAGTACAAATTAGTTCAAATTTCTGTACTTTCTTCTTAAGAAAACTTGATTTTTGAAAAGTTGAACATTTGAGACGTAGAGTTTTTATTATTAATATTTTAATTTAAATTGATATCTCTATGAAATTTTTATTGAAAACAATAATTTAAGGCTAAACCACTTCCTTAGAAACGTTGATAAAAAAAAAGTATTTTAACGTAATATCTTATGCAACCTTTACATGCCAAAAGGCTCAATAATATGTGAACTTGACATTCATAGTAGAAATTCACCATCAGTCGTATCAATTATTCCATATTTAAAAAATACATTGATATGCAAAATTAATGTAAATTATCTTCTCTATTTAGAAAAGCATTATATACATTTTATACTACAATACTTTTGTCGCTGCTATTCGTGCGATATTACACCAAACAAGAGGAGGCATTACCCAAAGTCATGAAGCTTACATTTAACATGTTTGGGGGATCATTATAGAAAAGAAAAGAAAAACTACACAAATAATATATTTTTGCCCCCAGTTCATGACTGTCATGTGACTATGAAAATGTCACAATATCAACGAGTTCACACGTACGTTCTGGAAGTATGCTGGGATGATGACTTAACTCCAGTGAAGGCGTATACCCGACATCCCAAAATTTTGAAAATTGGGAAGATTTCAAAAACAAGTTTTCCAGGCAAAATATTGAAAATGAAACCACAAACTTTACTTCTCTATATTGAAATAAACGCTTTTTTTTGAAGCCTTCACATACATTAAATGTACGTAACTGGGTGTAAAATGTCTGCAGTCGGCAATGTTTTTGCTCTAACAGTGAAAAGTGGTGGAATTTCCTGGTTTCCCTCAGAAACACATCAGATGAGTAAGAAACCGGTTTGTGTGAGAAATGTTTTGCTGCGGTCAAAACAGATATGACGCTCGTGTTCTTACTGAGGAATTTTCCGCTGACCGTCTTCCACTTACATTACTTCCGACTTCTTTAAATCTGAAGTAAGAGACAACAAGGTTTGTGAGTTACGAAATATTTTTGTGAATTTCATAAAAATGGTATTGTACCTCCGATTATATCTGATTATTTGATATGATGTGATATTATATCTGATCTTTTGTTGAGAAAGTTTTATTAGTGCAATATATATTTGCATCGCTAGACCGTTATTTGTGTCTAATTTCCATATCTTTACTGTTACTTATTTCTTTATTTTATTATCGTTCTCGTAGTATCGTTAAGTGTGATTCACTCTGCTATCTTCCATTCTCTTAATATCATATTTAATGTAACTAGGATAAACATGATTGTTTTATAAACTAGCTAACATAGAAAATTAATGTTACCGAATGCCTTAATTCCATTTTGCTTGTCCTTTTTCATTGTATACATTTGATCCTTATTTCAAGAGTATGCAAATCATGATTCCGAGTTTATTTCAAATCGTACAAGTTCGCCTTTCACTGCATCCCCCGTCACAACGGAAAGTAGAGAAATAAATTTTCTACCGAACAATTTGCATTTGCACGCAGTGTTTTTCGGAGCCACGCAGGGGAAAAAAGTAAAAGAGCAATTTACGACCTAATAATGTGCGGCTGTGGAGAGCAAATGAAAAGGGGAATTTATACAACGGCGTTCCAGCCTCCCACGCGTCCGGCCCCAGGGCGGCGCGGGGCGGCGGCAGCGGGAGCCCCGGAGGGCGACCTGCGGCCAGTGCGCTGCAGAGGGACGTAAAGGAATGGGCAGGGCAGGGCCAATAACCACAAGGGAAAGAGTGGTGTGGTGAGGTGGAGTTAGGACCCACTTACTTATAAAGTGGTTGTCTATCACCAGCACGGTTTCACGGTAAGTCACGAATTGCAAGTTTCGAGGGAAGGCTGAAATAAGTTTGCACAGGAAATAAGTCCAAATGATTTTTTAAAGTATTTGGGAACCTGTGGTCGTAAATAGATTTTTTTAAGTTTCACATATACGCTCTAGAACATTGAATGATAACGGATGAGTTATCAACTCTAAAATATTTATAAGAAAAAAAAATTCAACACTAAGAACTAAATGAAACGAAATATTGTGTAGATATTCTTGCATGTCGTGAACGTGAAAACTATTTTTTTTAAAGTTTCACTTACATTAACCTCTCTTTGTATAATGTCATTCTCTCTGTCTCTCTCTCTCTCTCTCTCTCTCTCTCTCTCTCTCTCTCATAGAAAGTTTTCCTTCAAGAAGAACGTGAAGCAAATAATATTATTCAATTGTACACGAACATATTAAGAGCCGTGACCTACAATCTCGCGATGATACTGCATTTGCGAAAATATACTATTTTTCTACGCAGAGCGAGGCGGCACGAATGCGAAGAAATAGCCCGTCCCTGAATAACGTGAAACAGATATCATACAAAATGTAAATAAACCTTTTAAGCGCTGCGATTATCGATAAAATGATCTACAGTCTCACGATATGGTTGCATTTTGCAAATATAATAGGCTGCATGAAGCAAGCGCCACAGGAAAATTGCCAGGGCATTTGTGTAGGGTTCATCCGGAGACTTTGGATCACGAAGCGGGGGAGGGGGGACAGAGCGAGGTGGCACTCGTCCGCTAGTCTCTGTCACTTCTTTTGTCTCTCATGAAAGCATGAGCACGAAGAAAAGTCTCTACCTGAAGAGCATGAAGCACAGAATATTCTACAATATGTAAACGATTATCGATAAAACAATGTACAATTTAACAATGTGACTCGTCATTGACCAACATAATATTCTTTCCTCCCCTTATGTTGCACGAAACCACTGACGCAGGGAAATCGCGAGGGCATTTGTGTAGCGTTCAGGCGGAGGCGTTGGAAGACGCAGCGGGAGGGGGAGGGGGCGTGGCAGAGCGAGGTGATCGCGTCCTTCAGCCGCCGGTGCCGGCGCCGCAGCAGCTGCCAAAGACTTAAATCGCAGGAGCTGCGGTTCCACCCCCCGAGGGGAGTTTTACTCGCTCGCGTAAACTAGAGCGCACACGTGGCGACACGTGCGGGGAGAGCGTTGCCAACCGTGCGTGTCTTTTTTTTCGGCGTTTTTGGGGGAAAAAGTAGTTTCAGCTCGTGTTCGTATGACTTGTGGGAGAAGCCAAAAATCAATTTGGTCGGAGCAAGATTGAACTGAAGGACATATATTCAATTTTCTTGCTGAGTTTTCGATGATAATTCAGTTTCCATGGGTATTAAAAATGTGCGCATCATTTGTTCAATTTTTGAATTTTTACTTCGTCACTTTTCGTACCCAGTGATTAAACTGTTAGCGTTGAAATTATAAGTAAAATATTGTAACACCCCCGGTGAGAGAACGCCCGGTAAGCGGTCCGGTTAATAGCTCAGTCGGTGATAGAAGGAATCGTTAAACAGATACTGGTAACATGAAAGAAACACTTTGATCACTGGTAAAAATCACTTTTATTCCTGGGCAAAATAATTTAAAATGCCCCAGGGAAGTTACACTTGTAAATAGAATAAGAAATCTGAAAATTAGGTGGAAAGAAAAGAAGACGAAAAGGTTAGTATTCAGAATAAAGCTTAAAATTAGGAAGACTTATAATTAACATTACAATGGCAAAAAATATTACAGGTCAATGTGTCATAGCGCGACACCGCATTACAGAATTTACGCAGGGATGAATACCCTAAATTATATTGCCTTGGTAAAGTTTTTTCTGTGGGCCCTAGACGGGCGCGTTGCGGCCGAGAGGGCGGCGGCAACCTTCACAGAGGGCGCGGCCGGGGCGATGCCCTTGCACCCACTCAGGCACACACAACAGCTGGCGGTCGGGTCGTGACGTCACCACAGGGGTGGTGGCGCGTGGCGTCTGGTGTTGAACTGCGTCTGGGAGAACTGGCAGTAACTGGTAGAGAACTGGTAGTGACTGGTAGACAACTGGTAGTAACTGGTAGACTTGGAGCGGCCGGGCGGTCTCAATCTCAGGAACGTAGTAATTAACTATGCGTACCTCTGATTCTCATTATAATAATTGTCGAACACAACTTCGGACAGTTTAGCAATCCTGCGGAGAAACGTTCGCCTCTCATCACGGCGAATTCCCACCCCAGAGAATTTTCTCTGTCTACTGCAGCCGGCACAATGCTCAAAACTCGCAGCAAAATAATAAAATCCCACATAGGCACATTCGCCCGAATAATTCCCACCCCAGATAAGTTTTTCTCCCAACTGCCCTCAGCCTAGAACTCAGGCTCCTTCCGACGAATAATTATAAGCTTTTTCAGAGGCACACTGGTCTCTCCCCGACGAATAGTTATCCCCCAGAGAAGATTCTCTCCCGACTGCCCCCCGTCTAAATGATCTGGCCCCGTCTGATGCTCTGCACTTTCTGATATTCTCTCACTCGAAATTGTATTAGGTCAACTTTTACCCCCGCTCTTTTTCTCGTATGTTCCAGCTCCTTATGATAGTCGCGTCGCTATTGGCCAAAGGTAGTTGCGCATTGCACTATTTCCAACCAATCGCGACGGGGAAGCCACGGAAGTTTCAACTCTTTACGTCACTGTGAGCGTCCAGAATTTTCCTATTCCTTCTAGAACACCGGCCATGCTTGCACAAGGCAGGCGTTGTCCGTGAAAGAATTTATCGCTGGGATTCCCTGGATGTCGATTTCAAGAGCGTTCTAGAAGGTTCGCAGCTGGCCATGCGAACACGTGCCTCTCAGTGAATCTTTCGACGACTGACCCTTTTAACGACCTTCTTAATGTGCCGGAGGCGCAAACGGGTGTCGCGATAAGCGAGGTTGCACGTGCAGCGCCGTATGTTTATTTCCCAACTGCCCTCAGCCTTATGAAATTTTGTATGAGGAAATTGGTATCGCTACATTAGCCTTCCTCTCCGAATAAAAAAAAATTGGAATTCGAGAAATTAAATTTCGAAAAATGAGAATTTTTTTTAAGTAAAAATTTAAAAAAAATAGCGATACCAGAAGTGAATGCTGTTACCCGTTATTCTAGCAAAATTTTATTTACCATTGTAATTTAGGAATAGAATGCTATTTTTAATTAAATCTAACAAAATTTTAATAAAATGATAAACTTAGAAACAATGAAAAAAATTTGGTGAGGCCAGGGTGGTTTTGGATTTTCTGCCGTTTTGCCCCAGAAACACAGATTCGGCGGAGGAATCCACGAGAATCTCAAATCTAATACGCCTAGCGAATGCACCGTAGGATTATTTCCCTTCTCCTTCTCTATTCCCTCTTTCACTACTCGTTTTAAATTTTGCACAACTTCCATCTTTAGATTTTCTTCCCTTTTCCTGATACTTTCCCCGTCGATGATACCTGATTTCTCGAATTTATCATGAAACTGGCTGACTTCTGTGCTAAATTTGGGTTCAATTCTGGTCAATTCTCCGCTCATTTCTGCCCTAACCTCGGTAATACTTCCGATAACTGGCTCGCAGCGCGCTTCAATTTTGCTATCACCTGCTTGGAGCTTCTGACTAATTTCTGACTGAATATCCCCAGGATGCGATTTTACTTCAGCCACCGAACTTTCTAGTTCTTTGCCCAGGTTTTCTACACTATTTTCAATTTTATCAAATCTACTATCAAGACGGTTCTGCAATGTTCCAATCCCACGATTAAATTTTGCCTCCGATCTTTCGAATTTTGCAGCGTGGTCAGCTAAGCAGCTGTCCAGCCGGTCAAATCTTTGCGAATATTTCTCGTTAATCTCCGATGTTTGTTCCGAGAGTTTTTTGTAATTTCCTGAAAATTTTTTGTTACTTTCTAAAATTTCTGATTGTCTTTTGTTAATCTCTGAAAAATATTTTATGAGGGTTCGCAGGAAATCCTTGAAGATGGTTTCGGGCGGTAATTGTTCCCCTGAACTACCATTTCCTGCCACGTTGACACCTGATTTGTCCAGCATTTTGAATATTTCGCGTGAGTCGCGCACTCGGTAGTCACAACACACGAGGCACAACACAATAACACTCACAAACAAAATACAATAATAAAGCAAATCGTTACCAGTCCACAAATTGTTTCTTTCGTAACAATGTCCTTCCATCCATTTATAACAAAAATTTAGTTGAATTTTAACTTTAAAATTGGGCGTGGAAAACCTCAATTATCAGGCCGTCGAGCCCCACGGTGGGAAAGCCAATTGTAACACCCCCAGTCGTCTCAGGAGAGAACGCCCGGTAAGCGGTCCGGTTAATAGCTCAGTCGGTGATGGAAGGAATCGTTAAACAGATACTGGTAACATGAAAGAAACACTTGGAACACTGGTAAAAATCACTTTTATTCCTGGGCAAAATAATTTAAAATGCCCCAGGGAAGTTACACTTGTAAATAGAATAAGAAATCTGAAAATTAGGTGGAAAGAAAAGAAGATGAAAAGGTTAGTATTCAGAATAAAGCTTAAAATTACGAAGACTTATAATTAACATTACAATGGTAAAAAATATTACAGGTCAATGTGTCATAGCGCGACACCGCATTACAGAATTTACGCAGGGATGAATACCCTGAATTAGATTGCCTTGGTAAAGTTTTTTTCTGTGGGCCCTAGACGGGCGCGTTGCGGCCGAGGGGGGCGGCGGCGACCTTCACAGAGGGCGCGGCCGGGGCGATGCCCTTGCACCCACTCAGGCACGCACGTCAGCTGGTCGGCCGTCTGATGACATCACCAAGTGGGGTGGCGGCGCGGCCGAGGCGTTGTGACGGCGTCTGGTAGTCTGTCTGGTTGAACTCGGAGCGGAACTGGTAGTAGCTGGTAGTACTCTGGTAGAACTCGGAGTCACTCTCGATTTCAAGAGCGTTATAACCAATCACGGATTCTTCTGATACTCGTGATGATTCACAATTACAACTTTGGAAAGTCTAGAAATCCTGCAGAGACACATTTGTCTCACTTTGCAACTGATTCCCGCTTCAGAGAATTTTCTCTGCCCACTCTACTCAGCCCTTTTACAATAGCCCACACCGAAGTTTTTTCTAAGTCCATCAGAGGCGCATTTGCCTCTGATCGGTGAATAGCTCTCCCCTCCAGAGAGGTTTCTCTCCCGACTGCCCTGCCTTGAATGCCTCCGGCCCCGTCTGATGCTCTGGCCCTTCTGATAATTTTATAAGTCGAATCGTATTAGGTTAACTTTTACCCCCCACTCGTTTTCTCGTATGTTCTAGCTCCTTATGATAGTCGCGTCGCTATTGGCCAAAAGAAATGGCGCATTACGTTATTTCAGCCAATCGTGACGTGAGTAGTGAAGGAAGTTTCAACTCTTTGCGTCACTGTGAGCGTCCAGAATTTTCCTATTCCTTCTAGAACACCGGTCATGCTTACACAAGGCAGGCGTTGTCCGTGAAAGAATTTATCGCTCTGGGATTCCCAGGATGTCGATTTCAAGAGCGTTCTAGAAATTTCTGCAGCTGGTCATGCAAACACGTGCCTCTCAGTGAATCTTTCGACGACTGACCCTTTTAACGACCTTCTTAATGGGCCGGGGGCGCAAATAGCTGTCCGATAAGCGGAGTTGCGCGCGTGTCGCCATCTGTTTATCTTCTCAGTAGGACTCAGGGTGGCCGAGTCTGTTTGTTTAATTTAATTTTCCTGGCATGAGGAAATCGGTATCGCTACAATATGGATATTAGAATCATTTCATACTTCCCTTAGCCTATCTTGCATGGAGCGCCTTACATCACCATCCGCACGTTTGGGTGAATGGAACGTAATGTTGATCCCATTTTGTCCTGCAAGAAAGAGGAAGAACTGAGAAGCGTGATCTTTCGCGTCATGGGGTTTTAAAATTACTTTATTTTCTCTGACTTTTTTGACAGACAATGTTACTTTTTCAATCACTTATGGAAGTGATTCGATTATTGCTAGGAAAACTCTTTAGCGATGAAGTCGTAGCATTCCGTAGACTGAGTCAATGAGTTTTTGGCTGTTCAGGAGACGTCACGTCCTTGCCTTGGTTGCTATCATTTCAGTTGTCATATTTCAATCGTCCTTAGAGCCAAACTGTTTACAAATTCCTCTACATTAACGATGACATCGACTATTTCAGCCAGAAGTTATCGAGAATTCTAAAGAACATAAACATTTCAAATAAATTAAATCTACCCTCATAGAAGAGAGATGCTTTGAAGAAAATAGTTACTCAATGCATAAATGTAAGAAACATGATACGTCTCTGTACACAACAAATGTTTAGTGAAGAAGCCAGTCTCTCTGTGGGAAAAAAATGTACTGAGTAGAATGAAGATAGATGCAATACTTCTTTGAACTAGTAAAGCGTAATTCTTCATTCAATAAAAATACTGCTGTAGACGTCTTCGTAAAATCAGATATACACCCCTATCATGACTGAACGTCCCTACTTCATAATTTCCGGTGACTTCAAACCAAACGATACGCGCGTTACACGGCACAAGCTCTGGCGGCCAAGTGATGAGTGTTGCGAGTGGCCAGGAGAGACATTCTGTGTGATTGGACGCGGCGGGCGTCTGATCATGAATTATCGTCTCGTCCGGAGAGTGCGGTGTTTACACGGAGCCCTCAGAGATGAAGATCTCCGCGAAGGACACCTCATTGCACGAGGCACGGGGTTGTCATTGTGAGCGGGCGGCGCGCGGCGCGGCGCGGCGCGGCGCGGCGCGGCGCGGCACGCCGAAGTGCAGCGGTCAAACACGTGGAGGCGGCTGCGCACAGTGCTTCGAATGCGAGCCCACACGGGAAAACCAGTCACTCTTGGCAAGGCTGTTCGGTTATGTATTCTTGGCTATCCGGAATGAACCGCGTCTCGGTCAATTGTACTGACGATTCGGCCATCTTGCTGTGGCCTTCTGGGTATACCGCTGTTCGGTTATGATTTCATGTATTCGTTGTCATGAGGACGTTTGAGACTCTCGTAATTTGAAGAAGACGTCGAAATGCCGACTCCAATTTCACGGACAAAGAATCATTGAATTTCAGCTAATCGAATGTGTAATGTTGATTCTCATGATATAAAAAAATTAATAATATAAATTCGGAATGAGTTTTGGTTTAGTATCTAGGGAATTAACCTAGGGAATTAGTATCTAAGGAATTAACCCCCCGTTAGTATCTAGCCATCAGTGAGTTTTATATTCAATTGGAGAATTGTAAACTAACATGAAAATTAATAACTTCATTTTTAATTTTTCTTTTGCGTTGAATAACCGTGATTATACTCAGTCATGAGCTCTTTAAAACAGCTTCAGTGATAGGTTTAAAACTTGATCGCAGCTGAATGAAGCCAGAAATGTCCAAATGAGATACTCCATGGAATGTAAAAGGATGCAAAGGGGAAGTAACAATTCTGTGGAAAATCTTAAGAAAAAATGATATTTCGCGCACTATTATTTATACCTTTTTGAAAATTATTATTATTATTATTATTGCATTACATCCATATTTGATATTTCCTCGCACTTTTAATATAAAATTTTTAATATATTTTTAATTAATTAATCTTTGTCGTACCATTTACACCTGAAGAAACCACGTGCATTTTTGAAATAGGATTCAAAGAACACAGTATGTTGTTATCCTGCGTCCGATTTCGTTTCGTGCTGCACCACTGTGCCGTGGCGCGGTGTGCGCCCGTCCCCCTGTCCGTCTGGGCCTGCGGACGCGCGTTCCCTCCAACAGTTACAGGTACAGTAAAGCCCATCCTTGCCAGCGCCGCCTCACGACAGACATGCGCTGCTCGCAGACACGTGTTCCATTAAGATGTCGCACATCTGGAGGAGCTGAAGAAGGGGACTTGTTCGTCCTTGGACTCGTCCTTGGTGTGCCCTTCTTACTACTGGAATTTAATCAACTAGGATTTAGGTGCGTTTCGGTTAGGTTTTAACATTTAAATTAAACGTGAATAAATGTGAAATGGATCAGAGATATTTTATAATTCAATTTTCTAAAATATATATTTTTGTAGTTCTATAACTTCCAAGAAATTCGTGGTGGCATCTTTTATCAGTCAGTCTCATTTTAGGATGTTTGCAGTATACCAGCATGTCAAAATTGCGAGCAAGGTAACTAGCTTAGCTTATTAGAGTTCGCGGGCTCTGCTTATAGAGCAACTGATTTAAAAGAAAGTACAAATTGCTCCGGGGGCGGTATATTACCGAATATCTTACCCATCATAGTCTTTTGGAGAAGTCAGTTGACAGTTATTGCCCCAAATTTAGTAATATTATTTTCTATTTCCTCTACTAAAGCAAAAAAATTATACATTAAAATAAGATACATTCGTCATATTTTAAACTGCCAAATGAGGGTAAAATTAAAAATTTTGAATATAAAGTATCTTTATTTCGTAATCGCGTTTATTTGAGTGTGTAATACTTGCATTACCTTCGTGCATTCAGGTTAGGAGATTCAACAGACAAAGATTCTTGTGTGTTAAAAGAGCTGTCCGCCCGTAAGAGAGTCTTGTTAATTTATTTCACATAATTGCTGAATACATCAAATATGAAAATGATTTAATACAACATAATCAAAAACTAAAACAAGCAAAGAATTTGTCCTTCAAATACATTCCTGTCTCTTGACAAATATTTTTATCCAAGTCAGACGTTAAAAAGAAAATAAATATAAAGTACCTAACAAGTAAAAAGCTATATAAATATAATTCAAATTTCGATTGTTCGATAAAAAACATCAACTTATTTTTCATGGTATTTCGATCGCGCTTTGTGTTTGTTTCTGCCACAGCATGCGGGTGTACACCCCCTTCTAAATTCGAAGGAAAAAAAGAGAGGAGTAAAGGGCAGTTGCCTGTGCTTCCCAAGCGGCGAAGTGGCTCGTGGGGGCACGGTTTGACATGCCTGCAGTATACGTTTAATAGAGGACTAACTGGACCTGGAAGTGGTCCTTGTCGTGGCGTGCATTGCTAATCCTTTGAATAAGATACATCGCCGTTGATGAGTTGTTAATTGTTAGGTTGATCCAACGTAAAGGAATAGCCGTCTTTCCATGTCATACGTCAGAGCTTTACGATACCCTGCAATTTGCGCTATGACATAGCGTTATGGATATCCCCACACGTTCAAAGATTTGTTTGTTAATTTTAAACAAGATTTTAATGCTATTGTACTCTATGTAGCCTCGTGCCTCTATTTATGTATTCCTTTATTTAGGTCCAAAATTTGAAGAATATTTTGCTCATTAGTAGGATAAACTCTCATTAACGGAATCAACTGACTTAATCATTATTTTTAACGTGAAATTTCTTTAATTTCTTCAAAATCGGCCCAGGGGAGGGTCTTTTGGTAACTCCACATGCAACGGAAACATGTTATAAGTTACTATTAACGCTTATTACAACCTCAGTACGTACGTGCCTTATTTTGGTGTGGGTTTTATGAATGGATGAATCCGTTACTCATTTACAGCTGTGACGCTTGAGTATGTGGTGCCATTGACGCACTACGCATCTCACAATTGGTAGGAGCTAAATTTAGTCTCGTACGCGGTCTTCGAAGAGGCGTGGTTCTGGATTTGTAAATCCCATCCGCAGTGACCTCATTTGAGAAAACTCACTTTGAAGAAATAGATATAATCCAGTAAACTGAAACAGATACTCAACAGCAGTTATAGTTCCGTAAAAGTTCGAAATGTTATGTAGCAATTTAACTATACTTCGCCTACGGACCTCCAGAATTCGAAACTTAGGATCCAGAAATGGAGTGAAACGACTTGAGCAGCAAGACAGAGGGGTACCAGTATTCGTACTCTAATATAGACGTGAAATTTATTTCAATTGGAACCACAGGGAACCTTTTGTAAAAACAAGTAATCACATTTAACCAAAACATGTTTTAATATGTTGTTTTTGCTATTGCTATCATACTACCCTCAAAACTCTCTTTCATGTCGTGATGACAAAAGAAGTCGATCACGCTCGAGACCCTAATAGAGACGGCGCCATTTCATGAAGTAATCAAAATTACATGTGGCATCGCTGGCAGCATAGTTTTAGCAGAAATATTGCGTGCCACTTTCAGTGCATTTGTAGGCGAAAATTGTTCAGGCTGAAGTGGCTTCTGATCAGCTGACCATTGACTAACTTTTGTAAATAAAAATAATAAATTAATATTTACCAATTAAAAGTTTTAAAAAAACATTTAAATTAGATTCCAGATACATTTCTTGTATTGCCTAACACTGTATTATTTTAAAATTGACCCGCTTAGTCTACTTCAGGTTTGAACTATTGCCCGTTGAGGGCGCGTCATTCGCTGCACACCACTACGCAATGTTTCTATCGTAACTAGAGCGAGCTTGCAAATCAAACAGGCTCACTACCTACAGGCACACAACATGCAGGTAGCTAGCACGATTACTCTATTACAACGTGACACTCCCACTAGCTGTAACATATGTTAAGTTTTAAGATTTGGAAGGGCATGAATTTTACATTACATTGTAAGAGTGTTTTGTAGTTGTTTACATCAATTCTGTCTCGTGATGTCCGCACACCCTCTGTAGCGCTCTCAAGATGCTTCACGTGGTCACTTGCGGTAGCGTTTACGCTGAGGCTGTGGTTTCATACACTGATTCTTTGATCGATTATTTTGTGTTGCACGGAGCATTAACGGCTGTCATTAGTGCTGTAAGTGTAGTGCATGTTTTCATCATGGTACGTGGCGGTAATCCTTCCCCGCTGGATGGTGAGATTTGTCCCTGACCTGCACGTCGACTTGTGGAGTTTTCCCTACCAGGTATCTCCCAACCAAGACCAGCAGCTCCAGACAGTGTCACCGCCCCAACTGAGACCAGCTCTAAGTTCCCAACTTGTCTCCCGGCATGTGTGGTAATAGTATGAATGTAGGAATGTAAAGTGTGTGTAAATAAGAGGAGGAGAATGTAATGTGTGTGTAAATAAGAGGAGGATAGGACACGGAATAGGAAGGAGAGATCGCGCACGGTTCGTGGTCCGTGGTTTGTTCGGGTATTACTTCGGCATTCGCCTGGTGTTGACCGGGAAAAGACGGAAAACTACAGATCAGAGCAGCTAATGTCGAAAATCCTGTCAACGTGCGAACCTAGGACCTCCCCGTCAAAGGATCTGCAACAACATCAGTTGATGCCGTGAACGACGTAAGTCGGTGCGAAGCTGTGCTGTGACCCGCGAGAAACCTATGATAAGAGTAGTGTTAAATAATGAGGCCACGCAGAAGTCAAACCGTGCTGCCTCAGCCGGTGACAGTGATGCGAGGTCAAGGGCGCAGAACACTGCAGAAACGCCGTTTGTGTAGCTCAGGTGGGCTGCTGACCAACTACAGTTAACGATGTTAACGGTTCTGGTGAACAGCGCCAACAGAGTGTCATTTTGTAACCAGACGACGTAACAATGCGTGACACGTGAATACGTCGCTGCTGCTTCTCGACAACATATTTGTGTAAGCGTATAGATTTACCGATATTTAAGTGAATTTGCAGCTAACGGGAGATTGAAGCCGACTATTTTGATTGAGATTTTTTTGACGACTGTTTTTCACAGATACGTTACTTTTGCGCTTCAAAAAGCTTTTGCCTTGAGAGAGAAGGAGAATGACGTAGGAGAATGACTGCTTGTTTTTTCAACGACATTCATCTGGGAGAATAAATATTCTAGAATAACTCTGAATTACTATACGGTTAGTGGTACTATTAAGAAAAATGGCTCCTGCCGATTCCGCGTAATTTCTTTTTTATGTTACTCATGCAGTTTAGTTTCCAGAAATTTATATTCCTATATGTTAATTTACACCATTCATGTTTTTTTAGATGAAGTAAGTTCTGATAATCCGTTGAAAGAATTACCTTTGGCAATTTAGAATTATACAACTGAAGTTATTTGAGTAAATCGCATAATTGCATTGAAGAAAACTTTTTACCGAAGGTCATCTCTCAAGAAATGGATCAATTGTTGATCTCTATACTACTTAATTTCCCCAATGAAACTCAATTTCTCAGAGCAACTGGACATAAATCTGAAGCCCCTGGTTCGAGTCACGTTTGGGGTTGTTAATGTTTTGAACAATTTAGGTTAATTGAAATATACAATATTCGCACACAACTCTTGTTAATGCAAATATGAAGAAGGAACATGAATGTCTAGCTAAAGGTAGGCTATCATTTTTTGGAGGAGAATGAGGAAAAGAAGTGTTCATTTTCTCCCATTCGTGTGTCTTTTACATGAAACGTATGAGTGCGGGTGCCTTACTGTAAAAATGTATTCCACAAAAAAACGCTTTTTTGCTGAGCACTTGTTCACTGATTTTACGCCAGATTAAGTAACATTCGAATCTTAATTCATTGGTACCAGCAGATATTGGAATCTGAGAAAAATAAAGACCGTGTTTTATCCGAGGAAAACCAATAGAGTTCTTTGCAAAAGTTAGACAAACGTTTCTGTGTCAGAATAAAGCGTTGAAAGACAATTTGAGGATAAAGATGATATTCAATAAAGGTAGAAAAATCATATTTCGTAGATAAACTAACCAAAAATAGAGCAGCAACAAATTACATAACCGTATAGGCTATTAAAATTTATATCATCACGCTATACTGATTGTTTGCCTTTATTTCTTTAGAGCAGTTGTTTGATTGCGATTCGTCAATTCAGATTGATAAGTTTTCGATAGCTCATGATGAGAAAGTGCTAATTTATCACTTAAAGGGCATAAAGGATTGGAAACTAGTATTTGTATGTGAGAACAAAATAACTCTTGAAGTGATGGGGATTGAAAATTGCAGATCCAGTACGTTTTAAGTGCGATAAAGAAAACGATGAGAAGTATCCCCGAACCCCGTGCATAGGCGAAGGCTTAGTGCTCTCCTCTTGACTGGGCGTATCAGTGGTGGTTTTCTGTTAGCTTTCACTTGATTGGATCACGAAGGGTGAATCGACGAGGGATGAATGATAATGGATGAGATGATGGTTTAAATTGAATTCGGGGGGTATGAGAAGGTACCTACACCTCAACCGTTTTGGAAACACCCTTGATTGACACTGGTAACAATCCCGTAGCCTTTTTCTTGGCTTACGCTGCGCCTCGACGACAGGCGGTATAATTATGGCCGTCATTAGGTCAATATATATAGCAAATAAAGGACGCAGTTGAAGTTTGCAAACCGACGCGATAGCGGAGATTAAAACCGCCCTTGTCCATTTGCGACATGGACCTGTGCGATATCTGTCCTGTGTTTTTCAATACGTATCGAAATACTACCTTTTCTTCTTCTTCTCCTCCTCTCTTTTTCGTCTTTCTTTTTTTCTTATCAGAAATGCCATATAAATTACTTTCTTGCACTAGGAGTCCTACTCAAATGCCATTTTCAACTACAATTCATTTGTTTCGATTATTTTTAACGGACGGCGTAGTGTTAAATTTTTTACGAGGACTGGCCTTTAAGAGTGGTCCTAGTTGCGTTAAATCAATATAACTGAACAGTATTACAAGAAATATTGTTTACAGTTTGTTTAATCACACCAATTGAGATGAGACTAACGATATGCTGACAGACGTGGAACTCCGAAAGATAAGGATAGTATTTTCAATGCATTCTCCTAATCGTCTCACCCACACACAAGGTGACCCAACTTCCTTCTCTCTCTCTCTCTCTCTCTCTCTCTCTCTCTGTCTTTCTTCCTCCCTCTGCTTCCCCCCCTCGCTCCCACCCTGTCTCTCGCTCTCTCCCTCCTACTCTCCGTCCTCCCCGTCTCTCTCTCTCGCCCTTCGTCTCTCTCCCTCTCTCTCCCTCCCTCTCTCCTTCCCTCTCTCCCTCTCTTCCTCCCTCTGTCTCCTCCCTCTATCTTCCGCCCTCTCTCTCCTTCCCCCTCTCTCTCCTCTCTATCTCCCTCCCTCTCCCGGAATATTTTGCGCTGCGCAGCGGGGCCCCCTGCGGCCCCCTCCGGCGCGCGGAAGCTTCCGCAGGCCCGCTGCGCGCCTCAATGGCGGAGCCCTGCTGCGCGATGATGCTGGCAAACGCTTCGCAGGGCCCTCCCTGCCCCTTCCTTCCCTTCCCCCCGCGCCTTCGACCCACTTTCGGCGGTGTTTGGATGACGCGCCAAAACGCCCTTGAATAGTACACCCGTTCGAAATCTTTCGGCGTGATGGCGCTTTGAGGCGGGAATGTAAGCGTTGTCGGGCTGTGACAATGGCAGTCAGGAAATTCGCTGCTGCGACTTATAATGCCGTCTTACACAAACGAGCGGCTCGTGGCGTAATTGTCTGATCGTTCGACGCCCATCCCTGAGATTAGAGTTGAAATCATGATGACTCTACTAGGATTCGGCTTTGTTGACTGGGCGGAGACGATTGGTATCTGCTTAATGCGCGAATGGAATTGAGCTTCGATAGATGGTGTTGCCTCGTATGTCCACTATGCCTCGATGTATTAATATACTCAATGTCTAATTTGGGAGTGTATTACCAAGGAAATATGACGGGGAACTAAAGCGTGTCAAAGCCTTTACTTTCTGAATTGGTCCTACAGTAAAATGTCGTTTGTTTACGTTTGTTCATTTCATTTCGCCACTTCATTGCGCTAGCAATGCGATCTCAGGTTTTGGTTACATACCCTTCCTATCTTCATATACAAATTAAAAAATATTTGATTGCCGTCATAAAAATAATTTATCTAATAAGTACTAGATTTTTAGGTATATTCACGTGAGTGTTATTCTGATATTCTGATGCTGGTATTCTTATGTCAGGCTTTCTGACGAATTCTTTTAAGTTCACATAACTAGAGGTTTTGTAGCCACTAACCGAAAGTATATTACTAGGCAGTATTAGTAGATTACTATTATCTAGATACATTCAAGTTTTGAAATCTATTAAAAATATATTAGTATTTCTTCAATAGATTTTTAATACAAACATTTTTTTTCAGCAATTCACTCCTAGTTTCGAAAATACCTAATTAAATGTTCCTAATAAAATATTAACATTCAAAATACATATTTAGTCAAGTCAATCACGTTCTAAATATGCACATTACGTATAAGTCGAAGAATCGAGGAAATGAAGTAAGCTACATACATCTTCAGGTCATTGACTTCACTAGTAATTTACAAAAGCGTATCTGATGCAATGAACGCTTCCTCATGTCTTGCACGATCATTGCAAATCATTGTGTTACAAGCCAGAAAGAAACCACAGAGACGAAAAACACTGATAAAGCAATTTGTTGCAAGAAAAATAAAGTAACAGTAACTTTAAATAGCTACTTGTGGTAGAAGCACCGCGATGATTATACAACAGGCATGTGGAGAGGGTTAGTATGTATTTCTTTAATGCCATTCTGAAAGGATGAAGTACTTCATACTTCTTCTTTACGTCCACAGACACATCAAGCAGACGTTTGAGGAAGTATATTTTCAGAGAACGTATTCTAAGCCGACTTCACACATCGCACATTTTCATCTTGCGGTAGGACCTTGAGACGTCCGCCCAGTCCATCTTTTCGCAAGCTCTTGAGGCACTCCGTTATGACACGTCCGCTGGCACTTTCCGGCTCCATCGCGCCTAATCCCCGTTTGAGCACGTCGCCCGGCCCTGTCCCTGCGCCACCTTTCGAATCGTCCCACTCGCCCGACCCGTCCGCTTCGTCCGCCCCTTCCGCTTCGTCAGTCGCGTCCGCCCAGTCCACCCCATCCCACCCCGTCCGCCCGCTCGTCCCATACGCTCTGTCCACCCCAACAGCTCGCCCGCCCCGTCTGCACGCCTCATCTGCCCCCCCGCCCCCCGCCCACACACTCGTCAACACACCCATCCACCCGCCAACCCGCTGTCCACCCCGCCCACTCGTCCGCCCTGCACGCCCCACCCTGCACGCCCCACCCTACACTCCCCGCCCTGCACGCCCCGTTCGGCCCCCAGTTCTCCCCGCGCGCTCCGACCGCCTCGCTCGCCCCATCCGCACTCCGTGCCCGCCTCACCCGCCCTGCCCTAGGGCTTTCCCTGTCCGTCCGTCGTCCGTCCCCTGGCTCGCAGGATAGCCTCGGGCGCGGGCTCGTTATTCCTCGCCTTCTCGTCACGTGCATGTGCCTCGCGGCTTTATCTCGCCGCGCATCGTCGCCCCTCCCTCGCGCCTCTCCGCCTCTCGCGCGAGGCATCCGGGTTGCGCAGAGGGCGTCGCCTCAGGCGCAAATGCTGCATTCCGTTTCCGTGTAATCGCACTCGGAGCAAAATTTGGAGATCCGTCAGGTTGAGTTTAATTAATAAACGAGAGCCAAGCCCTCGGCCGTCTGATGGCTATTGCTCATTTGCCATGGACGTGCTCTCGTGTAACGATTCCCGAAGAGGGCAAGAAAAGTGGGAATTTCAAAAATGTCTCAGTTCTTATGGCTGTGACTGTGAAAGCTGATCTCTGCAGCTCATTACAGCATCAATAACGTGGATAGGTTTCAGAATCCGATTTCTCCTCAGTACTTCAGAAGTGCTTGCAAGGAGATTTTTCGTAGGGTCATACCGATATCAGGAGCAGCGCTTTTCATTTCTGAGCACAGGAAAGAATGAACCTTACATCTAATTTCCTCTTTTTTCGTGGGTAGGTGAAAATAGTACTTCACACCAATTTATCGAAAATCTGCCAGTAGTCAGACTACAGACTGATTAATTATTTTGCTTCCGGGCGCGTTTGGTCGTATGTCCCATAAGTAAGGCGCACATTTCTGGAGATGTATGATTCTGACTATATCGGAGTTCCTCCCCTGCTGAAACGTGAGATCCGGTGCCGATCAAGTCGTTGGTTTGCGGGGTTTCCCCTCTCCTGATATCTACGGCAGCGGCACAAAGCGCCGCCCGGAGCAAGTTCAAAGCTTCTGTCAGTGGTAGTGTAGTGCATAGTGCATGCATGGGTACGTGTGTGGTGTATATGTGAGAAAGTAGAGGAGGGGGCAAGGATGAGTGAGGAAAGATAGCGCACTGTCCGTGACGTGTTTGTTGAGGTACTGCTCCGGCATTCGCCTGATATCGATCGGGGAAAACACGGAAAACTACCGATCAGCACAGCCAAGCCCTAGAATTCTCGTCCAGAGAGCTTCTAAATTCGACCCAACCAGGAATCTCCCACCAGCGGGGTACCGCCCCAGCCGATCTACCCACGTGTGTGGTAGTGCAGTGCATGTGTGTAAGTAAGGGGTGAGGATAGAATAAGGAAGAGGTAGGAATGATCTCTCGCGCTCCTTGGCCCGTTTGTCAGGATACTGCTCCGGCATTCGCCTAGTATTGATCGGAGAAACCACGGAGAGCTACCAATCAAAACAGCCGGCTGCTAGAATTCTCCTCCAGGCAGCGGCTGCCCCCCTCCCTCCCGTGGATTTACTGCCCCAGGCTCCTTATTTTCTCTGTGCGTCCGTGATCATTTCTCCCGTGCTTCTGAATTCCGCGCGGCGGCGGGAGGGAGCGGGTGCTGGCGCGGGGGCGTAGGGGCGGGGAGGGCGAGTGGCCGCGGGGTCGCATGGCCGCTGCTCCCGGACGCGCGCGCGCCAAATTGCTGCGAGGAGCGCCGCGGGAGGACGCAGCTGCAGGCGTCGTTTAGGCCGCAAAAACGCCCTCTCGGAGGTGGAGGTGGAGGCGACCGGATGCAGTGCGCTCGAGCTCTGTAATGGCTAATGGTGTAATGCAAATGAATTAATCTTTCTGGGGAAAAGATTCTCGAACTGCGGGCCGTGGGTTGTAATAGGAAGTTGTCGTTTTATCGTAACAATTTTTTTGGCCAGGTAGGGTTGATCACCAGTTTTGTACCGGCAAGCGTCAAGAATCTGAAAAACGTTCCCATTTCAATAACAGCCACCTAGTTTACCAACATATACTTTATTTCAATAAAAATTACAGCCATCATGTCAATTTTGTGACATACACACACAAAATTCTCACTGAGAAACCTTGATCTTGAGCCTTGCCATATTTCCCGATAATTAACATATGAAAATAACTTTAGTTTGAAAGCTCATAAATATTTTTTTGCTACAATAAATACCCAACAGATATATTGATATATAAAGTCTATCACAAGACTTGAGACAAATACTTAGTCTCTCAATCTTCACAGAATAAATTATAGTATTGACAAGGAAACGTCTGGATAACCAAGCTTTCGCACTTTCATATGAAAATAGTTCTCGTTTTCCCAGTTTTCTTATTTCTGATTCGAAGTGTGTCTGGTACAGTGATTTTTTCCTCAAACCATCAGATTTCTTCCAAAGAAGTATTTTGATACGAATGAGGTTACATTGCAAACGTCTTGCCTTACGCGTGTGGGCGGGGCAGAGGGCTGGGAACGGGAGAAAGCTATTTTCGTCGACCCAGGGCAGAATCTCGGAAAGCTCTCAGAGTGATGAGGTCCGGGTTCGATGTCCTTTCCCGCGACGATAAGCCGCGCGCGTCTCCGAGAGGCGATTCCAGATAAGGAGCGACTGGGGGGCGGGGGGGGGGCGGCCGTTGGGCAGATTGAGTCCGGAGGAGAGATGACCTCCTCGACCACTGCCCCTTTGCCAGCGCCCCGCCCTCTCGCTCGCCCGCGAGACAACTCGACTTCTGATTTCACCTTCTCGCCGACCTCCTCTGCACCCTTCTTTGTTTTGCGAACAGTGAAAGGGAGTGATCGGAAGGGTAAGTGGAATTAACGAAAAATACCGGTAAAATGTATGGTCTAAGCATTTATATTGTTGTACATCTTGCGTTCCGCCTCGGTTATCTGATCTATTGTTGTTATACTGATATTGTTTTGTAATTCTTTGCATTCCAAGAGCTACTGCCCACACAACTTTTTCTTGCCTTATACATTGTTTTCTATCGAAGCAAAAGATTCTCGGGGCTGATAATAATGCCTGATGAATATTTGTCTTACTTTTATAAACCCTTCTTGATTTCTTGTTATCAATCTTTAATGGAATTGATGGCTCTCTCCTTGTGATTAAGAAATTCTTGACCCATGATGCAACATTAACTTTTTAAATGTATTCGTTGTTACACATGTATCGCATTTTGTTCAGGAAATGAAACATTTACTAAAAGAGTATGAAGTACTTTTATCTGTTCTCTTTATTGCTTTTGGATCACTCCATCATTTTTTATTGTCCATTCTTGATTGATTCTTCATATTTCTCTTTTCAGGCATAATCATCTCTATTTGTTTCCTAATTACGATCGTTATCTTCTCACCCCAGCGTCGTTGCATCGTTCGCCGTGGGCATCAAACTACCCATTCTCCTCTCCCCTCCTCTTTCTTCCTCCCCTCTCTCTCTCTCTCTCGCTCTCTCTCGCTCTCTCTCCTCTCTCACCGCGCGCGCGCAGCGGAGACAAAGGAAATTGAGCGGCGCGGCGCGGCGCGGCGCGGCGCGGCGCGGCGGTGCGGTGCGGAGCCGGGCGTGGGCGGGGCCGGGAGCGGGCTTAGCGCCCATCCAATTTCCTCGGGCAGTCCGCGCCACGGAACTTCCTCCGTGCCCCCTCGCGGCTCTTCCAGTTGCGGCGCAGAGGGTCCGAATGCTCCGCCACATGATTCCTGTGCGCTACAAGAAATCGGAAAAACATTTTCTTTAAATATACTAATCTTAATTTACAAAAATTTAACAACATGCGAAGAAAATGAATACGCACGTATATGTGTATATAATGAATGTATATATAAGAGCGGTAAACTCCGAGAGAGTGGCGTAGAGAGACAAAGAGAGACAGAGAGTGTCGGAGACATGCAGAGTGACGCAGACAGACACACACACACAGAGAGAGAGAGAGAGAGAGAGAGAGAGAGAGAGAGAGAGAGAGAGAGAGAGAAAGAGAGGGAGGGAGAGACGGCTCACGAAAGGTAGAGAGTAACACAGACAGAGAAAGACAAGAGACAGAGAGGAAGACAGTGACAGAGAGTCAGATAGACGGGTACAGAGTGAGACAGATAAAAGCGGACCGAGGCAGACAGAGTAAGAGAGACAGACGCAGAGGTAGACAGAGGCAGACATAGACAGAAAGACAGACAGAAACACACAGAGAGAAACAGAGAGACAAAAAAGAGAGAGACAGAGAGAGATATAAACAAGGAGAGATAGAGTCAAAAGACAGACAGAAACCCAGAGAGAGAGAGAGAGAGAGAGAGAGAGAGAGAAAGAAAGAAAGAAACAGAAAGATACAGAGATAGAGATAAACAGAGGGTGACGGAGAGGAAGACAGTCAGAGAGACAGAGCCACAGAGGTAGAGAGAGATACAGAGAGAGGCATATATAGAGACACAGAGAGAGACAGACAGACAGAGGCAGATAGAGACAGAGGCAGGCAGAGGCAAACAAAGACGCAGAGAGAGAAACATATATATATATATATATATATATATATATATATATATAGAGAGAGAGAGAGAGAGAGAGAGAGAGAGAGAGAAAGAGAGACAGAGGGACTGAGGGGTAGAGGCAGAGCGAGAAAGAGACACAGCGTCCATCTCCCCCGCGAACTCCGGGTTTTCTCGTCGTCGGAAGAAATGCTCCTTGTTCGCCACTACCGGGAAGAGTTGGCATTTAGTGACTGCAATGAGATTCTTTTCGGTCTTGTGCTTTTCTGGTGAAGTATTAGACAAAGTTTGTTGTTTCGGAGGGAGGGGAGAAGGATATTAGACTACAAATTTCATTTGCATAAAAATATTGCTGCATCTTTTTCATATTAAAATATTTTTTGATATGCAGTTACGCCAAGTAAAATAGTGTTGGACAGTTTAAATTATATTCACATTTAGTTAAGCTATTATTGTGAGAAAATTATATTTGTTGTTTTATCAACATTTGCTCCTTTTCTTTTAAGCTGAAAATCGGCTGAAAAGCTTTAAAGCATTTATCCAGATAAATTTCTTCACATTACGACTTTGTACTTAGAAACCACAAGTTTTAGAATAACGAGTGAATTTTCTATTTCAGAATACTTGTTAGAGTCCTTCTCTGACAGCCAATAACTTTCACTTACTTAATTTTCTTTCTTTGTGCTTCATCAAATCAACATCAAAAATATTTTACAACGAATTGTTATGGAGTTATTAAATCACTCACTAGTTACAGCGGATAGTTAAACGAAGTACACTGTTGCGTAAATGTAAATAGAAATAAACTCCTCAGTTGGCAGGATCTAATACACGTATACTTTCTTTGTTTGAAGGGGAACATTGTGTGGTAACGTATGACTTCGTGTCGTAGAGTTAGTTTCTTTGAACGGTAGGCGGTTGAAGGGTCTTTGGGTCAGAAGCCGCTTGCCGCTTTATCTCCCTGGGCAGTCCCTAGGCCGGCGCCCCTCCCCAGCAGCGTCCACGAGACTCTGCCATGCCGCGCGAGTACATCGCAAAATAGCAACCCCCGAGCGATGCGCCCCGTCCCCGCCCCGTCCTCGCTCCAACCCTGTCCCGACCTGTCCCGCCCACGCCCCGTCCCCACCCCGTCCCCGCCCTTCCCCCTCCCCTCCCCCGCCCCGCTCCCCGTCACCATCCCGTTCCAGCTACACCCCCGCCCCGCCCGTGCCCTGCCCCCACCCAGTCCCCACCCCTCCTTACCCGCCAGCCTCTCCCTTTCCCTTCATGCCCCAACCCGCCCTCCCCGTCCCTAAGCCCTACACCGAACAGCCCCTCTCCGCCCCACGCCGCCCCTCCCCGTTTCTCCTTGCTTCGCCTCAGCCTGCTCCACGCTCTGTAAGTCTCATCCCGGCCGCCCGCGAGTATTGAGTGAGTAATTCGTGTTTATCACGAAGAATCAAGTATATCACACGTTAGATACATTTGAGAAAGAAAAGAAATTTCTTCGGCCACTTGTGTAGGCAAAACATTGTAATTAATATGTTTAATTAAAAATCTACGAAATAATAATAATAATAATAATAATAATAATAATAATAATAATACGACTCAGAAAGAAAGTTATCCGTTAAAAGAATTTCAATGTGTTCTTAGATTCACCAGCTACAAGAATGTGATAAGAGAAGCAGATAAACAAATTACTAGGAGACAGTGCAAGAAAAAAATATTTCAAAATAGTAAATTGTTATCTTTTGTTGATTGCAAAACAGTCATTCATAAGATAAATTCATGTGTTTCTAAGTTTCTTAAAGCCTAACTTCACTTTGATTTCACTCTGAAAATTATCTTACACTAAATTCAATAACAGTTAGGCACTCCAAGAAACTTTTAGTTCACACTATTAGTTAGGCACTATTTTGTTCTCTGCGAAAAGAATTATATTTTTAAATTATTATATTCACGAAGTGGATAGTATTTTCAAACTCTACATATTATTCACACGGAAAGAGAATATCGGATTTTCTAGTGTTTTACTTCCGGGTCATAAATTCACAACCAACCAAGTTTCATATAAAAGTAGAATCCTATATTATACGCCTAGCGTTGCGAAAACTTCAAAAGACATTTTATGGCAGGGCCGTACCTATTTTTCATGCCAGTTTGTGTCATCTAACATATACATACCGTAAGCGAACTATGCCGATAAAAAAATTCTCAATTTATGTCCTTCGCGCTCCAGAAAGCTCCTTTATTATCGTAGGTTGTGAAGCGCACACGGGAAGTTCTTAACTTACGCTTTCGTGAACGGGCGTTTCGCGAGGCTATTTCCTGTCTCGCACGGCCGAATTTCCAGCTGCCGCCGCCTCCTCGATGGTTGCTTACAACCGCCGCGCCGCCGGGGTTACTCGGTGGATGGCACCGGAATGACGTGTTCGCTAACGGAGAGCACGAAGCTTCTCATGTACGCTTGCTTCCATTCGACCGACTGTTCCACCCTTGCTCCTCTGGCTTAGGAAATGGGTTCGGATGGGCTTTAAAGGCCACGTTGTGAATTACTCATATCAGTGAACTGCGGCGCGACTTAGCGCTGTTTGCATGTGTGCCTTTCTTGTTGTTTTTATGCATGCTTGTATTTTATCTTCTGTAGGGATGATAGAAAAACGATAAGATATTCTCGGATTAGTTTCATTACCCTAAACACCCTTTATTAATTAATGTTATCTGCGCTGTCAAGTAATTTTATAATCATATTTATTTAGTTCTTCACATTAACATTTTTGTCATAAATATTAGCAAAAATATTATTTAGACGTCAGAGAAACAAACTTCTCGAACGAGTTTTCTACAGCATATTGTGGAATAAGTTCTTTAGGTGTAAATTACTGAATTAATTCGTATGACATTCGACCGACAGCAAGTAGTGTGCATTATGCTGCCAGGACTTTTGCGGCAGAACTTGAAGTCTGTATAAAATAGATATTGACTTTGAAAGTTCAAACTGCAGACGTTTCTATGAATAGAAATATTATGCGTTTTTATTTTTGATTTTGTATATGATATCCACAACTTAAGGTTCAATAATCAAATTTGAGAAAGTTGGTTAATTTTTTCGGTGATCTATCAGTAAGAAAGCGATGCACATATTTCAGCGTATACTAGGCGGTTTGTTTTGAATGACATTCAGAATTAGTTTCAAATAAAAGTAGTTTGCTCAAAAATATCATGGTCTGATTATCATTTCAATTAATTTTTTGAATTGATATTTTAAAAGATCATTCTCAACTACATTTAAAATTTGAAGAAGGTCTAACAATATGTATTCCCCCCCCCCCATTTAGAGCAATTTATAAGCACTTTCTCGAATAATAGTATCATTACGACGACTTAATTTAACTGCGTATTCCCCCAAGCTAAACATTCTCGGAAGTTCGCAGGCGAAGCAGAACAATATTTTCTTTCTAACAGCGTAAATCTAACTGTAAACTAGACGGCGCGGCTTTTCATCGGAAAAGTACTACCAGTAAGACAAGGCGGGTATAGCAACCTCTCATTCACCGAAAGACGTGGCCAATTAGGTAAAGGTAGACACGATCACGTGAGGCTCTCTTCCTGACCGCAGCGCGAGGACACGGCAGCGGCGGCGGCCCTTTACAGAGGCAGCGGCGGCGGAGCGGTTGACTATGGGAACCAGGAAGCTTTTTCTGGCCGACGGCGTGGGCCCGGGGGAGGCTTGGCCCTGCAGACCCACTTCCCCTGGGGGCGCTGGGCGCGGGGTTTCGGTACCCGGCGGCGCCGTTACAGGCTGCGGCGCGGGACCGCACGCGCGTTCCCAGACGCCGCTACCCGTGGGACGCGAGCACCCCGCCTGCGCCCGCCCGCACCCCGCCGCCGCAGCGCTGCGCCCCTCCTCCCAAGTCAGTTCGGGCATCAATTGATGTGACAGCAGGCCTCTGGTCGGGAGGTCCTAGGATTCCACCCCGACGGGGAAAGGATTTTCGACACTTCCTTGTCAGCTAGGTCGAATCTGGCATCTGTCTGGGTGAGAATTCTAACGGCCGGCTGCCCTGATCCAAAATTTTTCATGGTTTCTCCGATCAACACCGGGCGAATGCGGGAGCTGTACCCTGACAAACAGGGCACAGACCGCGCGCTATTTCCTTCCGTGTCCTATCCTTACTTACGTACACACACACACATACATGCATTATACACATTCCGAGAAATCAATCGGGAGCTCACAGCTTGACCGGGCTGGGGTGCCCACCTGGTGGCGCATACCGGGCTGGAGTTTCCGTGTGGCACAGCGGTGAGTGGATGGGAGTCAGGTCTCGCCATCCAGTGAGGGAGGGTCACTGCCACCTCCCGCGATAAAAGGCTTGCGTTACACTTTCGATTCTAATGACCACAGCACTTGGCGCGCCCGGAATCACTAACCAATCAATTAAATTCTCTACTTGTTGCCTTTAGCAGGTGTTTGGCATAATTGCAACTTACATGAACAGAAATCATGGAGAATTAGGTTTAAAAAATCGAATTGTTCGGAAACTTCATTTACTGAAAATGATGAGGGTCACCACTGGGTACAAAAATCATGTGGTACTTGACTATTCTTTCATGATAGGAGACTCCAAAGCAAAACGGTTTTGCTACTGCAATCCTAGAATTTTGCGAAACGTCAAGGATGTGTATATTTACAAGTTTAATGTTTACTTCCATGTGATGTTCGGGATAAACCATAGGAAAGAAGTAATTCCGCGGAAGATTACGTTTTTTCGTGGTAGCAAGACAGTTGCGTCGTTGTTCGCGACGAGAATAGCAATTAGCGCTGGAATTCTGAAAACCGCTGCGACAGAACGAAACGACTAGGAAATGACGAAGGCTTTGGGAGTACGACGGCAATGCCAGTGTCGACACAGACGTCTCATGAAGCGCGTGATGTGTGGAGCTGTGCCCGCGAACCGCACTTCGGGCGACCTTACCCTTGACATTGCATTTCCTACTGCAGTAAAACCAAGAGCTGCCGACAATACACACGAATTTGAAACTTGCTTGGCAGTTGTTGCCTTCAACAAATATATTCATTATTTGACACACACTCTGGTCGTAATGTAAGCAGGTTATTTTGATCCCCAATATATATCGAAAAAATCGAAACAAATAAAGTGGTATGATAAGATTTATAATTGCAAGAATAATATTTCATATTAGCTGGTTTCAAGGAAATAAAGTAAAGTACGAAATAAACTCGTGGATACAAGTGAACTTTTTTTATCATTTTTTAGGATACAAGTGAACTTATTTTATTTATTTATTAGGACAGGAGATGCTTCTAAACAACAAAGGGAAGTAATGCATCATTTGAGTGGAGTAAATCATATTACCAAGGGTAAAGATACAAAACTTGCTCAAATAAGTGCTATACCACATTTGTAAAAAGAGTAGGAAAGAGTGCCGAAGATCACCTGTCCGTGAAATACAGAAACAGAATTGGAAGAATACAATTGATATGTGTTGAGTGTAATTGATAGTTACATCACGAGAGTGTGCTGAAGACAATCTATGAGGAGTCCTTGGAGTAGTTCGTTAAACAGATTTTTGTAGAGGAAGTGATAAGAATTGTAGAATTTTTATCTATTTTTGTGTACAAAACGCAAACCTAAACATAAGCTAAACGAGAAATAACTATGCCAATATAACAAAACATAAATCTTACAAGCGAGCAAATAGAATAGAACAACGGGAAAATATTTTCTTCGAAATTATGTTCCTCCACAATATTGGAGCCCGTGGCAATAGTTTCGCTTTATCACATCTGTCAAAACAATTGACAACTCACATTCAAAAACACATTTTGACATTTTGGTATTTAAGGTAATTAACCAGAAACGTTGTATGCTAAAATAATTTCGCTAAAAATTATGCGAGATTAGTGAGTGTTTAGATTAAACAAGCTTTAGGAGTATACACCGTACAAATTTCTCCCATACTTGCGTCTGAGTTAAAATGCATCTTTCATCCGTTGGTAATCATATATGTTTGGGTAGAACATCAGATACAGGCGTTAGCTTAAACGATTGCATGTAATGTTTGCTCGTTCAAAATTAACAATTTTCGGCTTCCCAGATACTCAATATTTTCATTACTGCTCCTCTCGTGTAAGTACGTGACGAGAAAGCATGAGTTCAAGAGAGTAGTTTTGCAACCCCTCCTCTTGGCTAATTCCTACATGAGTCTGCTGGAATCGAGATTTAGATGACGCCTCTTCTATGACTCATCATCATCATTAGTAATAATGAAGTTTTATGTGTGTTTGATTACTTAAGCTGTTTAATAAGATCACAACAAATGGTATGTTGAAATATTATGAATTGCAATAATTTGTGATGAGATGTGTCTTATGAGATGAAATGAGATATAGATCTACAAAAATAAAAAAAAGGATATAGTGTGCATAATTATCTGACGAAAATGTGGTCAAGAATTCTGAGAACCATATAATTTATAGAGTTAAGAAATTTTATTAATTCTTCCTTTATATGTTGAGGAATTTAGTTGCATAGAGGACGAGAGAGTGACAGAAAGCCAACTTCCAAACACGGAAATACACTACCGGAAACTGCTAATGAATTATAAGTAAAATTCTAAAGTAATTAGCAATTAATGCATATCATTTAAACTCACACTAACTGAAAAGGAAATTGATTTTATTTTATCAAATCAGACTTTTCCATCGAATGACTCCAAAGGTTCTTCTGTGAATCTTATCCCCCTTATTCCCAATTTGGCGGGTTCAGACCCGTTCGAAGCCGTGGATTTTTAAGGGCGAAAAAATCCTTCGTACGCCTTCCTTCGGAGGGGAAGTAAAGCCGGCTGTCCCATGTTAGTAGATTTACTTGCATGTAAAAGACCCTCAAGCCTAAATGAAGCCTCTGAGCTAAATTCAAATCGACAGTTTCGTCGCCCAGGAAATACCCCCTTTCTCCGCTAGTGGGTGATAAGAGCGAAGCGAAATTTACGTGGCCACACGAAAGACCGGGCCTGAGTCTCGCCACGTAAAATAAGGCATCAATTCAATTCAATATTTTGTTATGGTGGTGATCTGAGTACAGTATTATTTTCCGCTTTTTCCATTTACACCTCTCTTCAACATTCCGCTTATTCCACCTTCCGTTCTCCGGCGCTGCGCCTTTCAATCTCGTTTCCTTCTCCGTCGCTCCGCGCATCATCTCTCTCTTTCGCCACCGCTTCGCGTTTTTGCGCGTTGACCGTGTGCCTCCCCCCTACCCTTCCGCTTTCCTCACGGCTGGCTCGCGGGCCTCGCGCCGTCCTTCCGCGAACGTTGCTGCGTCCAGGCGGCGTTTAAGTGGACAAATCTGGGATTTACCTCACCGCCAGACGGATTCCTCCGGATAATTACATCCAATGACACGTAGAAAACGCGCCGTCCTCCGCGCCGCCCGCGCCTCGGCGCATCGCGCATCGCGTGTCTTTTTGCCGCCCGCGGGTTAATGATCCCTGCGGCGCAGGCGGCGGAGCGACGGAGCACGCGCGCGAGGTTCGCACCTGTGAAGTGGCATTTCAAAACATCAATATTGATTGCTTGGGTTTTACGTAGTTTACTTTTACACTCGCTCGCATCTTTTTTTTGGGCTTACAATAAGGTTAATCGAAACGTATTCTCCTTACTACCATTCCAATACTTCCAAACAAGGCACACTACCGGAAACTGCTAATGAAATATAAGAGAAAATTTGAAAGTAATTAACATTAAATATCATTTAGCAAATAATATCATTTAAATTCACACTAACTGAAAAGGAAGTTGATTTTATTTTATCAAATCAAACTATTTCCATCAAATCACTCCAAAGTTGCTTCTGTGGATCTTATTTAGTTATGGTGGTGATCAGAGTACAGCAAAAACGTTGATGTACTAGGTATCTCTAGCGGGTACCTACAGATAACAATAATTTGAAAATACTTTTAGGAATGCGTCGAATGCCTGTTGTTATTTAGGTTTTGTGAATACTTTGTTGAGGCTAGGTTGTATTGTCTTATTCGATCTATCGTGTTCATGTTTAGAAATTATTGGAAAAAATTAGCTATTTCATTGATAATTGAGAGAATATTTAATTCTCTTGGAACTTGTTGCTTTTAAATACGCCAAATTGTAAGTCATTAGAGGGACTTATTTAGAACTCTTTATATTTTGTGTGATAGGAAATAACCACCACATAATTTATTTCTATTTTATGTTAGATGGAGCGGCATTTATTGAGAGAATGAATGCATGTAATATTAGGTGTCTGATTGTGGTTTCCGTTGAGTGGTGTAGAGCCATTTATAAACGGAATTTCCGCGTTCGAATCGATACAACCCGCTAAGATGTCTGAGAGAAAACAACCGTTGCCATTGCTGAGACTATGATCAGAAGGGCTTGAGTTCGAGTCTCCACGATGGCGAATTGTCACACTACCTATGTCTATTTCAGCCACTGTCTAGATGTGAACTCTGACGATCGGCCGCACTATTCGGTAGTTTTCCTTACTTTTCCCCATAAACTTTCGTAACGTGAACCGAATATCTTGCTAGACGTAGTTGCTATTTTTAATCTTGAATGCTCGTCATTTCAGAAATTTTGTGCAGCGAACATGAAAATGTTTTTTTAACATTATAGTTGTTCAAATTTAACAATGATATACCATTGAATTTTTCTGCGCAAAAGCATAACTATTTTTACCTCAGATTTCAATATAGGAATAAAAGGAAATTAGGAATGATATTCAAATACTTTTCCGTTACCCTTCAATTTAAAGGGCTTTATTGCTTTTCCCCTGGCTGAAAGATAATTACAGAGAGTATGAGTTGTTGGTCTTTTGATGCACGCCTATTCACTGCCAATCTTGCTTTTCAAATGTACTCGAGGGGAAAATTAGATTTCCTGTTCGCAAGTGGTTGTAGATGACAGAAGGTATTGCAATGCGTCTTGGTTGTTACCGCACGTTTTTGCTATCCTCCTGATCGTTCACCGTAAAAATCATACTTTTCATTTCGTCTTCATTCCTTCCGTAAGGCGTAAGGGAGCCACGCAATGAAACACCCGCGGACTCCGGCGATGCGACCTTTATCAATCGACATGGTCAGTTTCCAACTCCAGGTTTTGAGTTCAAATCATAGAAGAAGCATATACAATATGTGGGGATAAAAGATTCATAGAACGTTCCCTCACTATTGTCTAATTCCTTCTGCTTCTCCTTTCCTTGATACCAATGTTTTGTCGTTCAGTCCACCATGTATCATATGAATTCATTTACACATGTTTATAAGAAGACATGTATGTCATTCACATGAACAGTGACATTAAGTCAATATATCGAGAAAAAAGGCACTCTCAATCACTTGAAGAAACGAATACATTATTGGTGATCAACCTCTGATTTTGTAGTTTTCCTTCGGACAGTTGTTTTCTCAATGCTCCAGGATTCGAAGCGAGTGTGAAAATGTCAAATCGAGTGTGATAATAACTGTTTTTAAACTTACAAATGTTTTAACTTAAAAGTTTTCAAAAAAATTACAAGTTACAATTGTAGTAAAGTTGTATTAATTTATTATAACATATTTCGAAGATTTCTATAAGTAAAAAAGAATAAAATTCATAAATATTTTTGTAATCAAAGGGATCTTGATCTTTATTATACCAATCGGTTGGCGGTGCATATTTGATTATCGACACTCAATCAATCATCATTGATCTGTTTTAAACTGTTATCAATCCCCTGGAGGGTTAATACCGACCCTGTTGGGAGCCCGTGAGTTAGTATTTGTGCCTTAGAATACAGTGGTAGAATGTGAGAGACTTTTATATGCATGCCCAGTATGGATCAGTGCAACCAAATTATAGACCAAAAAACTTCAAATAGTCCAAAATCAGTTCCTCCGCACCATCATGAAAACACCATGGTTCATCTCCAATTCACAACTTTATAAAGAATTCCAGTTACAACCGATAATCAACCACATTATTTTTTATCCGCCAATTCGGTGGTTATCCAAGTTCGCGGGTTCAAATACGTTTAAAGCCGCAGATTTTTAAGGGCGAAAACATTTTTCGGATAGGAAGTAAGACCGGAGCACCCGTGTTGTAGTCTTTATGTTCGTAAAAGACCTTCAAGCCTAAGAGCTAAATTATGATCGCTTGCTTCGTCACACGAATTATAATTTCTTTCGCTGCTAGACGGCGAAAGGAGTGTAACGAAATTTGCTTGGTCAGGCGGAAGAGCAAACCTAATGAGCTAAACTTAGGCATCTTTGAATGAAGGCATTTCTGAATTTATTTAAATTCAATTCAAGATACTCGTCACTTTTCGATAGTAAACACTACACTCTGGGGACTGATGAATATAGCACTTGACGCTCCCGGAAACACGATGTAATGAATCGATCAATCGATATTATTCAAGCGCTGCAACCTGATGGCGGAGAGACACGTTTTTCCTCGAAAGAGGAAACAGCTCTAAAAGTCTCCACATTTGTGAAATGAGGCGCATCTTTCTATTTCCTCGGGTGACGTCCCTCTGAGCCCCGTGGCCCCGCGCCTCCCCCCCCCCCCGCGTCCAGCCGCCTCGGCGAGCGTGTGCTGCGTCACGTCGCTGTCGAAAGAAGCTAATTTATAAGTCACGGAGGGGAGCCGTTGCGTCGCGATGCGGACACCCGGAATTGTTTGGAGGGCGCGCGCGTGTAGGCCGCTATTGTCTGCTTGTCGCCGTTTGTCGCTCTGGGAGAGCGACGCTGTCCTCACATCGCTTCTTCACAGCGGGGCGCCGTGTTTGTTCTCCGGGTTATGAAGCGAACTCCAGTCGCGGTCAAGTCGAACCCGAGAGTTAGACTGCAGTACAAAAATTTCCCATAGTGATATAACTTTATGAACAAATTCTTATATTTATGAAAAAATATTCTCTATAGATGTTTGTTTAGATTTACTGTATATAGTTGTAACTCGTGTAATTTTATTCTGAGCGGTGAAATTAGGCATTTGTCATATGCTTTACTATCAAAGCTTTACTCTATCAAAATGTCTATCGATTTGTTATGCAATTAATTTCTGGGTTGATCATATACTAAGAAGGTTTTCCAAATTCAATATTTTCTCTTCTAGTTGGAGACTACGGGTGTTACAATACTAATTGAACATATCTCTTATTTTGTTAACATTGGGCTATGATACAAGTAGTGTATAATAAATCATGTTTTTGTCTTTGTTTCATTATTTGAAACGTTCATTCATAATATTTCTTATTTTGATTGAAAATAAGTGCTTGTTAGGTAGACTTGATATCTCACAGCTCCCATGACACTTTAAAACTGTACTTTCGGGGACTGCTTCCGTGTTTTTACCTCCCTAACATTTTGTAGTAATAGCGTTATATGAAAGATCCAGGGTCATCGAGGCATATGCATACAAAGAGGTGAATATGCATTCTGTGAAGGTTCACATTAGGGTCATAGCTTTGATGAAGTAAATAGGGAACACATTCAGAGGCGCTTACTCAAGTGGCTATTGTGTGTAGCTGGCCATTTGTTTCTGTAGCGAAAGCGCAGCTCTTCTCGCACTGTTTCTTCTCAGTGGGGTGTCCCATCACTCGGGTGGCCCTTCATGATCTTTGGCGTGGATTTGGTCGTTGCGCTGTGCTCCGCCAGCGTTGCTAGACAACTGTACCAATTACCACATATTACATACTGCTCCTGTTATCTTATAGAGTATTTATATGGTACAAAATTGCACAATTTATTAGAATGAAATCATGTGCTCTATTTAACAAACTTACGTGTCTGTAAGATGGTTAATTTGTATCATTTCTTCAAAATATTAGTTTAGAGACGTCAAATCAACTTCCTGATTTCCTTTCGTTTCAGAATGTTTCAGAAATTTAAGTAGGATGTTTACCTTCCGGGTTCTCTGTTAAGATAAACTATTTGAGGAATTAAAATAAGTTTGGCCAGGTGTTTTGAAAATGTACACATTACGTCTTATTATATAATTACACTATTTATATCGTCACTCACTCGTATCGTCTGATGTGCTATGTTATTTAATAACCTATGTGGACTAAAATAGGAGAAATATTAATGAGCAGTTTCCAGTGTGAATATTAATTTATAAAAAGTATAAAATGCCAATTTAACACTGTCGTGATTTTTAGCAATACAGATTAGACCTAGTTAATTAGCAAAATTGTAATTTGCGAACGTCATGATAATTCAGAATTTTATAATTGTCTGTGAAGCGCCAGGCAATATGTTAAATACTAGATAATTTCCTTAGTTCTTCGAAACGAGTTTTGAAAAACATCCAATATCATCAATAATCTGCATTTCTGGAACATTTAAGGGATTACGCCAGTGAATAATTATATTGTAACCTTCCTTTGTCGCAGGAGGCTAGAACCCTCCATCTAAGGGCGGTTCTCGGATTCAAACTGCATGCGGTGCATTGGGTGAGTATTCTTACTCAAGATAAATTGACATTTGTGTGGCTTGTAAAAGAACTCTGGCCAAAAAGCCAGCAGAATTAAACTCTCCTATGAGAATGCCCGTCGTAAGCTGCTCCCATAGTCATGCAGCCGGGAACGACGCCAGTTAAAACATACTAATAAAGAGCGTCTGTCCTCAGTGGCTAGTTGAAAATTAGTGGCATTGGGAACCCATTAGGTCCCTAAGTAAAAAAGAAATTCAGCAGAATACAACTCATCTGGGGTGGGCCAAATAACAAAACCTCGGTATTAGACAGCAGCGGCGTAAGAATGATTTGTCATTTCTAGTGATAATTTGATCTTCATTGTTAACATAATCTTCATGGTCATTGGGCAAGTTAATTAGATTGCATATAATAATTTACATGGAAATATCTGGTGTTTTATTTATTCGTTTATTGTCATACGTTTGACAGAACATGGTGTGCCGCATTTGCATTACTAACATCGCCTGTACGTAAGAGCCATGAACACAAATCATTTGATTAGGTATTGTAATACTACCGGTTACCTGTGGAACCGAATAGCGGCCCTGACGTTGGCTCAGTCGGTGATGGAAGGAATTGTCTGACAGATACAATGGCAGTACGAAACAAACACTGTGATCACTGGTAAAAAAATTACTTTATTCCTGGGCAACAAAAATTAAGATGCCCCAGGGAAGTTACACTCTTAAACCAAATAAAAGAATAGTGGGAAAATTAGATGAAGTTAAACGAAGATGGAAAGTTAATAATAGGAGTTAAGCTTAAAAAACTAGGAAGAATTACAACTAACAATTACAATTGGTGAAAATTCAGTGTGTCATAGCGTGACACCGCATTACTAAAAAAAAAGATTACAAAAAAAAACGGGCGGTAGCCCCAGAGCGGTATTGCCTGTGAATAGATTCTGTTGTGCGGCCGGAACGGACCCCGGCGCGGAGAGCAGGGGCGGGCGGGGCGACCTTGAAGAGGCGTGCGTCAGAGGCCAATGCCTCCCCTCGCCGGCAGCTGAGCGGTGTCCCGTGACGTCATCGAGGGAACGGCGTCTGGCAGCGATGTCTGGCAGCGATGTCTTGGAGGCGAACGCCGGGAATTTCTCCCGGTCTCAGGAACGGAGTAATCAGCCAAGCGTCTCTTCCGATTCTTATGACCGTCGTTCTCAAGTCCGATTTCAAAAAATTAAGAAATCCTTCACGATTAATTCAAACTCCAGAGAAGTTTCTCTGTCTACTGACTAATAGCTTCCCACCGGCGCAGCTTCTCCCTTGACTACCCTGCGTCTTCTCCTGCTCTGGCCCTTCTGACTATTGAAAATTTTATAAGTCCGGCAGAGGCGAATTTTCCTCTGACCGAAGAATAGCCCCCCGGAAGAAGCTTCTACCCCGACTGCTCTGCCTAGCGTTCAAATCTCTTCTGATTTTCTCTCCGTCGAAATTGTATAAGGTTAACTTTGCCCCCCACCCTAATATTCTCGTATGCCCGAGTCCCTTGTAATAGTCGTGTAGCTATTGGCTAAAAGTAGCGGCGCAGTGAACTTTTTTCAGCCAATCGCCACGCGAGAAGCCATGGAACTTTCCGCCATCTGCGCCACTGCGAGCATACAGTATGTTCTTGTTCCTTCTCAAATACATCGGGCGTTCCCGCACGAGGGCTCTCCGGTGAAGGAATTATCGATTTGGGGATTTCGTAGATGTTCTGGCATCCGCGCGCCTGCCCTCATCAATGTTTTGACGCCGGCCCTTGTAACGACCTTCTTAATGGGCCGGCGTAAATTGCCACTAGACGGTGGGCTGCGCGCCTGACTCCGTCTGTTATTTTCCCAGTAAAATTCCTTTAGTCTGGTTAATTTTTATCTAACTTGTCTGAGGAATTCTGTACCGTGAGCGTACAGTGTTCTGTTGTTCCATCTCGACAGGCGCCCCAAAGAGTTTCTCGACTCGGCTGCGTCCGAGTGCATTTCAATTAATTTTTCTAACACCAGCCCTAACAGCAACTTCGTAATGTGCCGGAGGCGCAAGGGACGGTCATTAAAGCGGTGGGTGGGCGTCTGACGCCGTCTGTCTATTCTTTCAGAACAAATTCCTTTGGCCTGGTTCATTTTATTTGAGGAATTCTGTATCGCTACAATACAGTGTTCTATTGTTCTATCTCGACAGGCGTCCCAAAGAGAGCCCAGACGCGGCTGCGTCCGAATGCATTACAATTAATTTTCTAACACAAGCTCTAACGGCGACTTCGTAATGGGCCGAGGCGTAAATAGCTGCCGCGTTAAGCGAGGCCGCACGTGCAGCGTCGTCTGCTTCTTCTTCCAACTGCCTTCAGCCTTATAAAATTTAGTATTAGGAAATTGGTTTCGCTACAGTATATTTCCTTAACATTGCTCGCAATAACTCACCCACATCAAAGCGTCGTTTCATTGATTTAAACCTGGTAGACATGCCACACGCAAAGTACTATATCAAAAATACATACTCGTAGCCACACAAACTCACACCCATGAAAGCATTAAGCGCAAACTTGATTTTGCACATCCACGAGAGGGTGGTGATTCTGGTTTCGGAAAGGGACAATAGGCCTTGAACTAAAGAATCTATTTTACGACTTGGATGAAAACAGATGGAAGGAGGAAACGATAGGTGAGGAAGAGGCAATATTACGCTTAGCCTCGGTTGGTGAAAGTAAAGTCAGGTTAAAACAATTGTCTTCTGTCATGTTACCATGACTACTCTTAACTCTTCAAGCGCAGAAATGTGTTTGTTAGTGTCCAAGACAACAAAATAGTCCAAGAAAGAAAAAAAGTTACAAACCTTCAAGTATTGCGCGATTCCTGCAATCAATGAAAATTATTTTTCTCGTTCTTTATATGTGTAAGTATCCAAGTTAATATAACAATTATTATTAACTAGAAAGCAGCGAATTAATTTGTGGTGACTAAGTTCCGTCTTAGCAGAGAAAATAGAAAGTACAAATTGAAAAGTACGGGAATGAGCGACGAATATTTTGAAAAATGTTTATTAACAAAATTTCAGTGCATTAATGTTTATCGGTGTTAATTATTGAGTATCAAAATATATTGTATTTTTTCTAGGTTAAGGTTTAAAAGACGTTTTTCCTGAGCTTTTGCTTCATCTTTATGCTGCCTGCGTAAAGAAAACGTAAACGTTGTTTTGCTTGTCCTCCATGTGAACGAGAACCATGAGCATCCATAGTGGTAAAACTAATGGAAAATGTTCGTTACTGAATATTCTTGGAAATGTTCGTATTTAATCTATAATGAGCATTGCTGCCAAGGATTGATAACTGGGTAATCCTCTCGAGGTTATGCATGGATGAAGGCTACTGAGGACATGGTATTTAAACTGGTTTGCAGTAGTCGTGATTCAACTTTTGTGGTGAAGACGTGGGACATTGGCCTGTTGCATTCTTCACTCGGTTTTTCGAGGAACAGGGCAACCTTGAGAAGCGTCCACGGTTTTGTCGACGGAGCTACGATTTCTTTAGGCGTAGCTGCATCACCATGTCACAATGTCTGCGGTTTTTCAGTGAATTTGCGCTTGTCCTTGCGGCAACATACCAAGTCGAAGTGTCGTCGCTAGAATTTGAGCCCCTTTCTGGGCAATGCACTGGCTTCTAGCTTGTCGACCTTGTTTTCGTGGACATGGGTTTGTTAAAAAAATGAGCGTTTGTGTGTAATGCTGGACATTTAGAAGAGCTGACCATGGCATAGCTAGAAGTTTGCATGTCTTGTGTCCTGTATAGAAGCTCTTGTGCTAAAATGAAAAAAATGGCTAGAAAAGCAATAATTATTTGATGCCTCAAAAGACATAATCCATGGAAAATATATTTTGAAAATGAATTATTGTCTGGCGTTATCTTTTGTTTCCCTTTCGGCACCTAATTGACGATTTGTAAATGAAGTAGTAGACAATGTAGTATTCCACTTATTGAAAGCGGAGTACTTACGGATTATTATAGTGGGCGACATTATTTCAAAATAATGACAAGGGATAAATTAAATTAGGCCAAGTACACAATATTACAGAAACAATTTAAAAATATTTTCAAATATCATTTGTAGATAGATTCGTCCTTCTGGGTCTTGCACTCAATTATTTCTTCTTTTTACTGTTAGACTGCCTTGAGGTTACGTCACCTATTTTCTGATTTATTTTCACTTTTTAAAAATAAATCATATTTTTTTATCTACTTCCCTCCTTTCCTTAGGTGACAACTGTTCTCGTCAATGATTTCTTAAGACGGACTCGCACAGACAGATTCTCCGGATCTTTCTTCTTGACCTCTTCTGATCAGAGACACCCATACAGTGAATTAGGGTTTTTGGTACATGTCTCCTAGTAGAAGGTAGAACGAGCTTTGATCTAGCTGCAGCCTTCACAATATTGTTTGAAACAGAAGGAAAATCGAGTGCGTATTTGATCCGTCCAATAAAATCATTAAAAAACGATTCAAAATTCTTATTTTCCATAAATTTGAGTTAAAATTCGTAATATTTAACGTGGAATCACTAACACTAATGACGCTGCAACATAACATACTTTCTCGCATTATTTGTAGCGTAATATTACTTAGTCGTGCAAAACTGTTTCCAACCAACAAAAGTTTTTTTTCCGCATTGGGATTCGAAATCTGTATTTTAGGTTGAACGCCATTTACTATAACCCTACACTACTAGACCTACAGCTAAACTGAACCCAGACGCTTTAAAACAAAGTCGACTCATCCGCAATTTTCAAAACATTAGAGATGTTTATTGATATTATTTCAAGATCTATTTGTAAGAACATATTTTATTAAAAAAGTCTCTATCATTAATATAGTAGATTTTCAATGATTTTTTTAAAAACACAGAAAATTAACCGAAAATAGAACTCATGCAATTTTTTATTACTTCACTCTACCCTAGAAATTTTTTAAAAAAATTGAAAAACAAATGGGAAAATTTTGTTTTTAAAATTTCTTTTATTTCACTTACGATTAAACGGACGTTTTATATATTTTTGAAGAATTGTACATGATCTTATTTAAGAACTTTCATCGGAAAACATTTTATTAAGGATCAAACCTCTATTTTTCAATATTGTAGTTGTAGGAAGATCTCAAAAAAAAAAAAATGAACTTTTGCCGTTTTAGTAAATTCAGACTTTTTAACGAAAATGAGACCTGTGTCATTTACTTCCAAAAATTAAAATATCTCTTTCAAATTCCCATGGTCGCAAATGGGCCAGGGCGATAGGGAAAATTTGGGAGAAAATCGTCTGAACTGTTTAGGCACTAGCTTTGACTGCAGACAGATTGACTCGCGTTTCCCCGTAAACCAATTTTTCGGTAACAAGAACCCGCAAAAAGTGAATTCTGACTACACAATGTACAAGAGGAGCAAGATTTATCAATTTTTTAAAATTCAGGGACACACTAAGAGAATGTAACCATCATCAGAAAGTAATATTGCTCTCATCTTTTCGGAAAAATAATAGTGACTAAAATAATAAGAATATGTATGTGTGTGTTTGCCCTAAATAGTCAAGGTAAGACCAGATTCATATTCCGATTTCTGAAATAAACAATGTTTCTTGTACTACTAGATGTAGAGAAATAATATACTATTATGCTGTGCTTTAACAGGATGAGGCATTGTAAACAAGTTTAAAAAGATTAGTTGTCTTCAATCTAATCAGTTCATGGAGGTATCGTCAATGCCATAAAATTAACACTTATCTCCAAATACAAGTTTTTATATATAAACTTATCTGCTACAGTAGAAAAGACATCACATGAAACGTACGTTATACGTCGTTTATAACTAGCAAGAAAGGAAACAGGAACAGCTTAGGGAATTCAATTGCGTGGTGCACGTGTGTAGAACAGCGTTGTTAACAAGCCATGTTACTTAAACGAAAGGCTGTAGAATGAAAAAGCGCCCTCTCAGGCAGCGAGCGAAGGCGTGCACGTGGAATTCCAAGGCGAGGTGACGAGTGCCGCCGCGCTTGCGATAAGAGGCCTTCGAGAAAGAGGACAAAAGTGCAGGGAGGAGACACTACGTGGGCTCGAGAGTGGCGTGGCAGAGACCGGAGGCGAGCGACTGCAGACGTGTCAATGGCCAACAAAAGAGGATGAACGCCGGGAAGCAACCACCACGTTTGAGACAGTTGTGAAATCTGTGAACACTCTTCTTATTAATATTCACAATTCGTTAAGTTAAATTAGACCGAAAACTGGTGATCGAAAGAAAAAAATGCTAGAGTTTTAAACCTTGGAATGATTGGTTGGTACCAACGTACCTACAGTATATTTTACTAAAAATTCTGAATTATGGGGCGTGGCGGAATTATGAAGTCGGGCGTGGCGGATCCTTTTATAGGTGGTTATTATTGTTCAACATTTATCAACAATAATTTGCGTTTTTGCGCAAAAATATGAACATTTTTCATCTTAACAAATATTATTTTGTACGTGGACTTGCGAGACGAAATTGGGTACAAAATTACGTCGGGAACGAAAACTGATAATTGATAGTTTATTCGAATGGGCGAAAGCAAAACGTTTTAAGTAACATTTTATAAATTCTGATAAATCTGTTTAAGTCAATACCACTGTAAATTCGTGTCGTTTTGTTTCATCATTAAAACCACGATATTTCAATTGTTGACTAAAACCACGAAGATTCATTGCCACTGAAATATGGCCTAAAATAAACATGTTTTTCTCTAATTTATTAAATGACACTTATACTGGTTTTCACCGATTCATTTGATCCCCTCGTTAAACATTGAGTGTATTGTTCGTTATGACACTCTGTTGTAGTTGACCATCTATGAAAACGTGATTATTCCATTCACGGTGTTTGTACTTGTATATTATTTACTATTGAGTACTATGCAAAAACCTTAGAATAAACATCTTTAACTGGCACCACTACCCTCCCCATACACACACTTCACGATTTTTAGTATAATATGCGATAGGTGGGAACGAACGATCATGCTAAATTCCAAAACTCCAGGATTATTTTTCTTCACTCAATTTGACTAATTTGACTGCACTGAATACACCGAAGAACCAAAAAACTGGTACAGCCATGCGTATTGAAATAAAGAGATCAGGAACCAATCAGAATACGGCGTTCCGGTCGGCAACGACTATAAAAGACAAACGGAGTCTGGCAGACTTGTTAGATCGGTTACGGCTGCTACAATGTCAGGTGATCACGATTTAAGTGAGTTTGAACGTGGTGTTATAGTCAGCGCAAGAGAGATGGGGCGTAGCGTCTTCAAGATCGCGATGAAATTTGGATTTTCCTGTACGACTATTTCACGACTGAGACGACTACGACTACTGAGGGGAATCATTGCACCTGACAGAAGTGCCGCAAATTGCGTCAGATTTCAATGCTGGGCCATCAACAAGTGGCAGCGTGCAAACCATTAACGAGACATTATCGATATGGGGTTTCGGAGCCGAAGGCCGCCTCGTGTGCCCCCGAGGTCTGAACGACACAAAGGTTTTCGACGCGCCTGGGCCCGTCAACACCGACATTGGACTGTTGATGTCTTGAAACACGTTGCCTGGTCTAATGAGTCTCGTTTCACATTGTTTCAAGCCCATGGACGTGTACGAGTATGATGACAATCTCATGAATTCATAGACCCTGCATGTCAACTGGGGACTGTTGAAGCTAGTGGAGGCTCTGTGATTGTATGAGGCGTGTGCAGTTGAAGTGATATGGGACTCCTGATACGTCTAGATACACTCTGTCAGGTGACACGTTCGTAAGTATCCTGTTTGTTCCTTTTGACTCTGAGAAAACATTCTACCCATCTCATGCACCACACTATCACACATATGGCGACACCAGTCGAATTTTAGAGGGAATGGGTGGTGTCCTGCTATCAGAGATACCTTCTAATGGGACACCGCGAAAGCCGACCTTGCGGTTGGAGGCAGATCTCACGAACCTGCAAAAAAAAAATACCGCGCACCTGGGTATTAAAATACACTGCACTTAGAGCACTAATAACTATCTCAGTTGAAGCGCTCTGAAACACAAAATAATCAACGAATCAAACCGGCCGATCAACGCAGCCTTCGATCCCTGTACACCCGAGTACATTCCGTGCTTCTTGTTTTACTCGTAATGGGCAGCGGACGCTACCAGCATCCCGGTCGGCACCAACGCCACAGAAGTCACTAAGCGAACGCGGCGAGTGGCATGCCAGAGTCCGCGAACAAGAGACGGACGTCGCCCGACCGCTGTTGAGGAGGGCGAGTGACACCACGCCCACGCCCACGGCCGCCGCCCCGCCCCCGCCGCCTCCGCCACCTCGCCGCCTTCGCCACCCCGCCACCCCCGCCGCCTTCGCCGCCCCGCCGCCCCTGCCGCCCCTGCCGCCCCGCCGCCCCGCCGCCCCGCCGCCCCGCCGCCCCGCCGCCCCGCCGCCCCGCCGCCCCCGCCGTCCCCCTGTCCCCACCGCCCCTGCCGCCACCTCTCCGGGCCACCTCCGTCGCCGCCGCCGCCGCCCCCGCCGCCGTCGCCGCGTGCTGCGTGTCGCTTCCGCGTAAAGCGCTGCGCTTTTGCATTGCAAAGCGCTACCACTTCGCAAATGGCACGTGGAACGTATTCACACAGCGCGCGGCCCTCCTGGGCACTCGGCCGCTGAAAGCCCTCCGTGACGGCCCCGCGCGGGGCCCTCCCGCGGTGGCATTTCGCGCTTCTCGGAAGCCTTCGGAGCAACTTCGCCTTTGGCACACGCTGCACGCGGAGCGGCAGTGGCCCTAGCGGGCAGAGGAGGCGCTCGACATTGTACCAAAAGAATCTGAAGATGGTCAAATTCTCGTTACATACAAATACTCGTATCTGTTGATGAAGGTGCTGTATTACTTATAATTTATTAAAAGTAATAATTATTATTAAAGTATTTTATCCCTATCACTATGTGAAGTGTCATTATCTTGTGGTCATTAACACCAAAAAGAAGACTTTTGTAGGCCACAATGCAAAATTTTATTTATTTATGTGTTTGTGACCAAGACAACACAGTCATCAAATAACGAAACATTTGTGTTTTATACAGTGACTTACAAGATTAGATACTTTATTCCATACATCTCTCCCCATTTTGACACACTTCTTTTGGTTTCCATTTTCATAGTGGTAATGAAAAAAATGTATGCAACTCGAGAGTAAACTATTATGAGTTAGCTTTCTTGATTCAAGTTTCTCGCTCGAGAATAAAATCTTATTTAATTGGCTAGTATGAAATGTCTACCATGAAATGTCTGGAATATTCTATTTTTAAGCAAATATTTAATTTTGTTAATATATATATATATATATATATATATATATATATATATATATATATATATATATATATATGTGTGTGTGTGTGTGTGTGTGTGTGTGTGTGTGTGTGTGTGTGTGTGTGTGTGTGTGTAATAAGTTGTTTCAAAAAACAATATAAAAGATCAATCGGTGGAGTCGAAATTAATGTGTAGAACATATTTAAGAAGTAACATTTCTATTTTTAATATCTTGTTTGTAATATTGATTGTGATTAGAATCAAAATAAGAATGCAGCAAAAAAGTACACGCTACCAAAAAATATATATATCTTCTTAGCGTATTAGAAAACTATGGCGTTTTAGCGTCAACATTCTTGTCCGTGTAATAGTTGTAGTGGTTATGAGGAAGTCGTGGAAAGACAAATTTGTCTTTAGTATGTCGAGTCATTTCGCAAGTCGTAGTGAGTTCCACTCTCGTGGCTTCTGGAAACAAAAGGATTTGCCTACAGTCTAATGTGTTCTTCAGGAGGCAGAGGAAAAACGCACACACTTCGAGATATAGGAAGAATAATTATTCGTATAATTTCTAATATCAAGTCATTGGCTACTAAAGAACTTTCAATAAAATAATCAAATATACCATTTTAGAATTTTATTTGTACAACTGCCTTTCAATAATTGTAATGAAATCGTAAGAGCCAGTTATTTTAATTCTTGGTCACATGTTTTTATTGTTAGTTTAGAGATTGACCCCTCGGATGTTTCCCGACTTATTAACAGGAGGGTATGAACTAGAAAGCGTAAATGGCATACACAGTCCCTGGCCATATTATTAGACGCACTCGAAATTTTCAATAAAAATCACGTTTTTGTGACGAAAAATGTATTTTTTTTATTTCTTACGAAATATTTAAGTAATAATTGAATAATTACGATACAAACAAGATATCATTTGCAAAATTATGACTGTCAGTATAATATATAAACTAATTTTCATAAAAAATATCCATGCACATGTATATCTTTAATATTTTGTCAGACCACCTTTGGCGGCTATTAGAGCTTTAATTCTTTTTGGCATGTTATTCATGCATGCCTGGACTGCTTCTTGCAACTTTGGATGATGGTACCAGACTTGAATTATTTTCTCAAGAAGGCGAATTTTTATGGTTATTTCTTCCTTTGCGATTTCTCTCTTCATGAGGTACCAAACATTTTCTATTGTGTTCATATCTAGTGAATGTCCAGGCCATGGTAACACAGGAACATTTTTCTCCAACGAAAATGATCGAACTGTTCGTGCAGTATGACATGGAGCCCGATCTTGCATAAAAACAAATGATTCTTCATTTGTGAACCATTCCTGTAGTTGAGGCAGCAGTCGTTTCTCCAATACTTGCTTGTACTGGTCTTGTTTCATGATCCCCTTAACCAAGTACAGACGCCCCGTGCCTTTGCCACTGATCACTGACCAAATCATTACCTTGACTGGATGATTCACAGTCTGGATGACACAATCTGAATGATACTTTTCACCAGGGCGCCTTCTCACAAATTGATGTTTGTTTGATAGAATTTCGAAAGTGCATTCGTCGCTAAAACGAACCTGAAACACAAGTAAATGACATTAGAATTAATTTTGGTAGCCATTTATAATTATAAAAGAAACACTAGACTAAATTTTTACCGATTTCCAGAAGTCCAAATCTTTATTCTTAAGGTTCTTAGCCCATGCAAGACGTTTTTCTTTCATACCAGCTGATAATCTGGGTTTGTGGGCTGGTCTACAAGCTTTAAAATTCATTTGTAGTAGTGTACGCCTTACTCTCCTTTCAGATACACAGATTCTACTACTTTCAAATTTAAATTTAATTTGTTTAGTAATAGCAAACCGGTTTTCATGGCAAATATTCCTCAAACATCTCTCAGATCTTGGTGAAAATATTCTCGTCCGTCCACATGTGTTCTTCCTTCGTGGGGATAATTCTTTACCAAGGACAAGTTTTTTCTTAATTCACCGAATAGATGTCTCGGATACGTTCAACCTTCGAGATATCTCACGATTTGAATAATTTTCTGTGTCGACAAGAGCTTCACTGTGGCGATCTTCCGAGGAGACTTACCTTTCCCATTATTTTTATTCAAAACTATCAGTTTTTCGTATACAACAATTCACAATTTTTAAATAAACACGGCTATAACTATTTCACAAACTAATAAATGGAAAATAAACTATCTTCATGCAACAACACACTACTCATGTCACCTCTTGTTCTACTCAACTCTTGTCATTTGTGCATCTAAGCAACAATGAGGTGTCACAACAATGGTACATAATGACAAATAGTTATTAATTATTAGAAAAAGAAGGTTTATTTTTATTGATTGATTCGCAACAATGCCAGATGTAATGTACTACAGTGAGAGACTTCAAAACTTAACATTTTGTTAAAAATTTGGAGTGAGTCTAATAATATGATCAGGGACTGTACATAAGAGTTTTCTCAGGATACTACATTTCTTTGTCTTAGGGAAACAAGAGGGAGAATATCGGAGATGAATCTTGTAACTGTCAAAAACTGACTTTTATTAAGATAATATGCTCGTGAAACAGACATGTTCGGTTGTTCAAAGTGTAAAATTAGGGTTTAGAAGTTTCGTGCGCACATATCTAGTGATATTACTAATACTGATGTACGTCTAACGTCTATTGATATTGCTAATAATGTTGTACGTCAACTCGAAAAGAAATCGGTAGGAATTGGAATTATAAATGACAGTTGTTTGAATTTGCACTTTGCCTTGCTACTTTATCCAACAGGTTATTGAGTACACATTACAAAGTTAATGTTATTATGATTACATTTTGGGACTGTGATAATAATGTTCTTTGTGGCTCTAATGGTCAGACTTTGAGTCGCCATCATATTGTTACATGCGGAGAAGGGCTAACCTTTGGGGATGAACACTTCTCCAGAAATTTATAAACAGGGAAATGCATTTCGTATAAGTACACTATTGTGATATTTGATAAGACTTCCAACATTCAAATCATTCAACATTTGTTTTAGTGATTAAAAAAGATGCAGTGCAACTGCAGTGTTTAATGGGCCCTTTACATTTTTTTCATAAATTGACATTTCGTGTAGTGTTATGTTTTGGATTTTTACAGCCAAAATTCATTAGAATAAAGAAAAGCAACAAAGATGGAATTCAGCCAACATCAACCAAATGACTCACCAAGTTCATAAAAAGCGATTGTGGAAATCGTGGCGATTCATCGTGCTGTAATGGTAATGAACGGCGCCACCACGACATTGCTCAGTATCACATTGCTTATGTGTTGGCGATCTTCGAGAAATTTCTTCGGCATTCCGACCGGAGCGACGTCACGATCTGGAATCGCCATGTGCGTCACAGACTCCATTCGCCGCTGCAGATCTTCGCGACCATTCCTCATTCGCCCCTCCACATCGCCGTCTCGCCGAGCCGCGTACAACCGAAGCTCGAAGAGCTGGAACTCTGATACCGGCAAAATAATCTCGAGAAGTAAGAGGATACATTATGAAAGTTCAGAAAACAAAATTACATATGATACGAGGTAAGTGATACCTAATGCACCTGTAAGATAAAATATGTAAAGTTTGCTTGCAAATGAACAATATTTCAAGATTTATTGGACAAACTTGTCTGATGAAATGATATTCACATTCCACTTCTCAAAGGCTAATATTTTCAATGACTTCGGTGGATTTGTATTCAGGAGAGGCCACAAAGTACACATTAGAATGTTTATTGTTAACTTGTTGGGATAATATTAATGGTTTTCCTTATTGTGAAAACACAGTGAGTTGGCACGCGTAGCAGGTAATTCTCCCGTGAATAAACAAGCAGTACTCTGAGAAAATAAGGAATAAAAAGAAAAACAAAAACATGACGTAGTCTCGCTGCACTTAAGTGACTGAACGGTCATTAAACAAATCCAATTCTCATGAGATTTTCGCCGAATCGAATTTCTTCGCTTAATAATAGCTTATGCATACTCTGTATGAATTTCAGCTGCCCCAACAACATTCAATAAATTACAAGTATTTCGAAACAAAATCTTAAGAATAACAGGTAATGTCCCTTGGCCTTTCAGCAATAATCCACAACGACCTTGCAATACAAACAATTACTCTTTATTACGAAACTGGCACATAATTTGTGCAATAATTTAAATCACATACAAGAAGTAGGAACGGAGCAGTGGGAAATAGGAACCGATAGGATCATTTTTCTGCGTATTTTTCTTCAGTGCCTCTCTGTCATACGATGTAACATGATGTATATCTGCAGTCCAGTGGTCAACACTACCCCAAACCGATCCTCAATCCCAGAGCTTGTTTCGCCGCCGATAGCCACCCGCGGCCATCTTTTGTGTTTGTTCGGGCTTACAGACGTTTTACAAGCATCGCGACGATAGGGCGTGAAACGCATAGCGAGCTCGCCGTTGCGTCACGCGGGGCGCCGCCGATCTGACGTCACGTGTCCGCCCGGCCATGGGCGATCGCCGCGAGCGAGAGACGCCGCGCAGCGCCGCAGCAGCCTTTCGCCCCGCGGGCGGTCCTCGCGGGCCAAGCCCATTTTTACTCTTCAGCGCCAAGGGCGCGCCGCGCTCATCCAGCCCCTCCGCGATGAGAATCGAAATGCCTACCCGGTAATTGTTATGGCGTGATATTCAGGAACCACCTGTTTGTAATTGTACTTTGGTAATTGTGAGGTTAGATGCGATTCTGGCTCCCCGGGAGGTGGGTAGTTAATGGAATGGAGAGGCAATCTCCTGGAAAGAAGTATCGGAAATCTATTCTGGTCTCCAGGAAGGATTTTGAGACATCTGCCACTTCAGCCATGTGTACCTCCAGTCCTAGAGTGTTTTGTGAAATCTGTGTTCCAAGTCCGTGGATTGAGATGTGTGTAGAAATATAAAATTCACAATGTAATTTTGTTTGAAACCGAAGAAGGCTTCTTGCTAACACTGAGTCTTTTCAAGTAATATAAACTCAGGATCACATTATTTTTCATGAGTCATACAACTAACTTTTAATACCCATACCTCGGTTGGTTGTCGTAAACTGTACAGAAAGAAGCTGTTTCAAGGTCTGCTATTGCTAAAATGTACCTCATTATTTCCCATAACCCTTTAATTGTCAGCTCGAATACCACACGAATACCATTCCGAGAACTGACTGGATAATCGCTTTCCTTCTCCGATTTAAAGAAGGAATGCTTTGAACTTGATTGGTGTAAGCTCAACTACCCAGTCTTACCATCCACGTAGAGTCTACTCGTTGACTTCGTAATAACACGAGGGTGAAACTGACTCTTAAAACATTTACACGGTCAATAGCCATTATTTGTATTCCAACAGTCTCCAGTTGTTGGAGATGTATTTTTGAAGAGGTTGGAGAATTTATTATTTAAATAATATATTCTGAAACAAACCCACACTGTATACAACACACACACACACACACACACACACACACATACATATATATATATATATATATATATATATATATATATATATATATATAATTCTGATGGTTGATGGTTTCAGTGTCGCCAGAGTTAGTACTCTGTTTATCTGTATCATGCACAAATAATACATAAAAGTTGTCACCTGACACCTTTCGTAGTAAGGAACTGGTTCGCATAAAGCCACGTATTACTGATTCTGTCATGTGAAATCGGAGTGAATGTTTATGAAATTGTACGTAAGGTATATAATTTCAGTCATATTCGACTTTATAATACTTTATTTCAACTTTATATCAACTTTATTTTGTATACTACGAAGACATTCTACACCAGCTAACCTCCGCTTTAAGACGAAATATTCGAAGACAAGTGTCTGGGAATGAGACAAGAATCCACGCACCTCTAACCGAACTCATGTGTTCGGAATGATTCTTGACATGTCAGGCTGCACGCTACCAGGATCCAAATCATTGCCTCTCTGTCAGTCTGTGTTGCACAAACCGGGTTCTAGGCAGGTCTTCGAAAGAATCTACCGTTTCCATTGCCTATTATTCTGCGCTTCATATCTTACAGGTGCAGTGAATAAGTGGCTTGTCCAAACCCTTCTTTTCAGGGCATGACTTTCAATTCAACAAATTACTGACTACAGTAATCACAACGGATTTGTAATAATGAGAAGTTAGTAGCATTTCGATACTGTGACGTACCTGGTAATGCCGGTACTTTCACTGCAATAAATTACTAAAGGAGGGTATCTTTTTCGTGAATGGGTCCCTATGAGGAGTCGACATAGCATTGGGAAAGTTAATTAGTAAATGTGGTACAATCATAAACAGGATTTATTCACAAACCAAATCTGTTAATTACATGATTTATAACACCTATACGCTATGCCTTGGTACCAAGATCAGGTTTAACATGAGTTTTTATCATACCTTGGGGCCCCAACAAATACCTTCGTTGTTCGAATCACGGCTCGCATCGGCAGGTATCGCCGACCTCCGCAGCAGCTTGGCGTAGTCGGCGGCTGGTGTTGTAGTGGTCGCCTTGGCTGGCGGCCTCGCAGGTCCCTCGATCTCGGCTCCTGGTACTTCGGCGTCGCGCTTCCCTCTAATTACCCTTCACCGTTTAGATAAAACTACATAACACGTGGCCACTGCACGCGCCAGCGTCAGCTTCGCAACACACAGTTCTGGTATTGTTCTCACTGCGTCAAATAGCATAAGCGCGATTTACTGTTCTCCAAACACTGATCTCTTCTACATGTTACTTTTCCGGCCTCCTAACTATTGTTTCAACAGATCTTGCATTAACTATCGTTCTACTTCACCGGCCACATTCCGGCCACACTTCGGCCACCGCCGACCCCTGGCGACCGCCTCGTCCGTCTCCCTCCTCGCAACTGTCGTAACGGCTGAATTCTCCGCCGCTCCACGCTCGGTTTGTAACCGTCGTTCCCACGCTGTGTTCGCGGCAGCGACGGCGGCGGCGGCGGGCCTCCCCACTGCCGTCCGTCGCGTCTGCCGCCTGTACTACGTAGTCCAAAATGAACTCAAATTTCTTATGCTAATGATTCTAATTAGTATAAGGAAACATTCTATGTTTCAATACATTTTACCAAATTTCATGGATTGATTTCAAAATATCAATTTTACTCATCTGTGAAAACTTGACAAGTCGTGCCCTGAGAAGTTGGGAAATTAGACTTAATCACTTATTCACTGCGCACATATACATCAACATGACCTCCACGATCATCATTATTTCTTCTCTCTCATTTGCCATGCCTCCTTTAAAAAAACTCAAGAAAAATCTATGATCCTCCACGAGTTTTCACATGACATTCGTCTGCTACCAGGACTACCGAAGACGATTCTGTACACAAAAATGGGCTATGGGGATGATGACCTTTGCAAGGCGCTTAGACCGGTGAGTTTGTGCTCGGGAGGGAAGGAAGTTAGCCTGTGGATCATTTTCTAAATGTGCGTTTTTACTAAAGAAAGCGAACGAACGAGCTGTTCTAATCAATATAACCACTCAAAATATCTTACATTGTCTAGTTAATGACTTAAATTTACATTATTTTGTACTTTTGAATTCGAAATAATAAAATTTGTATCAAATTCTATTTCCTTGTTTTCATTTAAAAATCGCACTGTTATTCAAATGCAAATGGCATGTGGTTCAAATGGCACGCTCTGGCTCAAGACTTATCTGCAGGCCATCGGTGGCGATCGAAGTGGCCGCCATGTCCCCCGGGAAGAGGAGAGGATGCGCTAGGACTATCGGCTCTAGTCTAGTGAAAAGGAGTGGTGCGCGAGAAACTGCACTGGGTCACGGAGTCCGCCCCAGTTCTTACATTTAAGCAGCACTAATCTAAGATACTACTCCGGCATCCACTTGATACTAATCGAAGGAAGCCATGGAAATAACCGATTGGAGAGCCAACCTCTAGGATTCTCATCCATTTTCCGACGCATTTACAACTTCCAATATCCCACGTTTGAAAACTGCGCGACATCGAAACATCGCGTCATAGAAAACAGGCGATAAGTAGCCAGAGTCTGCGCTTTGTATAAAGCTTATAGCGGTCATCCGGCTTGGAAAGAAATTAATCGGCGGCTAAGTATTCCTACATACATCAGTAGGGGGGCTCACAGACACAAAATAAATTTAAGACCGCAGAGAACGGAAATTTCTTTCACTAATCGAACGATAAAATAATGGAATAGATTGCCTGCAAAAGCCTTTGAACCCTTTCCTCGAAGCGTTCAACAGTTAACGAAATTCATTTGGGGTATTACTGAATAAATGAGGGACTTCACTAAGAATAGTAGGTTGTAGAGCGAAGCATAAGTGATATATTGTGAAGTGAGGTGTTCAGTGCAGAGCAAAGGAATAATGAAGGAAGTGATTTAAGGGTCATAGTGAAGTGAAATGCAGTGCAATGCCAGTGCATTGTGGTCTTAATTGAACAAACATTCAGCGCGGAGTTAGATTATAGAAGATTATTTTTCTTAAGGTTTTAATGTTATATGAATCAGTCAGTTTTTATATTATTATTATTATTATTATTATTATTATTATTATTTTACTATCATTGTTAGTCTTATAGTTGTTACTATTGTTACTATGATTATTATTACACCATTATTATTATTATTATTATTATTATTTTACTGCACAATTTACATGTTAGATATATTATCATATTTATGTAATTAGCTGCCACCGGTTATACCCAATTGCAGTTTGAATAAATTTATCTATCTTTATCTTTATCTATGGATGTACCGCCTGGTTTTAGCTCAGGGACAGCATTGTCTCTGTCTCTGCAGTGACTCTGACCGGGAGGTTCTAGGGTTCTAGTCTTTGGTGACGGTGACAAATTTTTGACACAAGCTAAATTGCTTCGACAAATTCAGCCACCATGTAAGGATAATTCTAGGTGCCAGCTGCTCTGATCGGTAGTTAACCGTTGTTTTCTTTATCAGTACCAAGCGGATACCGGAGCAGTACCCTACCAAATGGGTCACGGTCCGCGAGCAGTCTTTCTTGTCCTATCCTTACCCTTACTTACACACACACTTACATGCACTACACAATGACACTTGTCGAGAGACCAGTGGGGACCTGGAAGGTGAAATCCACTGCTACTCGACGGGTAGATTGGCGCCGGATATCTGTCTTCCATTAGAGGAACACCGCCTCCTCTCGCGAAAAAAACATTAACTACATTGACGGGTCTAACGTCCGTATCAGTTCACGTGGCAGAAAAATCAAACAATCAATCCATGGTTGCGTTTACAGCGCGGACCGCCCGTTGCCGTCCGTCCTCGCCCCCCGGGACCGGCCTTCCCCGCGGCCACGCCGTCCTCGCCGTCCTCGCCGTCCTCGCGGAGGGCGGCCCGCGGCCTTGCGGTGCGCACGGGGGCCCTCGTCGTAAACATGTAGCTTTCATTCGCGCCCATAATAAAATCGCGCGTGACACATCCGACGCGCAAGTGGGCCTCGCGAAACGAAACGTTTACTTTCGTCTTATGGACTGCTCGCCAGGCGTCCAAGTATTCCCTGAGAACACGAGGTGAAGTAATTGGCGACCTTGCCTGGGAGATGTGACGCCGCGTTGAATTGTTTGAGGAAGCGAGGAATAAAAATGGAAGAGGAGCTACGGTTTTCTTAACTGCGTCTTCTTCCTTTCCAAACGTTGATGCTGAAAATAGGCGAAATAAAAATTAAAAATAAAAGTAGAAGTATTAGTCATGATATTTCGTGAACTTGCTTGCTATAAAATCCTGTAAAAGTGGGAGTCTCTTCCGTTGCAATGGTTCCCATAAAATAAGAAATCACCTTTTTCATTTACTTTAACCTTACCATAAAAGTTTTGATTTTCAATATATTATTAGAAAATAAAATAATTTAATTATACTTTTTTGTAATCAACTATTTCTTAATTGATTCTTTTTGTAATAAATTTAAAGGACACTTAATGAAATATTTTTTCAAACAATTTTAATAATGATAGTTATTTATGTCCATTAAAATGTGGTCTTGATAATAATGTTTTATCTTTTATTTTCTACGCCTTCTACGCACATAAGTAGTAAAGAGAAAGTATTGTAATGCTGTGGTGGAAATCGGAGATTTTTTGACAGAAAAACTCCTGGTCATGAAATAGTGGTCCCATGTGTAGTAAATCACTTCTATCACGTTGCATAGTGAGAAGCCACGTTTGTGGGGTGCATGAACTTGGCGGTCCGGGTGACGCCGCGTCGAAGGCTGTCGCGGAATATTGCGGGAAATATAGGCACATGTAAAGGAGTTATTTTCTACAAATGACTTCAAATATTTCCTTAATTATTATCCTCTCGAATGTGTAAAATGAAAGTAACATTTTCTCCAAAATATGAGTAGTTTTTATATTTTCAAAAATTAGAAATATTAAAATCTTTAATATATTTGATCAAGAGTTTAAAAACATCTGTTTTAAAAATAGATCTTTAAAAACTTCGCACAACTGTTTGAAAAAACGAGGGTAATTGTGTAACTTCTTCAAATTTTTGAAATTCGTAAAACAAATTAACAAAATGCCATCAATTTTTTTAAAAATTCCCTCCACGGATAGAGCAAAAGACGCATAAAAAGGGCTCATATTCACTGAAATATCTGAATTTTCGAAAATTGCAAAAGGTGGAAATAATGCAAGAAAGTTGTAGCACCAAGAGTTTGGACAACAAATTATTGAAGTTACAATAATCTGTTATGCTACAAAATGTTCTGTTCTATTTTTTCCGTTTTGGAAGTGTCCTGACAAAAGCAGCGTTTTTGAGAAGAGAGGTTGAGAGTGGTGAAAACAAGTGGAAATACTCGCGTATTCTTAACCAAACTTCCTCGAGGGTCTGAGTAAGTCAGAAACACTCTTGCCATGTCTGAATTCTTGCCTGCTTCGTAATTGGAACCTGCTAAGCAACGAAGGTGATGCTTGTACATACTTGAGACAGGAAAATCCGGATTGCACAGAAAGCTCCAACATGTTTTCATGGTCGGTGAATCAATATGTGCCAAGTGCAATCAAGCGTTAAACATTCCATGAAAGTACCCAAATGTTTCTCAGAACAAACATGATTTATGATTCTTCACGAAAATAATTCATCATTAAAAATAAACATGAATTTTGTCATTTGGTATTCGAAAGATGTACTGAAGGACAAACGAGACGACAGCGTACACTCTTTAATCACTCAACAAGATGAAGAAATTTTGAGAGAGGAGGAAAAAAGTCTTGGTCACTGATGTCTTTTGTGAGGTAATGGAAGTGGGACTTTAATGACGATTCCAGTTTGTTGAAAAATACTTGAAACTCTTAACCCCTTGCCTCAAATTCACGTAATCGTCGTGGGAATATTTTATACATTTAAGTTAAAACTATCTTAATGTAAAATTTAAAATTTTCTGATTCTTGTATATGGGTGTGTGTGTGGCATGTGACCTTGTAAAGCATATTTATAAGATATCACGATTATTAAGCGACATGCACGGCTACTTATAAAAAAAATCTTGTCACTTTTTGTTTTTAATTGCTCATGTACGTTTACTTTTCAAGTGCCTTTAAATGTTTACCGTGTTTTACTTCGCTCTAACGTTAATGAAATCAGACTTACTGCATTGCAGACCTTACTCTTGACCTTCTAATTCATTTGTTACCTTGTTTTTAACGCCGAGACCCTGAGAACGAACGCGATCAGAAAATTGAAAAAAATGAAGGCTTATATAAATTCTTAGCTTTGATGATAAAGTGATTGCAGGTAATGATAGCCAAGCGCGGAGATTCTCCACGTGAATTTATTGCCACTCCAGTCGCGTCTGTTAATGGTGGGATTATTATGATGGTCGTTGAGAGAGTCGCCATCAACTTGATCCAGTGACGAAACGAAGTGCGGCCTTCCCGACGGCCTTTCTCGTCCTTGGCGCGCGCCGCCGCCGTCATTTGTCTTCGCCGTTAGCTCTCTTCCGCTTGGGACGCCCCCGCGCCGCTCGGCGCCGCCCCCCACCCCCTTCTACCCGTGCGCACCGCTGGCGTAATCCCCGTTGGTGAATACCGACATCGTGGAGAGTCTGCGTGCGTTTATTTCGCAGGTAGACTTCAAATGGCGGGATTGATAGAGCTTCGCTTGCCTTCCCTTGGGCTTCGCTTATGAGTCGAGTATTCATGAGATGAGCAGAATAGGTTCTCTACGATGCGTTCCTCAGAGTACAAAAAGAGATAAAGAAGTGAGGTCTTTTTACAATCAACTCTAAGCACATCCTGAGCAAATATATAAATACTTTTATAAATGTATATTGTGAAGGAATTAGGATCATATTTATTACATTTATCCTAATTCCTTCACAATATACATTTATAAAAGTATTTATATATTTGCTCAGGATGTGCTTAGAGTTGATTGTAAAAAGACCTCACTTCTTTATCTCTTTTTGTACTCTGAGGAACGCATCGTAGAGAACCTATTCTGCTCATCTCATGAATACTCGACTCATAAGCGAAGCCCAAGGGAAGGCAAGCGAAGCTCTTATATTTATTATTACAGACAAATGTTGTAACCCTAATTTATTTGATAACCTTAATGTGGTGGGTTTCGGGGTAACAAATAAATTATGGTTACATTTATCTGTCCGTAAGTATGCACCCCAAATTCTTTCACAATATACTATAATTGACAACAAGACAGACTAAGTAGGTGGAAAGAAGAAATATTATATTTAACTGCCACAATGTGCAGTTTACTCCACAGAGTACTACGGTGAGGAGCAGTTGGATGATTTTCCTAGAGGATCGTCAACTTCTTGCTTGTGTTCTTCGGCTTACCCCTCGTGAAAGATAGAACTCGGAATCGTCTAATTTGCTACTGGCGATTTTCCTTTGCTCTTGTCTTCAACAATATTTGCTGCATTATCTTATTGTAGTTCTTGGAGGAATGGCCACTCTAGTGTCTTTAAATTTAGGATGGTTTGGAAATCGGGGCTGACTGTGTTATGGCCCGGGAAGGAGTCCTTCGAGTTCATTTTCAATATAGGGAAGCTCCTGAGGAAGCTTACGACTGGTACTATCTGAGAAATGGTATTCCTGCTGAGAATGATGTTAATCGAAAGACCGGCTGATGCCTCGACACTTTCTAACTGGATGACGAAAGGGCGAGGAAAGAAGTGGCAAATTAGCTCGTTTCCCACAAACTGCCGTATTGCCTCTTTGGGGTTTCTCTCTGGTGGTGCGTTGAGAATCCTACCAGGCTTTGGGCTCTCAATTTGCCAGCCTTCGGACTGACTACCGACGCAACGAGAAGGTACTTCGTGGGACATCATATTCAAAGACATGCTAGTTATGATCTTATTTTTCAGTGTCTGACAATACTCACTGAATTGACTTTAATTACATCGAAAATTAGGTTGCAATATCTATTATTAGGAAATGAAATTAAAATTCAGTGTTAACAAATTTCAAAATAATTTTCATTTTTAAGACCATCAGAAGTGCTACTATCAGATATCATCTGCCAGCAGATGGATTGCCTGTATTTTTGGAAAATTATTGAAGTCACTGATGTCTCTTTTAAGAGTTATTCAATTTCATTAACTTTACATAACTTTGGTCTGATGAGCTTTGCTTCGTTACTTTAAAAGTCTGCAATCAAAATAAAAATAAATCTTGTGCTACTGAAATAGTGGATGAAGAATGATATGAGTATTATCGATCATTATACACACGTAATTTTGTAGAGGCAGTGTTAGCAACAAAAAACGCGATAAAATGATATAAAGAGAGTTCTTGGATGAATAAAATCACGAACACAAAAAAATGGAAACTAATGAAATACACACGAACACTTCCCGAAGGAATGTTGACCCCTTTAATATTTCCCATCTCATAACATCGCTAAAACGCAGATGGTTGAGTTGAATACTCCCGCTACCACGCCACAGATTGCCCTCGCCTTTTTTCCACGCTATAGCGTTAACGCTGGCGGGCCGGCGCCTGCCGCCGCGCCGCCCCGCTAATACGCGGTTAGCCAAGATTCCAACGGCGCCGCGCGCCTGGCTAAATCGGTTTATAATTGCGCGGGAGCAGCCATAATTTATCGTTTAGCGTCCGCCACCAGCGCTGGAGGGCGGAGCAAGATTATGCATGCGGCCGCGGGCCCGGGACGCGACGCGAGGCGACGCGATGCGCCGTCAGAGGGACGCGATCCCGAGACCGCGTCGCGACGCCGCTCGCTCGCTCGGTCGCCGCTGGCAGCGCCGCGGGGCGGCGGTGGGCAGAAACGCGGCTTTGGCCGGGCACACGGTAATCAGAGAGGACAGAGGCTAGTGTTGGCTGGGACGGTGAAGGAAGGTAGGAAGTTCTTGAATGCTTGTAAAATGTCGAATCTTGGCGTAGATTTCGTGTTTCGTTCTTGTCAATATTTTTTAATTCTTATACATATTTTAATTCTTGTAAATATGATTTTAAGTATCTTAATTCTGACTGCTGAAATATTGATGTTCTGAATGGTTTCATTTCTATCACGTGAAGAAAACCTAGAATGCCCTTTTCGACCTTTAAGTATAATTAAAGCAAATTTCTAACTAAATCGTTTTAAAAATTGTTTCTTCATAACATGCTTCCTTATTATAGATTTGTCTATTTATTATTATTATTATTATTATTATTATTATTATTATTATTATTATTGCTTTTGTATAAGATCTCCAGATGTTAGAAGTGTCTAAGAATTTTGAGAAATTCGAACTTGATTACAGAGAAAATTGAGAATTCGTACATTCTTTTAACTACACAAGGTGTTCAACAAAAGTTTTATTGTATGTATGGTGGTTACACCTTGCCTCTTTTGAGTAGAGTAACTAGAGGGCGCATTGAAATATGAAGTTCAAAGCAAGTAAGTAATTCTAACATGGATCTTAAAAAAGAAATAATTATTTTGGTTTTGTTTCTGTCATTCTACTCATTTTACCAGTAACCCCAAATTCAAGGAAAACAATAATTCGTCTGAATGCTAGATAGTATGGTGCTTAATAGCAAACATTTCAGAGCCTCAAATATGAATCATCTTCCCCTCGTCCTCTGACCGCCCCTGCGATTGGCCCACTGCGGGAGTGGCGAGGGCGCTGGGGGCGGCGAGGGCAGGGGGGGGGGGCAGGCGCGCCCGCCGATGCAATATTCATGGGCACCGATGTTTGCGCCGATACGACCCCCTCCCCCGCCCCTCCGCGATTTAAGAATTCAGCAAACCAATAAATACTCCCCGCGCATGCCGTCTGTACTAACTGTGTGTTTATGGAAATGGCGTCGCCTCTTAGTCCACTCGAGCACGCCGCGCCCGATCATTTATACGCCTGCGCCGCCCGCCGCCAGGGGCGCGCAGGGTCGGACGGACGGACGGGCCATGTGGAGCGTATGGAGATTGCACTAGACGCACGGACGTTCTAGATTATTCAGAATCAGGAGTTGCAACGTCTCTGTGGAAAATGAGCACTCCTATTTTTAACAAGTTTTATTTTCAATGTGTGAATGTATTGTTTGCATTCAAATATGTACATAATTCAATTTTCTGGTAAAAATAATTTTCGTGGATGGAAGGTAATTTAGTTAGAACAGTAATTGAATATTTTTAATGCACATTCAATAGATACATAAATATAAATTACATTCATGTAGGATATTGTGGACTGGTAATATATGTAACATGCAAATATATTTTATACTGTCCTAATGTTATAAATAACACTGATTATTTGAATGTTAACATCTGTACATTCTTATGTTTTCACAAAGCTATGTACGTTTAATATTTTTCAAACTTTGCGATGCCCTCTAATTTGTTGACGAGGGTATTAAGTTAAAGCGTGAATGATCACCATTCGATACGCGGATACGCAATTTACTTACACGAAGCGGAGATAAAATTGGATATGATATTTAAACAGATGAACTCCAACTAGTCTGTCGGTCTTGGGGAATTGAGTAACGAGGGTCAATACTGTCCTGCATTTTGTAGTGATCCCGTTATTTCCTTTTATATTTTATATGGCTTCGAAATACGCCCTTGGCTTCGTTAATAAGACTAGAAATACACAATTAACGAAACCGAGAATTAAAACACATTTTTAATTATACAATAAAAATAATGAAGAGCAATAAAGTATAGTAATTGAAAATGAATACATATTAGAAAATTATAATAAAGTTCAAAAATATAATAAATGATTAATGAAAATTTAATTTTTTAGTAATTAATTGGTTTATTAATGGACTACTTTTTGTCTGTATATTACCGCACACATTAATTATTTTTTACGCCCTGCATGGAATAATGCGCACGGAGCAGTGCAGTTGGAAGGCCTTCACCTGATTTCCGGGTTGTGGTTCTCCCTGAAACGCAATACACAGTAGTGCCACATGTGAACTCCAGAATCATTGGGCATCGCAGAATATTCATGACTAGGGTGAAGATGTTTATGCCCTAAGAATCTTGAAATATGCTTTTAACTTTAAGCTTTTAATATGCATTATGACCTAAAAAGTTCTAAAATATGAATTTTAATATGCAATTAAAATTAACCGTATATCGTTTCCTGTATAAACCTTTCTTGATTAAATTCAGGAGAAGCATGCTTGGAATGAAAATAAATATTTTTGTGCAAACATAAATACCTAGCGTACTTCGATGGAGAAATAATTGAAGTAAGTATGCACATTAGAGAAGTACATTGTACGTCTTCTTTCATTTTTTTGTTAGGTTTATAAAATACGACATCAAGAAATATCCTACTTTTTCACAAGAATTTTATCATCTATAGAAAAGGGAAAAAACCCTCACACTGTGCCAAGCTCTTTCGAGTCAATGAACGCTCACAAATAAATAGATTATATGAAAACATGAAACGCTCTACAGATGTCTCTAATTTAACGAAATATGCAAAATGTGCTTCTATATTTACACGAATATGCACCAACAGAAAAATCGGCCAAATACGCACAAGTATGCACTAACACATTAATCTACATAGTATTCAGTGTCAAGAAATGTCGCTTAGCTATGCTCCGCCAAGCTCTTTCCGTAGTACCCGATGCTCGCAAGCGTTTGCAGGCCCAACCAGCGCGAGTGCCGCTGCAGTAGAGCACGTGCCGCGCCGCGACGCCCTCGGTGCGTGCAGCCCGCGGCGCGGCGCCTCGGGGCGTCCTTGGTGCGTCGCGTCGCGGCGCGGCGCGTCGCGGCGGCGGCCACGAAGGCGGTCACGCAATCGCGGTGCAACGGTGACGTCACTCTCCGCCAAAGCTCCTTTTTAACGCCTTTATTATGTTCCTCCAACTCAACTCACTCAAGGATTTTACTTTGGGTAATATTTTCTGCGTAAGGCGTGTTATTTTGGTGAAATTTTCGTTATGTTTTTTTTGCGTGTTAACATAATTGATGTGTAATATTCGTAATGATGTGCTCGAAAGTGTAACAAGCGTGAACTGTCAGAAATGCTTAATTATAGCTGTTCATTTTATTTTACTTTGTTATGAAGTGGACGAAGTTGGGCCCAGAGAAATGTAGTAGTTCATAATTTTAACATACGTATAATTTTTTTAACACTGTTGTTTTGCAAAAGGTTTAGTGTACCGTATGTGAAATTACACAATTACTATTTAGCTGTCATTTAAGACTCAGACATAGTTGTCAGAGTATGACGGACCCAAGTAGTTGATAAATGCAGTGAGGGAATGAAGGTAACTCTTCCTCTCACTACCTAATCGATTCTTTAAAACACTCTTCGCTACGTTTTTGAAGGTGAAGTTATACAAATCCTTCAGTAATTGAAGTTTTGAGGTTGAGGAACAACCACTTATTTTTTTTGTTCTATTTTGCCAAAGGGATACATTATAATCATAAGATTAACGTTTTCTTTCTGTAATTCTTAAGTTGTTTCTTTTAATAATACATTTTGCTTTAGATGAAGCATAAATGTACTAGAAATGTAACACTTGCTATTTTCGGATTCTTCTAATTGAATTTCTCTGAGAACTTTCTGAACTTTCATTATTCTTTAGAGTGTAATATGTATAATATTTAATGACATGGTAGGATCCAGCCGAGCCAATTTGATTATCTTGCCATCATGTACATCAGGTCTCTTTGAGAGCGTTTGCCAAGGAACTTTAACACGTTTTGACCTTATCGAAAACTGTTGTTAGTACCGTATCTACGGCTCCTAATAGTTGTTCCCTTCCCTTTACTATCGTTTATGGACGCTACCTTTAATAAACTATTTGTCGCCAAGTTTTGAGAAGCTCTTTTTTTCGTTGGGGGAGATAGAGCTACCAAGCTTTCAAAGAAAAACACGTGGAGTCAAACATCCCCAATATCAGTGGCCGATGTGTGCAACACGACAACGGTGAACGTCGGGTCGTAATTGCAACTGTCGTTATTGCTACTTTGCGTTTCCGGTGCTCCCGGCGCGGCGGCGCGGGCGGCAGGCCCTGCGCCCCTTTGTGGAGCCTGGGGGCTGAGTCACCGCAGGCGTAGCGGCCACCTGCTGGCGGGATCCGGGAGCGGAGGTCGCCGGGCGCGTCCCGCCGCACCCCCACTCCCACTCCCGCCCCCGTCCCCGCCCCCGCCCCCGCTCGCCGCCCTGGGCGACGTCGGAGCCGCGGGCCGCGTCGGACCGGAGGAGCCCCCCGCGATACCATCGGGAGCAGTGATTCAGACGAGTTTCCAGTCGGCTGGGCGCCGCCTCCGCCGCCGCTTCCAGTTCATTCCTGGAGGCGCGCGATTTCGTGGGTTCAGGAAGGGGGTTTAACCCCGAACGATAGTACTCGTATGTGCTTTGAATTTTCTGTGAATGATCTGTATGAATTAAATTGAATTGACTATATTTGAATAACATTTTCATTTTTTTTATCAGGATAGTAATTACTGTATTATATTTTTTCTTAATAGTTTTGGATTCAGTCGCTATCTGGAGGAGAATTCTAGCGACCGGCTGCTCTGATCGTTAGTTTTCCGTGGTTTCTCCGATCAACGCCAGACAAATGCCGGAGCTGTACCCACAACAAACGGGCCACGGACCGCGCGCGATCTTTCCTACCTCTTCCTTGTCCTATCATCTTCCCTTACACACACACACACACATACTTACACTAACACGCACTACACAAGTACACATGCCCGGACACCGGTCGGAAGCTTAAAGCTTGTCCCGGACGGAGCGGTGGGAGATATCTGATGGGGGAAATCCCCGCTAGCGGACGGTAGGTTGGTGCCGGATCTACCCATATAGCGAGCGAAAGATCACCACTTTCTCCCGAGCAATAACATGCACTACAATTTCGGGACTAATGACCGTGTTAGTTGACGTGCCCAGAATCACTAAAACAATCAATCAACTTAATAGTTTTGGACATTAGTATTATGTTATAAGGTTGTGGTGTAATTGTAATTTATTTATTCGAAAAGATTTGTAATTGAGACTACATTTTGCATTAGAATGCTATTCGATTGCTCTCTGAATTTGTTAAGCTAGGCAAGTTGCAAATATCATGCACGAGAGTTACGTACGTAGGAGTGTACACTGTTTTAAACAAAAGATAGGTAATATGCTCTTAATTGTTTGCCTACTATGACCAGGCGGAGGAATGGGCTCTTTCGCGCAATAAATAAAAACAACGCAATAAAGAAACGTCTTAAGAGTAACGAGATATAACACAACAAACGCGTTACTCTTTGCAGCCTTTTGAATAAAGCACGACAATTTATGACTAAAGCAATGTGAAGTGACGAAGAAGATTCCATTATATGAGGCAGAAGATGGGATAAGTGCCTCACACTGCTTGAAGAGCAACATGTACTATAGCTGTAACGCTTGAATTAAGATCATGTAACTTTCATTAGTGGCAAATGAACGTTGTAAAATGTAGTTATGCTTTAACAGTCTCTTATAACGTACTCTTATCCTCTTGACCTAAGAAAATGCCATTTATTTAATTGCGAATAAATGCACAGTTAAACGAAAGAGACGAACATGTCCTTTCCTTTTAGCATCAACGTGTTAATGTAGTTTGCTGTAATAACAAAATGAGATCTTTATTCAATATATCACCGATATTTAATATTTATGTAGTTTATTGAAATTAAATGTTTCATTTATTTTAGAATAAAGAACAAATAAGACAGATAAGCTTCATATAAATACGAACTGAGAGGTCAATACCTGACGCCCACTTCACAGTACTAAAATGAAAGCATCTCAGCTGAGAAATCTCACATGTCTTTCAATTCGCCATGTTCATGCTATTGCATATTAAATTCATTTCTCATTTTGAATTTGGCGCCAGGCCTCTTATCTTCCAATTAAACTTTTCTTGGGCCCAATCGAATCTAAACTCGTGCATTGCTTATCGTGCGTCCGAGATGGTATACTATAATTCTCCCACAATGGCGTCAAAACGTAAAAAATCTGGGCCAACGAATCTAAATACAAACAAATGCAATATACATGTTTCGTTGTTTGGTAAACAGACAGCCGAAGGGAGCTTCGACTATGACATGGGATGTCAGACATAATAGAAATTCTATAACTTTTTAGGGTCTCTTTATTGAATTGTGGTAATTTGAAGCGAATCGTTGAAAGTTATTTTCTGTAGAAAAAAACAGTATTTCTCTCAGTGACAAACTGATTTTTACACCCTCAGCGCTCATAATTTCGTGTGTTATTGAAAGTTAGTAAACCACGGTGTTGCATTCTTTGTGCTATTCAAGTTCGCCGAGTGAAGCGAGGTGACATATGCAACTGCTACCCCTCACCGAATTATAAACTCGAATATGGGATGAACAACACACAGTTGATATCTGGGCTCATTCTTAATGTTTTTAGTTCATATGATAATATTTTAAAGCTTTTATGCGACCTCATTTCATATTGCATTAAGGTACTGAATCTCCGCGCTGCTTTTCACGAGGTTATGTTTTTACAGACAAGATCAAAATATCGTCTTCGATGTTGAATTTTCACTTTGTTTATCTTCAAATAATGTACCAACTCCATCATGCTGTTTTCGAAGACCTATCGCACACTTATCTTCTAATTGCGCTGGTCGAGGAAAATCCATGCGGTCGTTTATCGTGAAAAAGGCTGAAAAATATTCATTACGAAGAATAGAGGAAGTGATCTATATGGACATTTTTTTAAACATTGCCTCAAAATTTGTGAAGTGTTTAAAGTAAATAATATGGTGAAATAACTGCAATTCAAAAATGGTCCCTTAAAACTACTGTTATCAAATTCTTCCACATTTTTCTTATTCATATGGTATCTTCTTCATAGACTAATACTTCAGCAACCAGATCTATGAGACAAATGTCAGCATGTTTTCGTGTGATTATCTTATTTTGCTTGCCTTCAATTGACTCGTTTGATCTCGTTATTTGCCTCTGAACGTTATTTGCCACTGCACCTGGGGATCTCCTTAATAACAATTTGTCTTTATCTCCTCACTGTAACCTTGAAGCAGAAATATGATCGATCGTATTATTGGAAAAGGACGTGTGGACCCATCACATCAAATACATGCACGATATCTCTTCTCGCAGCTGCGTTGTTGATTTTCCTTCTGGTTAATATAGATGACTCTCTAAAATGATAGATGATATGATGGGCACAACATATACAGACGAATTATGTAATCAATGAATGATGGAACTGGCATGCAGGAGAAAATAGTAAAATGACAAGAGAATTGAAAGAGTAAATGAGCACAGGTTTGCGTGAAGATCTGAGCACCATAATCTGTGCTGAGATGGAGTTGGAGTTTTTTTATGAAAGTCACGTTTTATTGAAATAAGTTTTCCTATTTATTCTTACACATAGGAAAGAAACATCGTTTTTGAATCTTTTGTTAACACATGCCCATTTTAGTTAATCAGGAAAGGAAGAATTTCTAAATTTATTTTAAGAGAAAATGAGATGGCTGTAATTTACATAGCCGAACGAAAGTTATCTAGTTTTAACAGTACTTGCAATACTATATAAAATAAAAACTCACATATGAATGAAACATTTTCATTAAAAATCGAATGCTTTTGATCGAATTTAGTTCGTAGATATATTTTGTATAATTGTTTTATTTTGTATGATTCTTACTCATTTGCTGGGGGGGGGGGGGCTGCGGAGCACGTGTCTACCACACGATGCTTCCGCTCGTATAGCGAACGCAGCGAAGCACTCGCGCCGGTGCTTGGAGCGCCATCTTGGAGCCCTCTCCGCTCTAGGGGTTGGGATAATCTGCGCGCTGTTGGCGCCAGCCACCGCGACGCCTTGCATAACGCCTTCCGCTCGCCTCAGGACGCCGCGCTGCACTTCCTTTCGCTTCCCACCGCCGCGCCGTATTCATATCCGCGGTGCATTAAGACCTCTCCAAAGTGCCGAGGAAATGCTCGTGGCGTTAGTCATTGTGCTCTCAGGCTGAGTTTCTGTTAAGATGTTCTGTTACACCCCACGATGTCTTCTGAGTGTTGAGTTGAACGAAGTAGGGATACCAATATTTATATTAATGGATGTGACTGTCTGTCTCTGTCTGTATGTCTCTCTCTCTCTCTCTCTCTCTCTCTCTCTCTCTCTCTCATATATGCGCTAAGTAGTCGTGTTCGGTGCACTCCGTTGAAGACTGTGTCAAAATGTTTCCTGTTAGAATTTTATAATTTGTATATTGCCTCTTTTTCTTTATCTTTTAGTGTTTCTGTTGATATCCTATACACATGTTATCTTGTCTTATCTATTACAATCTTATCTATTACAATTAATCATAACATGTCAATTTTTACTACATGACACACCACGAGTGTTTGTTTAAGAAAACGGCTTTTGAGAAAAAAGTTCAGTATTAGTAGTAGTAGTAGTTTTACATTAAAATAAATGCATTTGTCATTCATATTTATTTTATAAATAGCCATGTAGTAAGTCAAAATACGCTGAACTGCTGGCTACAATATGTTTTACTCATTGGAATAATGCAGAGTACCATGTGAGCGCATATGACAAGATACATCCAACTTCAAAGTTAAGTTCATAAGAAACACCTAGTTTCTGTCCCGATGCTATGCAAATCAAATTCTTTCCTCTGGAATCGCCTCGAAACACAAAGTTAGAAAGGTAATTCTCGCAGGTGTTGAAAATCTATTCATGAACAAATTTCTTGTTCGACTTTACTCATGCCATTAAACTTTTCATCAACCTTCTTTTAAGTAAGTAAAAGTTTTCAAAGCTTGTGGTGGTTTGGCCAACTACGCCCCAGTAAATCTGCTACAGACCGTGGCGATGTCACCTAGAAAAACCGAAACTTGAAAGGAAAATGAAGTCACAGCGTGGACTGAAATTACAACTTGATCGGTACAAGTAAAAAGTTAGCATAGGCTTTGATTACGTTCATCCTTGAAACTCTTCAATCGTATTCGGCCAATCCTTGAACTAAATACGTATAATAAATGCCAAATCATTTTTATCCCTATTAATCATCGAATCATTTCCAGAAAGAACGTAAGCGTTTGTAAGCAAACATGAGACCTTTGGGAGCATAGAGAGAGGGGGAGGAGAGAGAAAAGTCTGGTTGTTTGTGATAAAGAGCAATTAATGATTTTTAAATGGCCATATTTCGCATTTACTCTTTAAAATTTACTATCACTGAAATACTTTAGCTGTGCCATCGATGTTGGGAAGCTATTATGATGAATGTTACAAAAGAAAATACCTCAGAGAGTACAAGATGATAGAAATCAATAGCGATGAGTAATTAATATGATAATCATGAGATTCATTAAATGATTGATTGACTGATAACGATTAAGTAGTGAAGATGCAAAGGAAAAAAGAGAAATGGGACAAAAACAACAAAACTTTTGAAGATTTGTTTCATCTACCACTTATTCTACATTAGTTTGTTGGAATACACACCCTAGTGAATGGCGTTTGAAGCACACAATTAACGCAGTGCGTCACAAGTCGACGATAGTTTGAGAACGCCAACGTTCCGTCATAGAAAACGCAAAGGCCAAGTGGCTTATGTCCCGAACGGTGAAGCGTGATTCATATTGTACCGTTCACAGTCATAACTTGGTGGGTAAAACTAACAAGGTTGGCGATTTGCGTACGTTAACTGTTAAAAAGCTTGAGTACGTATCTTGTTGTACTGAAAGGAAGAAATGCGTAGACGATTCTCTATTTTTTAACGTTTTTAGCATTGTTCATCTAGTATCATCTGACATTTTATGTATCCTTATGCTCCAGATTGGCAGCTGAGGCTCCCCTACCCTCAGTTAAACAATTCCACTGCATTTTTACACATTGACCCAATCTTCGACTTCTTAACTCCGCCGTGACTCGTAAGCCCATTGAGGCCGAGAACTGTCTCCCGTCTAGTGACTCGTAAGCTCGTGGTGGCTCCTGCACAGGAAGGGTTTTGGTGGCGGTAGGTTGGTGACCCGTTGGGCCCAAAGGTCATTAATGGAGCTTACTCCTTCTGGTGGCTATACTCGTTTCACCTTCACACATATTTTGGAAGAGAGCTGCAGCTTGGAAGCAAGACGGTTTATGAAGGCTCTAAATGGAATTCAAAGCGGGATTCGAACCCGCGACCCCCCAGTTTGCTACTACTGTCATAACCACTATGTTACGTGACTTGATCTGCAGAATAGTAGTATATCTTCGCTACGGGACCCAACCTGCAGCCTAGTAGTGTAGTTAAGCTAAGGGACCAGACCTGCAGCCTAGTTGTATAGCAACTCTACGGGACCTGACATGCAACCTAGTACTACACCTATGCTATAGAACCTGACCTGCAGCCTAGTTGTACGAATGTTCTACGGGACCCGACAGGACCTACAGCCCTACGGGACCTACAACCTGGAAGTGTAGCTGCGCTTCTGGACCCGACCTGCAGCTTAGTTGTTTAGGTTCGCTGCGAGATCCCGACCTACGGTCTAGTAGTTCATCTACGCTACGTGTCCCGATCTACACCTTAGTAGTAACGAACACATGGGTTCAGCCCCGCAACGCTTCCCCGCGTGGGGCCCTAACGCTCGCTCGCAGCGGCGGAGCGCGGCGGAGCGTCTCCTCCAGTGCTTTCGCCGGAGCGTGATTCACGGAGCCATTGTTCGCGTGGAGTGCCAAACCGGCCGCCAAAGCCGCCACAATACGCCGTATTTCAGCGCGTAAAGCGCCGGCCCATATCGGCCCCCGAGCCGACGCCTCGCCGCGTCCTTGGCTCGTGGCCCGCCGACCTCCGCGCTTCTCTCTCCCGGGGCGACGCGCGAATCCCAGGCCGCGCGAGACCCTCGACCTTGGCCCCCGCGGCGCCTTCGCCGAAAAGATACGCGCGCTTCATCTCCAGATCAGGATGCTTTCGCGGGGGCGTGGTTTTGGCGCATGTATACCGGACGTTCAGACTTAATACAGCATTTATTTAGTAAAAAACTTTAAAATGAAGGAGCTTAGAATTTGTGTGAAGATATTGTCATTTAATTATCAATGATTCTGTCTGGATCGGTTGACTGTTTATAGCATTTTCTGAGAGACGTAAATTACGAGATAAGTAATGTTTTAGTGAGTGGAAAAGTAATATTTTTGGATGGAGATTTAAAACACAAGGAACCTGATCATGCGAAATCTATAGCTCGGAATCCTAATTTCAAAATACAGAGAGATGTGGAAGTTTCTTAAAATTTTCTTGTCAACGAATCATTAATGTCACTAAACCATCATTTTCTAAGTGATTAATTACATTATGAAATACATCACTTCCTTTCAATAATCTTGGCGAAGCTGTTATTTATTTTCCAAATATGTACACAGAACATTGATTGGGTTCTCATTGCTGGGACGTTGATTACTAAAAGCTGTCTTATAGGACAGATTTTAGCAGGCAGAGTCATAGAAATTAGATTTACAACGTGTTGATTGTATGAGTTTAATAAAATTCTTTTAAAATAATATTTAAAATGTCACTCAAGAATTGAACTGCTTGTTGCTGTTGATTCCCCTGGGTGAGCTAGTCCGCGTGGTTAGGTGCTCACAAGTAAAGTTCGTGCTTTAAATCAACAAGGGGCCAACTCCTGCAAACCTTTCTTCCCCATTCTGCCAGAACTCCCATCCGTAGAGCTAAAGTGCTCAGTACGTGTATATTAGATCCAGTCATTGGGCAGTAGTGACCTAGCAAGAAGGAAGAATTCTTGCCTGGGTTTGGCCATTTGAATAGCTTACATGTAAATGACAATTGACTAAGGAAATGCGGATTTCCATGCTACTTGTTTCTTTGTCCCATGTTTCAGTTTGTAATATCGCAGTGTTTACTTCTTGACTACGGAATCCCAATGTGCTCATGAATAGTATGTGGTCTCACCTATGCCCAATTCAAACTGTTTTGGGCTACTTTCTTGAGATTATCGTGGAAATTGTCCAATGCCTACTTCCTAAACAAAATGAGATAACCAATTAGACTCTATCTGATACAATGAACTATTTAAATTATCCTTAAAACTGTATGATATATTGAAAAATTATAAAGAACATCATATTAATATTTAATTTCTGAGCCTCCGAGGCAGTTTTACGTAAGTGAAAGAAAATAAACGAATAAAAGAGTTTAGGCAATATACATGAAAATAAAAATGCAAGAGCGCGTCAAGGAATGTTACGCTAAAAGAGACATGGTATAATGAAATGCTTAGTTCAAGTGAACCAACGAATGTAAGTATTAAAATTGAATGTAAAAACAGATGACCATTCACTTACTGGGTTCTCCTCCAGTATTTTAATTTCTTGTAGATCTTTTTTATTTATATTATCAAAAGTTATGGGAAGGAATGACAATTCACATGAAGTTATTATTACAGCGACGTGAAAATAAATTATGGCAATTGGAGTGAAACGGGTTTCATAAGCAAAAATAACATTGCTTGTACTTGTCTTATAAGAGGAGAAAATGGAATATTTGGGGTGTAATATGATATGAAGCAGACAAATATAACGATGCCACCAGCATTTTTTGTTCGCTTCCGGTTGTTGTTTTTGTAAATTTATTGTTGTTTGATAACAGTATATACACCCGACATTAAGGAATTTAAAAAGGAAAATATAATATATTTACTTTGTATTCTTCTTGATTATAACTTTGCAATTAATGCACATTCCACACATTTTCTTTCTCCTTTCTTAGCCAAATTGACAAGATATATTTCGGTACACATCGAATTTTGTTATTTTAAGTGCTGAGTTCGTAGGTTTTTATATCTGAGCAGTAGCAAATAAAATCCGGGTAGCAATAATAAATATTGAGCCGATACTATAAACAAAATATCACGCATGAAGTAGAGTATCTACTTGCTAACAAATGGCATAATCTGTGGCTGTTATTTTTGAATAGTTTTCATAAATGCGTTTCACTTCTTACACTAATTCATTATCTCTGTTACTCAGTAGGCACATATTACATTACGTCATGTATTGTGCCATTCGTGTACTGTGTGATAATTGACCGTTGAGACATATTTACGTCATGGGTGACGAAGAAAGCAAAGAGAAGTGATCATGAACGCTCAGGGTCGGCAAGTAAATGGGTCGAGAACGTTTGTTTGAGCTAACGAATCCCATGGAGCCAAGAGTACATACTCCGTCCGTCCAGGCGATATCATATTGACTCCCGTCGAGCATACGGATCTGCCGACGTCACCCGGGACCAACGGCGGCGACGCGCGAATCCCGATGAGTCAGGGAAGAAGCGGATCTTCCAAAGCCCCGTCCGCAAGATTGGCGGCCGGCGAAGTCGTGTCACTCCGCGCAGGAACTCATTGGCCGGCGGGCGGGCCTCGTTAACTCATCTCGGTGAGCGGTGCTGACAATGGAAGAATCAATCAAGGTGGCCTTTGGGGAAGGGAGGTGGCCGTGTGCGATGAGCTGCCTTGGCTCCTTTGAGGGACGACACCAGCAGCGGGGCTTGCCTTCTTCGACATTGTGCCTGCCTGGGGAGATACAGACGCTGCGGTCGGAGATGCGATCATTATCGGCACGATCGCTGCTATCCACCTGACTGATTTTTTTTTGCTGAAGAACTTGGAAAAGATGGGAGAATATCAAGATCTTGATACTGAGTCATTTTCAGAAATATTTATTCTTAAATGTCTTGTGGAATATCCTCCTCTCTATCAAAAAATCGCATATTTTTTTATGAATTAGAAGAAACACCAAATTGGTACTTGTATTGATTGAAAATTGCTTCTCGCCAGACATGTCTGCTACTAATTACGATACGGCTCCAAGGAAAAGTCCAGTGTAGTTTTATTTCTCTCTTTTCTGTATTTCAATCAATAAATTATACCCTTCGAAAAGCTTCACACACCAATCAAATCGCTAGTCGACTTTGTCATCGACAAAAATTCATCACGATGCATGATACTTTTGTGGTCGACGCATGTAATTATATCCGATGACTTCAAAATTTAATTTAAACACGTATTTCCCGTCTACGCATTTTCGTGGCGGTTTAAACAAGAATAATTTTGGCATATTGTGCTGACAAAGTTATAAATTCTGACTAATGGAAATGCATATCTATTTGATCATATTCCCCCCAACTAGTATGTTTTTTCTGTCATTTAATAGTCTATCAGTTATCCTCTTCGATGTTGACATCAATACTCTATCGTTTCATGAACACTCTGTCGTTCCAGTGGCTTACATTTTACGATTAGTAGTACGGACATACAAGTATCAGGATTCTACAATTTTTTTAAAAATTTATTAACTTTAGCCGAATTCACTTATCCCAGTATATCACCACCATAAAAGGAGTGATGATGAAATGATGAGGGAATGATGACGGGAAATGATGAGGGGAATAATGTAGGGTCCATAGTGAAAAGAGGCGAGAAAGGTGAGAAACCCGCTGAAAACCAATTTTGTGGCGAATTTATTTTGTGCTCCAAAAAACTATATTTAAAATGTTAAGAATTTCTGTGTTGAATCGTTGGCTGGCCTTAGTGGCGCATAGACGTCGGGGATCGTCGAAGAAGGTGAAGATGAAGGTTGCAAGTTGAAAGTCAGGTCCTTTTTCACCATGTTTGACATGGTTAGCTTTTCATACCACCATGTGCAACAACATAGTTCTATAGTTGTTAGACCGATCAATTTAAACGTCTGAGCATCGAGGTTCAAATCCCGTTCGAATCACGAGGCTTTTGTGGTAGGCGAAGTAAGTTTGCTGCAAGGTTCCTCGTGGTTCTCCCGTTTTCACTTTCACTCATTCCACCACTGTTCCATCATCACTCATTAACATCAATTGATTTGGTTTATTTTTGTGATAGGCCAGTGTGTTCTGTGTGTGACGTATGGGGTAAAAGTGTAATACGCGCACATTTTCTTGAGACTCTTCTGCTCCCTTCTCAACCCCTTTTACCATAAGTAGTTGAATGATAAATAATAGTACCAACAAGACATGATTAGTATTTGAAAACTAGACATGTTTGCTCCCGCGTTATAAACTTATTTGCACCACTGAACGAACTACAGGTTTTTAAGTTTTATTGACAAAATAACAAGCCATTTCTCTGACTCCTCTCCTAATACTTGTTTCAAAAAGATAGCTCTTCAAAACCAGAGTATAGTGAAGCTAGACCAGTATAACGTCTACAGACAAAACAAGGAGTCACCTCAGCATTTGCTCAATGGATCAGGCAAACTGGACAAAAAACCCGATCAAAAATTCATTTCAGGTATGCACGAAACGGCTAGGGATTGAGAATTATAATAAACAACAAATTTTCCCTAACTATTGTTCATCATTCTTCGCCCCTCATCCGCAGCCAACAGAAAGAAAAGGAAATTGACAGACCTCCTGCGAGGACTGGCGTACGCTCAGAGGCGGAGCGCGCCGGCGCGTGTGCTCCTCTCCTTGTGACGTCGGTGCTGCTCCCCGGGGGCCCGCCCTTCAGCCCCCTCCCCCCTCCTCCTCCTCCTCCTCCTCCTGCTCCTCCTCCGCCGGCGTCCTCGGACACTTCACGCCTAAAGATAGCCTCCGCCGCTCCGCGAGCGATCGCCCAGGTGCGTCACGCGGGCGCGCGCCTCGCCGGCCGCCGGCGACGGAGCCTTTAAGCCAGCAGCACGGCGATCCATTACGAGCACGGAGATGGATCTGCGAGCGTTTGTACTGTTCGAAAGATTGATGTCAGTCAGCGACAGAACCTGTGAGTCAGACATGGTAAATAATGTCATTAATAAATGATAATGATCGTGATGCCATTTGGGTTGGCATATAGAAAAGGTAGAACGAGAGAAATCGGAAAAATCTGCCTCCCTCGCAGAGGCGACCACAACTTCTACACGATGGACTCTGTATTTCATGTGGTCTCCACTGCCCTGTTCACTATCACGTAGCCTAGAGTAATGAGTAAATGACAGTCGAATGAGTATGAAAGGGGATGATTTGTTAAACTGTGCGTACCTACTTAAGTACTGTTAGGCAAACGACAAAAAAGGCATGGTTTGTCCAGTTACGAAATCTGTTAATACTGTACATATAATTTGCAAGACAATATTGTGATTCATAATTATTTGTGAAGTGTTAATTCCACTTCCTTGTATTGTAATTCATGGAAGTCATTTATGAATGGCGTGCACCGTAAAAATTAGATCTAGGGGTTGGAAAATCGCGTGTGATGGCCTCGATCTCAAACTGTTTTCGGAGCAGTCGGGTACCATCCACTTTGGCGTCCGGTATCTCTTAATCCCCACTAATGTTCAGGCTACGCGGACGTTCCTACCGTTTTACCCGACAAGGTAAACACGAGCGTCTGAATTACTGCACTGTTAAAACTACCCGCTGGGTGGTGATGGTCTTCAAGAAACGTGTCCCTGAATGTCCATGCGTATACATCTGTACCGAATACATTGTGGCTATACCAACGAAGCTGAAAGTTCTTGCTTTATGCAAGAGCCATAGTTACCCACAAATGTAAATGTGTGTTCCTTTCATTATTAGTAAAGAATCAGTAATGTAAGATATTTGTTTGCTCATGTGGATCAATAGGCATTTTACCTACACCTCACTAATAAATAAGCCATCTTTTTTTTTCGTTAATCGGTCGACTAGGACCACGCATGCAAGCATCCTGCATTTACCGTGGCTCAGTTTTTATTTATTATCACGGTGGCAGGTGCTTGCGACAATTTTTTGGGGGGTCCAGCATTTTAGCTGGATCCGATTTTTATCCCCCACGGTTGTTAGCCCTGGGGGTATGGAAGATGAAATGATGATAATGGGGGTGAAAGGACAACACATACAGACATACACAAATACATCCATGCCCGAGGCGGGATTCGAACCCGCGATCTTCTGGTCCGAAACCACTCCGGCACTACTGCCTTAGCGATCTCGGCCATCTGATCGGCTTAAGCAATCTTTATTATTATTATTATTATTATTATTATTATTATTATTATTATTATTATTATTATTATTATTATTATTATTATTATTATTATTATTATTATTATTATTAACCCGGAAATGTGCCTTGACTTAATGGCTAAATGGCTGTAACCCGGACGGCTAAAACTGCCACGTGTACTGAACGCGAACGCGGCGCTTTACCCAGTGCCGTAAGAGACAGCAAACTTCGTCTCATTCCCGGCGCGATAGGCTGAGTCAACGCGGCGCTGGGCGTGGGCGTGTGCGTCGCCTGGCTCTGCGCCCGGGGCGGCTGCCCCTGCAGGACTCGCCGAGCGCGTGGCTCGGAGGGGGCCACCCGGCTTAATTACGCAAATGTCACCGTCTCGCAGATGCCCTCGGCCCCGAGGGGGGGGGGGCGAGTGAGGCGAGGGTTGGGAATGAATGGGAGAGAGGCATTTGAGGCAGGAAGACGTCTTCAAGGAGAATATGATCCCATCGGTGGAAGCTACAAAATTATATGTGCTTTACGAAGCACCTTCTGAAAACAATACGTTTCTTATCCAGTCTCCCCTCAATTTACACGAATGAAGAAGGTGCCACATTTGACACGTGAAGTAATTTGGGAGTATGTCTCGTCATCTCTTGCCCTCGAAAAGGGAAGGAAGAAGTTATAGTTATGACACGCATGATTCGATTAAGGGATTTTGTAATAATATTAGTGTGTTGTGTATGTCACATATACCATGATACGATTCCCTGACATTTTATTACACATTTTTGAGGTCTACGAGATTTTTTTCTCTCGGAAAAGATATTGTGAGTGGCATCTACAGCATTATTCAGGAGCTAAATAGAAACAAAAATATTTGCATCTGAAATATCTGAAAAACATTTCTTGTTTCAAATTTGGAGCAGTCAACGATTATTTGTTAAAAATGTATACAAACGTTTAAAAATTAGAAAAAATATGAGATAATTTCACATGGAAATGCTTAAAGATGTGATAGATAAAATGCAGTAAAAGGAATTCACCATATTAATATACTATACTATGTAACTATTAGTGCTGGGCTGCATTTGTTTAGTGGAAATACTATATGTTAATACTCGAGCAAATTAGTGTAAATAGCAATTATATTTTACCATTTTGGAGAAATGCATGAAATTTGTTGTTTCTTTTACTGTCATTCTAATATTGAATTCACTCATCACAATCTTGGTTTTTTATGCGTGCCTTCTAAAATCATGTTCCTGATTAAATGAACAACTTTCTAGTGATTACTATGGTACAGTCATTCTCTCATCTCTTATTTTATTTGCCGAGAACAAAAATAAATAAACAATTGTGAGATTAAAAAATTATGTAGCGTCAAACTTCAGTGAGTCATCCAGCACGATGACGTCAGGCGGGGATTCGATAAACACGAAAGAAACAAGTGCCTGGCTGATCCAAAGAAGTAGTCACGACGAGGCCGTAAGATTAACCATGGAAGCGTGAAAAACACGGGCGAAGAAACATCGGGAACAGGTGCAAATGGAGAGAAAAAGTAGAAGGAAGACAAGTGCAGCGCGCGGCACGGAGCGTCAGAGGGGGACCTCGATGGGGCAGGGGTGGCCAAGAAGGTGTGAATCCTCGCTTAAAACAGCTTTCTTCTTTCAGAGCACCACGGTCCGATGTTCTCCTACGTTGCCTTTGCCATCGGCCTCCTTTCTTCTCTTGTCTCAACCTTAACTAAACATCTGGTCTTTTCCATCTTCGTCAGATCATCCGAAAGATCTTGGATTTAATTTATTTTCAACCCTTCACTTTTCTTACTCCAATAATTTTGATTTTAAATCTTTTATTCACTTTTTATACTCTCATACTCTGTGCATGCCCAAGTGAAGAAAAACTACGAGATTTTAAAAGTATAGACATATCTTCCCTTTCAAGTATGTTTTTATTTCTTTATTATATTTTATCCTCCAACTTTCTCCTTCGTTAATTGCCACTTTTTCCTATAATTTGCTTCTCAAATCTACGCCCACGCAGCTTCGAGGCTAACAACGTGGTTCCATGTTTCTGTCTCATAAGTTTCTATTGGTCTAATTAGGGAATGCATACATGTATGTACTACGCGCGGCAGCCTGAGAACGGGCTCAGGCCTATCGTCGACGTCCCTTCCTCGCGGCCATGGGTGAAGGGAGTATATGTGGCTAGCACGTAGACATCCCCACGCCGTATTCTAGTCTTTTCAACCTGAGAAGTAAATTTTCGCATCCTGACACAGCAACATATACTGGGCCATTGCAAGGAAAACGCACATTATAATCTTGCCTCACCGGGAATCGAACCCGGGGCCGCGTAGTGGAAACGAGCACCAACAGCTATCCATGACCAACTGACCAACAGCTAGCCACGAGGGAATATAATTAGAGTAATTGTTCTAATGAGAAACATACATAACATGTCCTTGGCTTTCTAGACAGGTGTTAGTGTGGGTTTGGATGTCGGCATATCAAATATTTTGTCTTTTCTTCATTAACTTTAAGATATATAATTTTACTTTTTAATTCAAATTTCTTAAACATTTCTGTGTACTCGTATGTGTGTGCGTGTAATAATCTTTTTCATTGCATGTCTATATTAATCGCTAATGACATTAGCAGTTGATGCAACTTAAAATTAATACATTTATTTTAATATTTTTTCCTTTTATTAGAAGTAGATAATCGGCATACAGTAGATATTGTTTTCATTTCTAGAGGATGTTGCCCCTCATATTTAATCTCTTCACAGAGCTGTAGAGATGAGTTTTAAATAAAGTTGTGAGAGTGAAACACCATGCTTATCACCTGATGTTACTTCAAAGGTTCGTTTATCCCGCAATGTATTCTTTACATTGTAATTCAAACATAGAAATTTCAATCAGTATAATCTATTCACTTGTCATTCCGACTTCTCTTAATACTCTCAGCATCTCGTTCTCATTAATACTGAAAAAAGCTTGTACGTAGTTAATGAAGAATCAAGTCAGTGTCGTAATTATAACACTTTTCCATTATTATCATAATTGTAAATACACAATGAAAATCAGAGACAGAAAATTGCACTATCGACCGAATATAATAATTTGAGGCCTGGAGGCATTACAGTGCAAAATGGTTTACTTTCCAGGAACTGAATTCATGATGAACAGCAACTGCGGAACTAGTCGTCGTTGGCGCAAAATTACGTTTTGTGGAAACGCCAAAGACATATTTTGTGTACATCGCACGTAACGTTGGATACAAATGACAGTTCTTCGATTTGATATATTGTCTATCGTACTTAATAAACTTTATTTTGTAGGCTTTGAACCCTTTTTATTGGTCGTGTACGGAAATTTCCTGATCACTATTATAATATAATAGAAAGACTAAATAATTGTTGTTAAACAGAATATTACATCTAACTTAATTCCTTTTTAAATACCAGATTTTTATTACCATTTCGTAAGAGACGACGAGATTAAAAAAATTCTTGACACACGGTAATATCTCTTTTGTTATACGTTAATTTATAATTAATGAATTTTCATCTAGAAATTTTTCAATTACACGCTGACAAATAAAATTGTATTCCTGGTTTCGTACGTAACTTTCTTCTTTTCATTTCTTTTTACTACAGTTTTAAAACTACGTAAGGAAGTATCATGCTCATAAAATGCCACATCAAGAATCTGTTTCCAAGGACGTGTCAGAATTTATACAACATGAGCTCTTAAAATTTACTTGAATTCTTGAATTGTGTGAGTGCAATGTTCAAGTGTTAAGACATATTTCCGATAATCTGTGCTAATCCTAATGTATCAAATGTTCAGAAACTTAAAGGAGCGTGTACCGTGATAAAGGCAAAGAGTATTTTTCTAGTTAAAGGGAATCATGTGTTCGACCAGAACTTCAAAAATTAAAGGACGCTGAGACGTCATGATGGCACCGACGTGATGTTGGTCACAGCGCCTCTTCCTATGTATGAAATTGTGATGTCTTGCGCCTAGTTAACTTCCCGGTGGCATTCGTTAGTATAAAAATCTCTACCAACGTATGTAGTTTCTATGGCATATCAGTTGGAGCATTTCATTTACAATATTGGTATATTTACGACGAATATTGTTATTAAACGCAGAACGTAAGGTTTAATTAAATGTACCCATGAAAATACATCCAGTGAATTTCACTTTCTTCAATTAACGGAAATCTTCCTCGAATGATTTTAATTCTTCCGATTTAAAAATAATATATTTGCATGTACTTTCCTTAATTAGTAAAACGAACGATGCTCATCAGTTGGCGCGTAACCTGAAGAGGCATAATTCGCAGGCGCATCCAGTGTGATTCCCCGACGCGCAGTTGTCCCGCGCGTGGTCACGAGAGCCAAGACCAAGCAAACAGCCAGAAGCAAAGCGAACAGATCACGCTGAGGACGCGCGGTGCGCAGATGGCGCGGCGCGGCGCAGCGTGGTGCGGCGCGGCGTGGCGCGGAGCGGCGCACGCGGCCCACGAACGCCCGCTCTCCCCCTCCCACCCGCCGAAAGGGCAACGGCTGTCCTTCACCGTCCTTGCCTCTCATTGGCCGGATGTCGAACCCACGTCATTTCTGATTCATAGGCGCTCGGGAACAAAGAGGCGGAGCGAGCGCGCGGATCCGGGCGCCGCGATGCGATGCGCCGCGTTGCGCCGCTCCGCGAGATCGCTATCAGCGCGGGAGACGCGGCGCGGGGGGGGAGTGGGGGGAGTGGGGGGGAGTGGGCGGAGGCGCCCGCGGGGACGAGCGCGCGGCTGGGAAGAAGAGGGACAATATCCTTGAGCTTGCGAGGAAAAAAAAGTACTGCCGTAATACGCGATTTGTGTAACAAAATATGCCAAAGTAGGAGTTCCCCAAGGTTTATTTCCTCGACAATTTCTTTAAAACTTAATAGCGGAAGCCAGTGACACATTTTTGCTCAATTTTGCTCAAATGCTCAATTTTGTAGTCTTTTTTTTTTGTATTTTATTATTAAGCCTTTATTCTAGGGAGCTTGAGCCTACAACCATATTTCCTAACCATATTCCCTCTGGTCTTCTGGTCTTCCCGTTGGGTGTAAGCTAGTCGATGTACCTCACGAGATAACGTGAGAACAGGTTTTTCTGATAATTGTTCATAAGCTGAATGTCTCAATAATCAGCATTTTCTCTATTGTTGACACCTTTCTCACACCTATGTTGTTCTGAGGACAATGTGAAGAATAATGTGGAAATACCTAATCACCAACCAATTGTAGTCAATTATTTATAGTGTTTATGTAGCAATTGTTCAAAATGTTCTGGTAGATCTCTACTGGTACATTATTCTCAATAAAGTTCTGGATATATTTTTTATCCCATCTCATTGTTTGTTTCTCATGTAGACTAGATTTTGAATTAAATTATTATTTGATAGTCACCTTCCTAGCTCAAATCTTTCCGATTGCTCTAATGATATTCTCAATTAACTTCCTCTTTTTTAAATTAAATAGAAGTTTTATTAATAATAATATCGTTCCCATTTTTCTTATATCAAGCTGAGAAATCATCCATAATGAATACGACTGCTTCTCTGCTCTTTATACGAAAAAGTCATTAAATAATTTGTATACGATTAAAAACTTCCTCCTGATATTTACTCTGTTGACAATGCACTGCAATGATGACGACTCTGACGATGGAATAACCCATTATATCTTTCTTCCGGTATCTGTGCTTGAGTTAATTCTGTTACTGTTCTCTTCATTCATTTTGTTGCGCCATTATCTCGTAGCGTGTACACATACACAGTTCGTGAGGCGATGTGAAATTTTCCCACAATGAGAGGCTTATTCGCTTCCGTTATGCTTGCTTTTCTTGTTTTCCTCTTCCAAATGTTATAATAACACAGTATGTTAGCCGTTATGAACTTCGTTTTAGAATGTGATTTGTTTGTTTTAGAATGTTATCTTTTTCGCCAATAGTACTCTTACACTTAAAAATGTTTTACGAAATAACGAAATTATGAAACTATAGCATTAAAACCTCAACCTTTCTTTCTTTTCTATTTTAATGACTTTGTATATTCTTTCCTTCGGGCAGTTTATATCTGGTATTATAACAGCGAGTTGTGATATTTCACTCTATGATATTTCATTATGCATTTAATGTTATTGTTTATTCCAATTTATTCCAATCCAATACACTAACTTTTCACGAACTTCAATCTAATTACTTCTTTCGTGTCTTCTTTACATCGACTTGTTCTTTTTGTGCTCTTTGCATTGCCTCTCTTAATTCGAAGATTTTTTATATTTGTTAAATGCATTCACATGAACAACATATGGGTCAACTTTGTTTGATTATTGATCTCAAATTTAGGTTGTTAAGAAAAAGAGCCAAAAATATGTACCGATAATTCTCGAGTGCTTCTTAAAAATTAATTTGTGTTCTTAAAAATTGCATTTTCATTCCATAGAGCAAGACTATTTTTTAAAAAGAAGGTTTTGGCGCAGAAAATCATACAATTCTTACAATTAAATTAAATTTCCAATTTTAATTTTAATTCGCTTCCGATTTCATTGCAAGAAAATTCTGAAAGATTTGGAATAATCTTCTGTTCGGAATAAATTTCTCAATGAGAATTAATATAAACATTCCAGGTAACTTTTCTTGATGTTACATACTGTTAGGCATTGAATGAACAGACGAGAGAGGCTTAATTTTTGTCATTTTAGAGTGGAGTTATTGAATAATCGGAAAGATTATTTAGTTTTCTTTTCTATCCTGATGACAAGTCGAATAAATCATTCGTTACATAACATTAGAACTTATACTCCTGGTTCTATCATGAAGTCACGGTAAAGCTTTCTGCAAAAAATTTGATGCAATTGTGAATCAACACAACGGTGCCCCGCCGCACAGGTGCGTACAAGGGGTTGCCTATCTACCAGGGGCTACAGCCGCGTTCTGTCTGCGCTACAGCGCGGCGTGCCGAGGGCTGTGTGTGGCGCGTCAATTGCTCGAAATCGGCGACCGACCTGCCCAGGCGCGAACTCTTCGCGGCCAAGGCCACCTTCATTTGTCAGGGCGATTTTCTGCTCGTAACGAGCGCGGCGAATCGAGAATTCGAAGCGGAGCGGAGCAGGGTCGATCACGGACGGCGAGGCCGGCCTCGAAAAGCTCTCCGGTCCCGCCGGGCCACCTGCACTACATCCGCTGGCAGTCGTTCCATGTTTTAGGTGGTCCTCGGTGAACCGTAGGGACGATATTTAGTTGCTCTTATAATCCATTTATATCTGTGTATATCTACACTGGAAAAAAAAAACAACTAAAATATGCACTGTGAAATACAATACTTCATATCACAAAAAGAGAAAACCCCTTTGTTTCTCACATCCCATTTTGTTCATATTTGTGGAGCAGGCCCTTTGTGGCGACTTGGGTTAGAATCAATTGAAATCATCTTCAAGAATTCATTAGCATTATCAATTTTGAAGATTTAGAGTGGAGTTATTGAATAATGATCGGAAAGATTATTTAGTTTTCTTTTCTATCCTGATGACAAGTCGAATAAATCATTCGTTACATAACATTAGAACTTATACTCCTGGTTCTATCATGAAGTCACGGTAAAGCTTTCTGCACTGCACGTATTTACTGAAACAATTGCATTTGCACTGTTATTTTGCTTAATTAAGGTATAGGAAATCGATATTAATTAACTAAAAGTTTGATAGGACATTTTTGCTGTGAACTTTCTGTTTGTGGAAATTGTCCTGGGGATCAATAGACCTGGAAGCTTTAAAGTAAACCACGTACATAAAACACACCTAAAAATATGAAATTAAATTCAATTATTAAAGTAAATAAATGAAAGTTTTCAAAGGAAATATGCAGAATAATTATCAGATTATTAGCTACAATTTTTATTTGACATTTTTTCCTGCAGACTTTCCTTTTTTTGAACATTGCTCTTTTCCATTTCCAGACCAATTGTTCTGGAAACGTTAAAATGAACCGCGTAAATACAAACACAAATCACAAATATGAAATTAAACTTATTAAAATAAATAGATATAAATATGTTAATAAAAGTCTTTAAAAATATGCAAAAAAATATTATTTTGCAAAAATATTAGATGTGATAAGTGACAAAAAATTAGTTTCGAGCACCATAAAACGACGTTTAAATGAATGGAAATAGATTGTTTTTACAGACGTCAAGTAAATGCGTTCTATGACTGCAGAGAAGAAATGGCGTTACTGTTGGCACCCGGTCCAAGCGATCAGCGGTGAGGGCGGCGAGGGAGGCCGGGGGCGGCGGGGGCGGCGGGGCGGCGGGGGCGGCGGGGGCGGCGGGGGCGGCGGGGGCGGCCCACGGCGACCGGCGTCCTTGGGGTGTCGTCGCCGCCGGCGCTTCTTATGCGCGGATTACTCGGAGGCGGCTTTTGCTCGGTTAGTTCAGGCGATCTAGGGCCAAGCTGAGGATTTCTGATTGGTTCCACGCGTTAAAGCTTGCATCCGACGGCACGGCGGCGGCGTCGCCCGTGGCGCGCGGTGATCGTCGGGTTTCTGTCGCTGAATCGCCGGCGTCCTTGGCTGCTTGCACGGGATGACTCACAATGTACACAGGGCCCTGCAATGAATGACAGGCGTGCAGTGAGGTTATATTCTCAGCCTGGCTGAATTCTGCTCTTTACGTCTCGTAGGATCCGGTTCAGTTATTCCGCGTCCTCATTATATCTTAATTAACTTTTTATCTACTTTGCATATCAATCCTTCACATTTCTAACAGAATTTTAATGTTATTATATCTGAGATGGCACAGACCATACGCATATGCGTAGCATATACTGTGATAGGAGAAATGTAATTGCTTTATGTAATTGTCATTACCCCTTGAGTTTCAGGTTCGCCATTTGCACATTGCAATACGGTTATCTCTGTTTGGCCGATACTTCAATGTTAACAGAGAAGCCTTGTTAGCTTTTCGTATTAGAGTTTTTAATAATGTAAAACAGTGATGTCAAGTCTTCCTAATGATGGCAGTGGTCCGCTTCATGTTGCCGTGATAGGCTACGGTGTTCTCGGCGCAACTAGCGTCGGAAAAAGAAACTATCAGTAGTAACCCCTCCGTTTTTCGCCTTGATGAATTCACATTTAAAAAATAAGATATGCACAGGAAAATAAAAGTAAAAATATAAATAAAAAATAGCAACGAACGTTCTTAAGTTTATATAAATCCCGCCTAATTATATTTCAAACATAAATGCGATTGGGGTGTCTTTGACTACCAAATGCTCTCTTGTGGCGTGGTGCTCAAATGCGTAGAGGGGTGCTTTAGTTTTGCTACCCGTGGCACGGACTCCCACTTGTGCCATCGACCTTGACATCATTGATGTAAAAGAAATGATATTCCCGTTTTAATATTGATTTAAGGTATTCGGTTAATGTTTCTGTTGGTTGTGCAATTATCTGCTCGTGTCATTGTTATTTGTTCCATTTTTTATTCAACAGTGTGTGAATGACCTTGCATGCTTAGATTAGAGCTGATAGATTTTTGGATATGCGTGTGTAGAACACATTAAATGTCCTATTGCAAAGTACATGCCTGTAAATCTGACTACAAGATATATCAAGAAATAATTTTTATTTTTCCTTAAAAAGACGAAAAAATTCTGAAGTGATGTCTCGCTTTAGAAACCTATTCTTATGACTTCGAGAGGTGAATAAAAAAAAGTGTGATGTTTGTTTCTGTAGTTATGGTTTATTCAATGTAAAAATTGTGATTCATTAAAGTTACTAAAAAGTGGTGAAAATTGAGAACAAAATAAGTGCCACACTTTTTTCTTTTAAATTTGACAACATATCTCAGTTTGAATGTGATGCACGCAAAATATCTTTTAAAAAGAAAATTAAAAACGTATTTTGACATTAAAACCAAATATTCCATATTATTTGACGGTAATGTACTATTGACACCTCAATACCATCCGAAAACTGGTGCAACCATAAATTTTCCAGCAATCACAGTTTTGATGTCGAACTTGTACTTTTAAAAATGAAACATATAAAACGTGCGTGGAGTGAATGGAGGAACCTTCCGCGGTACTCGTGACTTATCACGCGCTCCGGAATTGCCGGAGTATTCTAGCCAACCGGCGTCGCCCGCTCGCGCCGCCCAGCAAATATGATTGATTGATTGTTTTAGTGATTCCGGGAGCGTCATCTACTAGAGTCATTAGTCCCGTAACTCTAATGCATGTTTTTGCTCGGGAGGTAGCGGTGATATTTCCATCGCTGTACGGCGAGATCCGGCGCCGACCTACCGTCGGCTAGCGGAGTTTTCCCCAAGCAGGTATCTCCCACCAGCTAGGCACCGCCCCAGACGGGACATATTCTAAGCTCTCGACCGATCTACCGGCATGTGTGTGCATGTGTAGTGAAAGTGTGCATGCATGCGTGTTAGTGTAAGTGTGAGTGTGCATGTAGTGTGGCGTAAGGAGAGAGGATAGGAGAAGGAAGAGGTAGGAAAGATCGCGCGCGGTCCGTGGCCCGTTTAGTAGGGTACTGCTCCGGCATTCGCCCGGTGTTGATCGGAGAAACCAGGGAGAAGTACCGATCAGAGCAACCTGCCGCTAGAATTCTCCTCCGGACAGCGACTGAACTCGACCGAACTGACAAGCTAGTGCCGAAAATCCTGTCACCGTCGGCACTCGAACCTAGGACCTCCCGGTCAGAGGGACTGCAGTGACATTAGTTGATGCCCTGAGCCACCTCTCCCGGTGCCGGCAAATGTGAAGGCGACACCGCGCGCGCCGCGAGTGAATGCGGGTGGTCGCGGGCGGGCGGTTGGGCGGTTGGGCGCGCGGGCGAAACGCGAGCGTAGCGAAAACGGAAGCCGGCCCTGCACGGCGCGGCGCGGCGCGGGTGTTTCCTGTCGGCCGGCCCGGTTCCCAAGGCGGCAGCGCGGGCGCAGGCGGGCGCCCCGCCGGGTGGCGACCTCGAAGCCCCCGCCCCGCCCCGCCCCGCCCACGCCCCACTCCGCCCACGCCCCCGCGCCGCTGCGCGGTCTGGAGATCGTAAAACGCAGAACGACCGGCGGCGACTGCCCACCAGACTGGCTGAGCGGGGGGAGGGGAGGAGGTTGTGGTAGTGAGGGTGGTAGTGACGGCGGACAGGCGCCACGGGGGGCGAGCAGGAGAGGTCCAGTGAGGGACGAGCCGACGGGGGAGATGGGGCGGCCACGGTGGAGGTGTCGTCGACGACTATGAAGTGGCGTGGGGAGGGCGGCGTCAGGTTGTGGTTGGCGAGGGTGATGGAGGCGGTGGGGGATGCCGTGATGATGGAGGCGGCGGGAGTCCATGGATGGCGAGGGTGATGGAGGAGGTGGGGGTGCAGAGGTTAAGTAGGTGGAGGGAGCCTGTGCTTGGCGAGGGCAGCGGGGGCGATGGGAATGCCGTGGCAGCCAGGGCGACTTTGCTGACTACTAGAGGTGAAAATGGTTGTTCCCACTACTGTGTTGGCATTGGGGCACTGGCGAGCAGACTGCGTTGATAGGAGCAATAAAATAACATGTATGGGGTGGCGGTTTCAATAGCCCCCTGGTTGGTTATGTGACGCTCAGAGGCTGGCAATGAGTGGGAGTCGGTATTCTTGTTCCTGTCGCTGATATAAAACAAAATTATAATGTTGACAGTGATGCCGGATAAAAAGAACTTTTGAGCGTGATGACGGCGATGGCACTGGGGAGCAAGGAGACGAAAGTGACACTGGGGAGCATGGAGGGGGATATGAAAGTGAAGGCTGCTGCAGTTGAGGATGAGAAAATGGAAGCGGGCAAGAAAATATCCCTCAGCACCAAATACATTCCATCGACGGAAATTGAAGAAACTTGCATTTGTGAAGTCTCGAGTGGATATTTGTGTTACTGGATAGCGTTGTGTTTCTTTTGGCATATTTTTATAAAACTTTCACAAAAACTCACCATGAGACATACAAATTTAATAATTGTAAGAATAAATATTTACAAAACAATTTTTTGCCAAAGATGATATATGGTGTTTTATCGTCGTGCCTTTTTATTCTTATTTTAAAATTATTATGGTATGACTGAGAGTCAAAAAAATTGTATCATTATATTTACGTATCTCAGCATAATTACAGTTTATATACTCATACGGCGATTTTCACTGCTGACTTTACATACATGATTTTCTCTTTCTCCTTGCTTAGAACTGCTCTTGACGCACGGAACCCTTTATTCTACACCCAAGTTAACGTAAATGACTCAGTATCACATTGTACCACATAAGGCAACCAAGAACAGTACATTCCCATCAAAATTGGTGACTGCATTGCTAACATTTTTACGCAAGTAAGAAGCAGCCAGAGAATTTCTGATTTGCATAATTCTTTGTAGGTAAAACAGTTCCTAGCCCCCTTACATTCGAAACTTGTCTACACAAAACGGCAACTGAACCGCAGCGCAGCGCAGAGCGTCACCAAATAAGGACCGACTCATTCCTCCCGGAGCCGTCTTACCCGGAACGCGCGTCCGGGGTCGTGGGTTCGAGTCGCGCACGAACTGCCCCGCGAGGGTTGGTGGCCGCCGCCCGGGGGCGCGTCTCGTCGCGGCGCCGTCTCCAGATGCGAAGGCGCGACGGATGGACGGCTGACCTTTCGTCGCATGAAGGCTGGAGCACGCGCTCGTGTCCATGACAATGGACGCGCCGCGCCGCGCCGCCGCGTGCATGCTGATGGGCGGTGGCCGCCGTCGCGCAGTGGGGCGACACCCAGTCGCGTAAAGAAAGAACGGGTTGCCTGTTGATGTTATAGTTATTAGGTCAATATAAAATATAACCAACAAAGTATGTAATTTGTGTAATCGACAGGATGTCGTTCAAAACTACTGTTTTCTTTTAAGAAAAGAATCATATAAACAAGAAATACCATTTCTTGGAATAAGTATCCCCACTCACAGTCTTTAGCTCTAACTCACGCGTTTCGAGTGTTCTTAACTAATGATCGACAGTTAACTCATTAACGACCGCCAACCGTTAAGTGTGGACTTTCTTTCAACAAACATTCAAGTATTGCAAAAAAATAAAACAAGCACATCATAAAAATATTCATTATAAAACAAGCACATCGCCAATAAATAAAAAATACGAATACAATACAATGTTACATTATTTTAATTATCAAAATAATGCACAATACAATATACTGTCAAATGCAGTACAGTACAATATTTAATTAATAAAATGTAGAAAATTTCGCGTGTTAATAATTTTCCTAATAATCTTACTCATTCCATTACAAATGAATAATAATCGTGATGTACTTAATTCAATACTCATTTCAAAGCTCAGTGTGATGTTCAAAATAAATAATAGATGAAGTATTCTGCGGTATTGTTTTATTTCTGCTAACTTGTGTAACACGTGTGTGATCAATTTCGAGTCACTGTAATCGAGAAAGTAAGTAATAGACACATCTGTAACCTATACTCATTCATTCTCCCATTTTTCCTTTCTCGCATACTACGTACTTTCGTAATAAAGAGCAAGTATTGTAGTACTGCAGCAAATAATTGGCAATTTTTCCAACAGAAAAACTCTGCACTACCCTACTTCGATACCGAAAAATAGATAATTCTTCCTCCTACATGTAAATAACTTTGAATTTATTGTGTAGTCAGAATCTACGTTTTGTGGGTCCTTGATACGGGAAAATTGGTTGACGGCAACGCGACAGTTGGTCTCACCGTCTATCCGTCTATCCGTCTGTCCGTCTGTCCGTCTGTCCGTCTGTCCGTCTGTCCGTCTGTCCGTCTGTCCGTCTGTCCGTCTGTCCGTCTGTCCGTCTGTCCGTCTGTCCGTCTATCCGTCTGTCCGTCTGTCCGTCTGTCCGTCTGTCCGTCTGTCCGTCTGTCCGTCTGTCCGTCTGTCCGTCTGTCCGTCTGTCCGTCTGTCCGACTGTCCGACTGTCCGTCTGTCCGTCTGTCCGTCTGTCCGTCTGTCCGTCTGTCCGTCTGTCCGTCTGTCCGACTGTCCGTCTGTCCGACTGTCCGACTGTCCGACTGTCCGACTGTCCGACTGTCCGACTGTCCGTCTGTCGTTTTGTTAACAATAGAAGCGGCTAAATCTTAAGCACAATTTTCATCAATATTAATATCCCCGTATCGGTTTGATTGATATCACGTCCCCTTTGTAATGGTTATTTTGATATTTACTTTACATGTAGCTTCAACGACATTTTCAAACGTTTTTCAAAAGTGGTTCCAAAGTTCTATATTTATTTTTTATCGGGAAGAACAAAGTATGACCTACAAAATTGCGCAGGTTCGATTTTCATTTTATTTCTTATTCAAAAAGTTTTTGAAATTTAGATATAAAAATGAGATCATGCAGAATGTTTGAAAAATATGAGTAGCTTTCGCACCATTTTGGGCGAAATAATGTCAATATATTTTTTCCCGTTATCATTTATTGTTCCAGCCTGCCTCCCTTTTTATACTTTCTTTTTATTTGTTTTTCCTTTTTATGTCTTTTTTCCCTTTTCCTCCATTTCATTTTCTTTCCCCCTTTTTACTTTTTATTTTTTGAGGAAACATATTCTCCCGTCGCCTTTCGCCGCCTCGCGCTTCTTTGGACCCACTTCCTTGGGCGTGCGGCCGCGTGAGCGTGCGGGGCGGGGCGTAGTGTGGCACGGCGGGGTGGGGCGGGGCGTCGCAGCGGTGGCGGTTGGGGGCGTCGACTCCCCGTGGCACGACACGCGTCCCGGAGCTCCATTCAGGAGCGGCGCGCCGTCCATTCATTGTAGAGGGTGTTGCATTTAGCGTGTTGGGATTGGGCGGGGAGCCACTGTGGCCATTCGTGTTCCGCAACCCTACTTCATCAATTGTATTCGCTGAAGAACGCCATTGCCAGTGGTTGCTGATTGATGATTGCGATAGTGAGGGAAGTGAGGACGTGAAAAACGAAACTGGTGAACTATTGAACTTATAGAACGTTTGCCAAAAAGTTTATTCGCAATTTGCGCATCATTATAATTGTAATTTCGTTTTTAAACTAAAACTTTTTCACTGTGATTTATAATGAGTCACTTTATTTGCTCTCGAGGAGAATGTTCAAGACCATAATTAAGATTTTTGTTTGGAACTACTTATCGACTTTATTTTGCTCCACTTATTTAATGTTAAATTGACATCAAGCCTGTGCAAGTACTAAGCCTATTTCCGTAGAAGCTAGAAGTAGGGCAAGGAAGATAATTATTTTAAAACGTTTTTTCTACTTTGATTTCTTGTAACCATCAGATTAAGTTTTTTAAAGAAATAAATATTTCCTTTGTGCAGAAGTGCGATCAATAAAATTATATGTATTTGATGAGCTCGTGAACGCATCATGTATCATTATCTGTCCCAAACTGGAAAAAAGTCTTCTCATATTTTTTGTAAACGCTTCACTAAATAATTCATGGAATAAATATTTTTCTTTCATTGATTTGTCTGAGGCATTGATGGTAAAAGTGCTGTACATAGAAAAAGTAAATTAAGTAGTGAGAAAAGTACTCAGCACTTCTGTTCTAAAAATTACTCCCACGTTTCTCTTTGTTGTCTTCAACCCTGCGTATTATGTATGTGCATAGCTACATTTGTTTTGCGATTCATTCTTTCTTGTGAACCACTACTCTCACTCGTATATTTTCAGTCCTATTGTAAACTCCGTTGAACATTGGCCCATTAACTTCACTGCCTATTGTTTCTTTCTTATGGGCTCTTGTAAAAACTATACTGATGATGTTTTCCTGCTTCCACTTCAACATTGTGGTCTAGTTGTAAGGATTACCGCCTCAGTAAACGTTCTATCGCACCTCATATTTCCAATGTTGACTGAACTTGCTTTCACAACACAAATGTATACAATACACTTTCTATTCAAGAGGCAAAATGGACCGATATAATAAACTGAAACGTCATTTGTTGGAACAGTCCCACAATTTTCGTTCAAAAGCATTGGTATTTTCACGGTACTTTTCAGCCCGTGTTTAACAATATTGTCAGTGCTAAGGTCAATTTGGAATCTCATATAAAGTCTAAATATTTTGGGGAACATATACTAGAAATAGAAGTGGCTACATTATTCACTTTCGAAAGAACAAGACCAAGATATCAACAAAACTTATTAACCTAAAAGATGTTGTACGACGTTTTTCACAAGAAAGACGAAATACTTATCAAGCAAACTATAAGGAAATTGAAGACCCAAATGTAAACGATCAGTGGCATTGAAAAGCTTTAAAGAAGAAAATTATGACGAGAAGAAAATTATGCTGATTTGTGTGTTGATATTTATCAGTGTAAGTTTCAAATATTAATAATTCCAATGCGTCACTTTTCATGTTCATTTTGGTAAGAAAAACGTGTTATAGGTCTCTTATTAAATGCTCTACAATTTCCGTGAAAATGACAGGTTGGGAGATTGGGTAACTGAGGGGTAGGAAGGCCTACGGGGAGGCCCGCCGGGCGCCTGGGCAGAAGGTTAACGCGGCAATTAAACCCCCCTGCTCGCCCCTCCCCTCCCCTCCTCACCTCGAGCGCCGAGCGCCCTCTGGAGGCGACCGGCATGACCACCCACCGCCGCACAGTGGGCGCGACGACGCGGGGCGCGGAAATTACCACACCGGGGTCGTACCAAGTGCGCTATGATTTTTTCTTCAATAAATTAACGAGCCACGTAGCGAAGACAACATCTAATACACCGCACGAGTGAGTTTTAAAATAAACAAATATATTTTTAATGGACTTCATTCTACAACCCGAAATGATTATTAGCAACATATTAGTTTGTTTAATCATGACCGTCTGCTCATAATAGCAATTAGCGGAGGGCCATGGTGCAACTCAGAGTTTGATGCATACGCCCTTACAACTGAAGTATCTGTGTGCGACTGGCTAGTAAGAAAATAATGGACACGACAGGAAAAAACGCAGTAAGGAAATCGGTTATTATTTTAAGGTTCAACAAATTTATTGATACACACTAGAAATATTGATAAATAAATATAATATAAAACGAATAATATGAATAATATAATATGAATACAGATAAAGCGAAAATTATAAAGTGTTTATTTCGCTTAATGAAGTAAAAAAGAACTTTCTCATTAATCACATTCTTGATCTGATGACAAGACTCCTCTAACATGCTTGATTTTTCTGACAAATGTGAGAGATGTTTCTACCTCTTCCTTGTATTTGCTGAGTATTGATTAACCTTTCTTCCGATGTAGACTTAGTACCTGTTGAAAGAAATTAAAAATTACATCACATCGTGCACATAATTTAATTTCGAAAATAAAAATGTCAATTATGTTTACCATTATTCCATTAATTCATGTTGTATAGTTTGTTCCATCTACTGATATTTTGTTTAAAATCAAATTTTAAATTATCCTGATCCAGTTATTAAATAGTCCTATTCATTCAAAATGTTTCCCAGGACACTGGTGAAAAATCTCCTGACCTAGCTTTCTTAAAACTATTGTTGATATAAAAAGAAAATAAAAATTGGAAGATGTATGATTGGCGAATATGTAAAGGAGTGTAAAAAAGACAAGTCTGTAAAACGTTCAAGATAATTCTCTAGAGCAAGAATAATGTTCTGAGCTAGTATATTACTGTTTGACTTACAAATCTTCGGGGTGTATTATTGCTACAACATAAACAAACCAAGAAAGCTTGAGGGTTCAGCAAGAAATTAAGAGTGAAGAACAATGGTGATTTTTACAGAAGAATAAGGGTTATGTGAAATCCCTAATTATCTTTTTAATTTTATTATTTATTGGCTTTAACCTCAATTATGAGAAACCCCTATTAAAAATCACTAAAATCCCTAACTAGATAAAAGTAACATTAAGAAATAGCTCAATGAAGAAAATCATGAAATTAAGATTAATTATCACAGTAAACCGATAAAATTAGTCACTAACTTTTCTTACGATATACTGAAATGAATAAAACAATCTAAGGCAAAATGTAATTTATTTACATGTTCATTTTATTCTTTCACATATTATTTTTCTCTTCATCTTTCGTTTCGTAGTAAGAAATCTCTTCATGATTACATACCGTGTGTAATTTGGCTATAAGACGTTTCTCTTTTGTCCAGCAATATTATCATATTGGGAAATTGTTCATCGTTCCGTGCCATCGTGACACCCGAAGATCCATTATAAAGCACGTCTCCTGCTGTTACTTTGCGGTAGGTCTTTACCGTTGACGTTCTAGGGTTCAGTCACTGTCTTCACAAAAACTGCCTACGTAAAGGTTCTTGACACTAAGAATATGATTAGGGGAATATTACTTCTAGTTTACCAATAATTTAGGCTTGTTCGAGAAGGGAAATTAAGTAATTGAGCTTCTTTAACTTCAAGAAATTATTTTCCTTTTTACGAGGGGAACGGGGAAAAATGTCTGGTGCACCTTTCAGTATTGTTAGAATTTATGTTTCATTAGCGAGTCTCGAAGAAATGCACGAACATTGTTACTTTTCAACTCCCGTTACTTCTTTAAATAACGTCATGGACTAGTATTTTTCAGCGTATACGTTTACATTTAGCTGCTTACAAGAGCTTTGCATTTGCATTTGCAAAACTTGGCTACTTTAGATTTTCGTAGATCTCCCATATTCAGTTTTTAGAAGTTGCGTTTTTCTTAGTTTCGTTGAAATACGAATAACAAGCTCACTGAGAACACAGTCATTTCACAACCCATGAAGTTCTATTAAAGTTTTATACTCGACGCGCAAGTTTTCTTGATATTCAACAGCGGGGGGTGCGGGGAGAGGAGAGCTCTAGCTACTTCACGGCTTAAAAGGGCGTACCAACTGTGTGGATGAACATAACTGGCCAAAGCGTGCCTCGAGAAATGCTACGATTTGTTTTGAGAGTACGAGGTGGTTGTTGCCAGCATCGTAAATCGGTACGTGCCGTTCCGAGTCAAACCTAAGTATGTCAACGTGCCGTGCTATTCAGCTCTGGGTGAGGAATAGGGAGCTCGTGTATCAAGAAAACTTGCGCTAGTAATGAATGCTTTTATTTTTTCCCAACAAAACATTTCGTCACTGTCAGGGTACAAGCAAACAAGACTGCCGCTTGTTAACTCTGCCTCGACACTATGCTGAGTGCAGAGAGTCGAACTAGAAGATTAGGATTACTATATTTCTGAAAATGAGATTATATGCAAACATCTCTCCCCAGCAAGCTTCATATACCATAAGGGTGACCCCCTCCCCTTCAGTATGATTTTGCACAGAAAATCACTCGACGGAAGAAAATTTCCCTGAGAATTCCGTGTTTTACAGAACAAGGTTGTCATGAAGAATATTTCTAAAGTGTAAACCTAGTATGAAAATTCCAGATACTTGGTTTTATTTTATCTTATTATTCTCTTATTTGATCTTATATTTCTTAATAACATTTTCTATTTTTCTTGTATCCACTTCGTTCTTCCTTAGTCCCCTCTTTACATCTTAACCCTTCCTCAAGATCCCGTTCTGTCTCGCACCATCCACTATCCTCTCCCTCTTCCCCTACTGCAAACACCTTGTCCCCGTTTCGGCCTGCCCTGTCCGTGACTTCGTCTCTATCTCGAAAACGGGGTCTCTTCGTAAGCAGTGGGTTGTCTTCACCGCCGCCGCTCAGGGCGTGAACGGTGGGCGCGTGCTGGACAGTCGGTTGTGTAGCCGGGTGGGCGAATTGGAGATGAGTCGGCTTGTATGGATGTTAGTGGCAGGATGGAAGTGTGGTTTTCTACGTGTTAGGGCGACCTAATGAGCTGGAAGCATGAGGGCGAGGGGTGAGGGAGCGGGAGACGAACAGGTGGTTTGGTAGGCGAAATGGAGGGGGACGTAGAGGAAGTCAGAGGAGCGAACTGGAGGTGGTCGGGTGGGCGGGTGGGTGGTTGGATGGAGGACGAAGGGTGGGAGGCAGGTGAGCTGAAGTTGGTGGGGTGGGTGTGTGGGTGATTGGATGGCGGGCGAGTGGGCGAATGGACGTATGGGGGTTATAGTGGGCGAGTGGGCATGCGAGCAAGCTGAAGGTGGTTGGTTGGTCGAGTGGAAGGTTGGATGACGGTGGAATGGAGGAGTGAGTTAGCTGAAGTTGATTTGGGTGGGTGAGTGTATGGCTGCACTGCAGACAAGTGGGCATGGGAGCGGGCGAGCGAACCGAAGTAGATGGCGTGGACGAGGGGGGTGAATGGCGCGCGAGTGGGCTGGCCTGGCGAGCGGACGTGCGAGCAAGCTGAAGGTGATGGGTGTGCGAGTGGGCGGTTGGATGGCGGGCGAGTGGGCTGTCCTGGCGGGCAGACAAGCAAGTGCGCTGAAGGTGTGCGAGTGGGTGGTTGAAAGGGAGACGAATGGAAGAGGGAGCGAGCGAACGGAAGTTATACACGTAAGCTTCCGCGGCTCGAATCCATAAGTTCTCGGCTATCCGGGAGACGCCGCGTCGTTTCGCCTGAGGCCGACGTTTCGCCTGACATGTCGCAGGCTTCCTCAGGGCAGTGACTTCACTTCAACGACGCGGCGTCGTCCGGATAGCCGAGAACTTACGAACCGAAGTTAATCCCATGGCCGAGTGGGGGGTTGACTGACGGGCGAGTGGTCTAAACTGGTGGACGAGCGAGCAAGCTACCTTAATGTGGTCGGTTGTGCGAGTGAGGGGGTTGGATGGCGGGCGAGTGGCGCACAGGCAAGCGAGTGCGCTGAAGGTGTGCGAGTGTGTGGTTGGAAGGGAGACGAGTGGAAGAGGGAGCCGGCGAGCGAACTGAAGTAGATCGCATGGACGAGTGGGAGTTGAATGGCGGGCGAGTGGTCTGGCCTGGCGGTCGCGCGAGCGAGCTAGCTGAAGGCTGTCGGCCGTGCGCGTGAGTGGTTAGATGGCGTCCGAGTAGTCGAGGGAGCAGAGGGGGGCGTGGCGGGCGGGCCGTCCCCGGGCGCCTCGGCGGCGGCGGCGCAGGCGAGCCGCGCAGGCGGGCCGCGCTGCCGTTATGATGACCGGCGGGTGGGCGCGCGACGCAGCGCGGGGCCTCTCGTTGCCGGGCGGCGCGGCGGCCGCCGGCCAGAGGTCGCGCGGACGCCGGAAGATTAAAAAATAATTACTCGCGCTTGGCTCTTTCTTGCGGCGCGCGGGGCGCGAACGACGCCCACCGCCCCCTCACCTTCATTCCCTCGCGGCCTCAGCCCTCGCTCAGCCGGCGGCAGCCGTCCGTTGGGTCGCTTTTGACCGACATTTTTTTCAATTCAATGAAGCTTTTACCATACCATTAATTACAACAGAAGGAATTTTTTTTTCATTTAGACGTAGTTATGAGTTCCTTACTCGTTTATATACATAAGGAAGGGAAGAAGCTTACCTCTCTAATGCCCTCTTCTTCCCTGAACACATGACCAGAGAGATAATTATGTTTTGTCTTGCACTTGCACTTGGTGGTATGGAGGTTATCATGTAGGGTGAGTGACGATTCTGAAAGTTCACAAGATTGAAATGGAATACGAAGTAGTAAGTGAATCTCAGCACGGGAAAAGCACGTGGTTAAAATACTTGTGCCAAACACGAAACTCGAATCCATAGCCTTCAACTTCACTTTGGAAATACTCAAATCCAACATTTATATTTAGAAAAATGTATTGTTAATTTGAGGCTATATTTAAATGACATGATCTCGCCTCCACCTATACAACTATTTGCTGTAGCAGATAGCTAGAATATCTTATTTCTTCAGTATTCTGGTTACATATCTTATTCATTACGCCGTTGAGGTACTGAAACCCCCCTTTTCGCCAAAATGAGCCTTATTTATTTCGTTATTAAGAAAGTTGTAGGCCTACAAGCTACGTAAATTTTATTATTTTTTTACACTTTATTCAAGGACAAACCATACAATTGTTCTTTTGCGATATCAAACGAATGATACCAAATTTGTGATGTGAATATTTTAATCTAATATTTTTGGAGGTACGTATTTAGCCCTATCCAATATTCTTCTTACGTCTGCTCTTCTCGCCTCCCTCATCTTCTCTATTCTTTTTACATACTGTCCTTAACCGTTCAGACACTTGCGTTGAGCACGGCCACTTAGGCGTTCCCCCACCCGAGCACCACCCACCACTCACTGCTCACCCCCAACCGCCACCACTGTACACCACACACCGCCCACAACCGCCCACCGCCCACCGCCCACCGCTCACCACCCACTGTCCATCGCCCACCGCCCACCGCCCACCGCTCACCACCCACTGTCCATCGCCCACCGCCCACCGCTCACCACCCACTGTCCATCGCCCATCGCCCACCGCTCACCACCCACTGTCCATCGCCCACCGCCCACCGCCCGCCGCCCACCGCACGCCTGATGGTCTTCCGCCGACGATCGCCGCGCGCCTCGTGGCTTTCTTTGCGGCCAATATTTCGGTCTCGGGGTCAGTGATGCGGTCCCGGTGCGTTCCTCGCAGATGATGGAGGAGGTGTCATGTGGGCGCTGCCATTACAGGCGCCGCCGCTGGACGCGCTTGAAAGGATTTGAGAAATGTTCAAGGAACCGTTAGCATTGTGTTGTTGGTGGGTTATTTTGTACCTTTTCTTAAGTGATTATTGCTGAACTTTATTAATTCGTTTAAAATTTTATTTTTTGATGAGAACTCCTAATGCGTTAGGCAGACTGTTCTGTTTTGAGACTTCTATTATTTTTCAAGTTTTCTTATTAAACCCTTAAATTAAATTGTTGAATAGAATAGGGAATGGCGAAGGATATGATTTGTTTTCTGCTCATGTTATATCAGAGCAAAATGGCAGAGTTGATAACTTGCAAAATAAGTTTTAATTTCGATGTACACTTTACGTAAGTATTTTTATTCGTTTTTAAAATTTCCCGTAATGTTCTTTTTCATCGCGTAAATTAAGTTTCAGAGAAATATTTCTATGACTAAAACATGGGTACCGTGTGTGGAAATTTAGATTGTAATCTTCATTAAATTTGAATTCACAGAGTTCAAAAGTTCATGTTTGCACAGAAATATTTTGCTCTCTTACACACATACAAGCGCCGATCCACGGGTAGGGAAGTTAGAGAAATTCCCCTTCCTAAACTTTTTTGTCACGATTCACATTTTGACACAACTTTTCACGAAACTTCCAAGCAAAAGTATTTTCGCATAATCATTAAAACGAATAAAATCGTATCGCAGCATGAGCTGAGTCTAGCCTGTGACATATTACAAAATCAGTAATGACACACTCGACAAAAAGTTTTATTTTCGCCTCCCAAAATTTGTCTCTGGATCGGCCTGGATCCTGCGCATAGAATATGTTTTGGTGAGTAATATATTCATTTAAAGTTCCGCATTGAAGATCGAGCCTTTTTCTCGCGCCACACGGGAACGTAGAGGTCCTGGAGTGAGCGGAAGCAGAAGAGGGCAACGTGCTTATTCCGTGTCGTGACAGAAACTGCGCCGGATGCGGAAGGTCGCCAAGCGGAAGTCGATGACCCCTCGGGAGTTGACATCTCGCTGCCGTGGGATAGGACAGGCGCGGCAAAGCAAGCCCCTCAGTTCCCTCTCCCCCTTCCCCTTCCTTCCCTTAGAGGCTGCGGGTCATCAAAGAACTATTACGAGTATGCATTTTACGAAGAAATCTCTATGAATAATTTACATTAGTTACTAAAATATTCGTTTGATAAAATATTAATATAATTCTATTAAGATGAGTAAAACTATCATGTGTTGCATCATAAGACTTAACTTTCTGAACACAATTTGTTAGTTTACTGGCTTTTCGAAAATAATGTATACTGTATAGTATTTCATAAAAATACCGAGTACCACTCATAAGAATATTTCAGTCTGAAATTAATACATTGGTTAACTGGCCGTAAATGAAACTATTTATCTCATAAATTTGGAGCGTCGATCGTCTCTTTTAATGAAGTTGTAGATTTTGTCCATATATTTTTATCTTCGGAGAAATATTGAGTGGGAAATTGCATTTATCGACAATTTATAATACAACCCATTTTAATATTTACTTGGAGATTTTTCCTGGCTATTAAAGTATTGCTACGTAGAAGAATAGTTTAAGATTTACTTTAAAAGATAAATTTTAATGAAAAAATATTTTAGATGAATGTTGCAAATTTGGTACACAAGGTACTGAAATAATTATATGAGTCGCCATTGCCAATAATATTATTTCATTGGAAATGCCTACGAAAACTCACCACAAAACCAATACAACACAAGATACTGTAAACAACGTTTAGTGTAATGACTGTACAAGATATTGGATATAACGAAAACCTTTTCATCTAAAGAAAATAGTTGTCTTGGACTATTAATTCAACGGATTCTTTGGCGAAAACATTTCAGCATCCGTCCCAACAATATCTCTTCACTCTGTTCTAACCTAAGTGCAAAAGAAACCAACAAACATCAAGCAAATGCAGCGTTAAATTGCTGTGTTTCCTAATGTTCACACTTCTAAATGAATTGCTGGCAACTCGTAAGAAACAGTTGTGGACGTTATACATGCACGCCACATTCATGCCGACTTCTGATGCGTCATTCACAACGCCTCCTTCGACCCGGCAGCACTGCCACTAAGAAATTTGCATGGGGCCGTGCAAAAACCCCTCGTCTCCGTCGCTCTCCGCACTGGGGTCTCCGTCCCCTTCCTGCACCTCCGCTGCCACCAATTACACCTCCCTCGCCGCTGCCCTCAGAGACCCCTCTGTCACTTCAGAAGGCTTCCCTGCCCATGTCACGTCCCCCGCTGCCTGTCAACACTTCGGCCACCGACAATGCCATCCCTTTTATTCCCTACTACACCGACGTCTGTGCCGGCACATTAGCTTCCGCATCAGACTGTTGACAGTGATGGTAAATCAACCATTCATGGTGGTATTCCGTGGGAAGACGTAATGCACTCTCCTTTGGCGGGCAATATGCGAATTGTTGCAACAAATTTCTTCTGTTTTTTTCTTGTGTTGTCTTCTGTTCTGCATATTTATCGTAATTCACTAAAACATGATTGTTTCAACAATCATGGAGTGAGAAACATTGCTGATTCAGTTTGCGTCGTCTTCACAATATCTGGTTTGAGCGTTGATTGATGTCACTCTCTCTGACCACTTCAGCATTGTTACAGCCATCAACACCAACGGATCTTTTACGTACCTAGAATTCGATAACAATGGATTTGTTTAATATTCAGCTGTTTTTTACAAATTCGTTATCGTCTCTAAATCTAACGTAGCATATTTTCACAGTTAGCCTACAAGGGTGTGTTTTCGGGCAACGCGATCATACACGCTTCTAGAATAATAAAAGTGAATAATATGATTACGTATATTTGTTCTGGAATCCATGACCATACTTTGCTTGCTTTCTATTTCCATGCCAACAGTTATTTAAGGGTTCTACCATTCGTTATCATTAATCAAACAATTATTAGAATGAAGAAATAAGCTATCAACATTCAATTATTGTTTGATAAGATTATGTGAATTTAATAATCGCTTCAGAATACAAATTTTCTCCGTGATCTTATCACCTAGGACTAATGACTGCCACTTCATACGTTGCAATTTTATCGCGTTCTGATGCCAGCCGGCTTGGATAGCAAGGACGCTAAGGCTGAAGGGTTGCAGGTTGAAATTCCGCCTCGGGTATGAATGCTTGTGAGTATTAATATTGCCCGTATGTGTTCCTTTTCCCGTTACTCTGAAAGATATAACTCAATGTTAGAGAATTACAGTGATCGCTATATGCCCAGAGCAGTTTCGAAGCGATTTTTTAAAAAATGTGCCGCAAATGAAGTGACCATTAATGTTTCTGAAATAACTCATCATTGGTTCGTGAGCAACGTTTTTTTCCACTTTTTCAAAAATATACGCATTGCAAATTATTATTTATCACCTACATTTTAACCCTTTTATTAATAAAAAATGAAATCACACTTTCCCTTCGTTTAATGCAAAAAAATGGTAATTACTTAGGGACGGATTTTTAATGAACTGATTTTTTTTCTTTTCACTGTAGAACAATATTGTTTAGTATAGAAATTCCTTTTATGTTATGACAAAACGAAATGACCAATTTTTATAAGTCTTTTTTTCATTTTTCGTTAATTTCGACCAATAAGTCATGTCATTTTTAATGCATTTTTCGCTGATTTCATCGATTTTAATATCATTTTAATGGTACTTGCTTCAAACAATATTTACGAGTTGCAACAAAGGTTCCTCATAGAATTCCTGAGAATGCTTTTCGATTTTTTCTCTCATACATTGTATGTCAGCCGTTGTGAGTACGTAATCTACGGTTCCTGTGAATCGGCGCCATTGTCAGTTCGGCCGATTTCACGATAAATAAAGGCAGAGATTTACTTTTCAAGAACAGTCCAAACCAAACGTTTGCAAGCTGAATTCATTAGAACAAAAGGAAGAAGCCTCGATTACATGAGTAACATATCCAACAGCTTAAGTTGATCATCTGAAGTGGTTTTGATCAACATTTTTACGTCATTTTTATTTGATTTTAGAGCACATTTAAAGCATTTTAAAAAAGCAATTTTGGCCCGGAGGCGCCTTCGCCGACACCGCCACCGCCTCCGTCGCTACCGACACCGCCGCCGCCACCGCCGCCGCAGCCCCGCCCCGGCGCCGACCCCCGTCGCAGGCGCCTCCGGGGGCGGCTCCGGAGCGGCGCGGCGCGGCGCGGCGCGGCGCGGCGCGGCGCCCGGGGCTCGCGGCTTCCTGCTCACTTAATGGCGCACATATGGAGGTCATACACTCGTCGCCGTTGTTAACGCAGCAATTCTTCGCCGCCCCGCCCCCCGCGATGTTTTCTTCGCGCGTCCAGCGTAACGGTCGCTCGATTCTGGTACAAAACGCGCGGGGTCACCTCTTTTGCGGCTCCGACTCTCCGTCAGACGGACAATGCGGTCCTCACCTTCACCCAGTCCTCGTTTTCTCGCGGGCGTTATTTTTCACTTAGCTTTCGCGAATTAAATTTTAATCAATTTTAAACTCCGAGAGAATAATATATCATTTCGTTACTTTTGTGTTATTCGATGTGAACATTAGAAAGCATTTTTAAACACCAGGAAGTTTTGAAGAAATTTATTATGTGCATTTTTGGTCATACGAAATACAAATAATTTAATTTCTATAGTTTCATACAAATTGTGCAGCAGAACAATTAAAATAGGGTTAATTTAGGCTTCAATAAAAGGTTTTTAAAGAAGTGAGAAGACTTTAATGAGTGGGGAGGCGAAGAACTTTATTTATTTGTGTGCGAATTACTTCAAGAAATGAATGGCATAGATTTGAAAATACTAAGATTAAGAATTAATTAATACCCCATATTATAGGAAAATATTCTTGAGAAAATGAAACGGCTGTTACAAAAAAATGGTTGTACAAATGTTTCATCGAAAACTTGGAGGTGATTATTATTACCAAGGAAGCCTTCCTCTACTAGTGGTGAGGTTTTATGTAGATGTCACTTCTATAAGATTCTGAAGAAATACGCTTTTAGCATCCTGGCTGAGTATATTTTTGATTTGGGACAAAGTAGTATTGTTGGAAAAAAACTGTTTTTACTATACTGAAAAATTCGTCAATAGTATAGATTCTAAATAGGAAAGGGTTAAACATTCTAATGAGAATTACTTCGATATTTTATTTTGCAAAATAATATGAAAGAAACATTAATACACTTAAGTGATGATTGGTCTTGGTTTTAACGAGTTCATGAATATTTCATTTGGAGAAAAATTATAATGCTTTGAACATATATGGATGAAATAATAACTCGCTCTCAAGATGGTGTTTTAGTAGACAGTTTCTACAGGGTTTTCATCATTACATAAAAGCTGTTGAACAACTCTTATTATAAAATATTCATTTTTAGTGCAAGATTTACCAAAACTTGTATGTTTAAATAGCCGTGAATAAATACATTTCTGGCAACAAAATGTTTCGAAAAGAAACTCGATATGTTCTGGAGAGGAGAATGTACATTGTCTGCAAACTATTCTTGTAAATGTGATGAAAGGAAGTGATATTTAATGTTGAATATGAGAAGAAAGGTTGACTAAGTTAAATATTTGAATAAAAAGTAAATGTTCTGAAATAAATAAGGCTATTAATATTATTGAAAAAAGGCTATTAATATTATTTTATTTACAAAGTTTCAATCTAAGAGAATACATTCTTGTAAGCAATTATCTTAGTTCCTTGAGAGCTACTGCAGCACTTGGTTCAACTGTCCAGGGCTCGCTCTTCCGTAGAAGAAATACCTGTGTGTATTTGCATGTCCATGACTGTAGTTATAACTGTTCTTCTGCGAACAAACGGTGCATTACATAACGAAACATGACAAACGTTTAGTGCTTGCGAGTTGCTTAGCTGACAGCTTTGAAGAGCTACTGACTGACGTTTTAATGCTTTCAATCCATTACCAACCCTGCATTCCCGAAATAATTCATGTATTTCAGTGGACTTATACAAAAATATTTGCCCACCATAATTTTCATAAGTAATTTCTTAATAAGATTTTTAAAAAAGTTTAAGTTACATAACTTCATTGAGCAAACATATTATCGTAACTTTTTGGTGAAAATTTAACAATTGTTTGAATTAGTGTAAAGTCATGTAGTTTTCAACTCATTTATCTCATAATGCATTTCACAAATCCATTGCGAATGTAAGTGACACTGTATACTTCAAATAGTTTTATATTCGTTCTAGCTGTTAATGTTTAGGGCATACAGGTTTTTGCGCAGAATAATAATTGTTGTTGAACGCGATCGATAATCGAATCAGGGAAAATTACGTTCCAGTAATCGTGTTGGTAGTAATAGCAGCCATAGAGACCAAGAACATCAAAGATATAAAACATTTCAATATCTCTATTGATCAAAGTTTCAACGTGACCACTCATCCCATGTGTTTTGGCGACCTATTCTTCAATTACATAATGTACGATTGGAAAGGAAATGATTACCCAACGCCAAGGCAGTGTTATGGGACGATTGGTAACATACTAATATTTCTTTTTACTTCCCCGGCCGGTGCTCTCCCTAAAACTTCCATCCGCACCGGGGGCGCTCTCTACTGTCTCCCTCAGTTACACCACCCGGTGAACCCGAGGCGAATGCTCGAGCAGTACCCTAACAAACGGGCTACGGACCGCATGCGATCTTTCCTTCATCTCCCTTGTCCTATCCTCAGTCCTTACACACACTTACACTTACATGCACTACACTACCACTCATGCCGGGAGACCCGTCGGTTGCCCCGCTGGTGGGAGAAACCTGGTTGGGGAAAACCTCGCTAGCCGGCAGTATTTCGGCGCCGGATCTCGCCATGCAGCGGGGAAAGACCACCGCCACCTCCAGAGGAAAACACATGCATTCCGCTTACGGGACTATTGACCTTAGTTTTCGTGCCAAGAATCACTATCAATTAATCAATCCACCACCCCGTCCCGTCCTCCGCACACCGGAAGGGGCAGTGCTGGGGCGTGGGAGTGCTGCCCCTGGCGGCGAATTCCCGTGACAGCCTCACAAGAAGGTCATTGAGGCGGCGAAGAGTTGTCCCACGCGGAAGTTGCTACCCTAGCCCCGCCCCCGCGTTCGCGTCGGAAGGCTGGCTGCACAGAGTGAATCTGTTCGGTGCGCACAGCTACCTGTCTTTGGAGGGCGCGGAATAGAAGAGCGCTCTTGCTGCATCCCTGAAGGAAGGACAGTTCTCGGTTGCGGCCTACACGTCTGGAAGTTCTTTTTTACCTGCAATGTACAGCGGCGGAATTACGAGCTTTATTGTGTTCATTCTTGAGGCATAATAGAATGATTATTGGAGAGAAACTAACGTTTTTGTTTCATTTTGTTTATTATGGTGGCGCAGGAAGTAAAGATATTTATTTGTAAAACTTAGGAGCGATTTTTTAAATTGCGAAAAAATGATGTTGATTTGTTGCGAATATCAACTCGAACATCACATAATTCTTGTTTTATGTAATTTTTTTATAATTCATCTCAATCTGGGTATAATATTCCTACATTATTCAGTGCTCTTTTTACAGAACAGAAATAATTGCAAATACGCTAATTTTGTGTACATTTCATTTGTTTTTCATTCAGTAAATGAATATTTGAATTATTTGGATTTAACTAAGCACACAGTTGTGTTGCCGCAACTGTTTTCAGAGCTCAACAAAACTACTTGATGCAAAATGTTACTGAACTACCTTTCTTAAAACTTTTAACTTCTCTGGAAATATTACATATAATTGCCACTGCGTAATAACCTGGCCCATCCAAAATTGAGTGGTAAATAAAACTAGAAGCCTATTTCTTTCATGTGCTCCGTTTCAAATGGTATGAAGAAGTTATTGAAAACATCAACCGTCAAACATAAAAAATTTAACAAATGTTATGTAAATCACGCAAAGTACAACTGTTTTTCTTTCGTTAATTAAATTTATTTCAACTATTAATACGTAAATTATATTATTTTATGAAAATATTATTATATGTTTCTTATTGATAATATTGGTATTTTAGAATATAAAAAGAACATTCTTAATTTATTTTGTTAGTATTATTTCCATACCTTACATGAAATTATTCCAGGAGATAGTGATATAAAGACGATTCGTAATTAGTTAGTAAGTTAAAAAATTGCAATATCGATATTATGTAATATTATCAATACTTCATAATATTATGAAGAAATGATTATACAATATTATCAATATTGATGTTATTATGTAATATTGTTACTGATGTGATTATTTCTATTATTATACTTTATGACGTTGATATTTTTTTTTTCGTCCGCCTAACTTGTTGAGAAACAGTTCCGTGAATTTATCAAGAACGTCCAACGCCCTTGTGATATTAGTTTCGAAACTTCTTAACTGAACCAGCGAGAGGCCTACAACGCTGAGCAACCCACGCGCTGAAGCGTTTCTCCCTTCCCCGTTGCTGGATCGGGAGGCGACGTGGAGGCCGCAGCGGAGTGCGCGTGCGCCGGGAGCACGGCGAGGAGAAGGCGGGTGCGGGCCGGACGCGGGGTCCGGAGCGTCGCGGTCCGCGTCATGTGGATCGGAAGGGGGCCGTGCGGGAAGCGGAAGCGGCGCCGTCTGCCCCCCCGGGGCGCCGCTTCCGGCCAGCGACGACGACGACGACGACGACGACGACGGCGCGGCGCGGCCGGCCACCGGACGCCTGGACGCACGTGCCACGCCCCCGCGGAAACACTGCAAATATACACGTAAAAATAACAACCAATAATAACGTCTACAATGATAATAATAATAATAATAATAATAATAATAATAATAAATAATAATAATAATGCCGATCAGATGGCCGAATTCGCTAATGCAGCAGTGCCGTAATGGTTTCGAACCAGGGTTCGAGTCCCGCCACAGGCATGGGTGTATTTGTGTATGTCAGTATGAGTTGTCCTTTCACCCCTCATTATCATCATTTCATCTTCCATACCCCCAGGGCTAACAATCCTGGGTAATAAAAATCAGCTAAATGCTGGTCCCTCCTAATTAAAGTTACATGCACCTGCCACCGCGATAACGATACTGAGACACGGTAAATGCAGGGTGCATACATGCATGCGTGGTCCTAGTCTGCCTATTCGCGATCAAAATAATAATAATAATAATAATAATAATAATAATAATAATAATAATAATAATAATAATAATAATAATAAAGGCCGATCCGGATGATCCGAAATCGCTAAGGCAGTAATGTTGTGGAGATCTCATACGGAATGATCGCGGGTTCGAGGCCCGCCTCGGGCATGATTGCGGTTGTATAAGTCTGTATGTGTGTGTCATCCATTCATCCTTCATTATCATCATCATTCCATCTCTCATCTCCCCAGTACTAGGAACCATGGAGGATAAAAATCGGATTCAGCTTAAAGTTGATTCTGCCAAAAAGGAGTCCGACGCAGTTTCCACGAGATAAATGATGCAGAGCCTCAGTAAGTGCAGGTGCATGTTCGCGTGGTGATGATAATAAAGTCAACCATCACCAAAATCTGTGTCGTACGTTGGACGGTGTGCTGCGTTGTATGTCCTGAGCCAGGAGCTCTCCTAAGGGATGTCGACACTAGCACTGTAAATAGATCTACTGCAGCCGCTGTCTGGAGGAGAATTTTTGCGGCTTTCTGACCTGACCGGAAGTTTACCGTGGTTTCTCAGAGCAGTAACAGGCGAATACCGGAGCGCCAAGGACCGCGCGCGATCTTCCCTTCTTCATCCTCAGCACACGCGTACTCTAACATCCTCTACGCTACCAAACATACCGGAGGAGTTAGGAGCTTGATCCGGCTGGGGCGGTGCCCTATTGGAGAATAGCTTCAGGGTGACATGCGAGTCGACGTCAGGGATCGACGTACCAGCGGGGGAGAAACACCGCTACCCGAAGGACATACAAGCACTACACATACGGGAATAGTGACTTAAGTAGCTGGCGCGTTCCTAAACACTAATCAATCAGTCGCCGAAACAAATGCTGCGCGCGGTTTTGCTATTTCGCCCCACTGCGCTTCGCGCTGCATCCCTACATGACGCGGCGCTGTCGGCGGACTACTGGGCGCAACGGGAGCGCTGCCAAGGCCTCGAACCGCGCGGAAGATTCATTGCCGCCATGAGTCGAGACGACGACGGGCGTAGAGCGCAAGGCACTGACCTACCCTAAGGAACAAATCCAGAAGAGTAAAGCGGTAGTGTTCTTCAAATGTTTCTTGACAGTGCAGCTGCGGATGAGGGTTTCTGAAACACCGTTCAATTACCTACCGAAGATTTTACTTCACGTGGTGGAAAACCATATTAGGAATCGCATCAATTGTAAACTTTAACCTTTATTTGTTATGGGTTACATGAAGTTGACCAGGTTTTGTCCATTTGACCAGGACCAGCAAAGTAGGGTTCTTTGAAAACCACACAGTCGTCGAAACGTTGGCCCCGCTACGGAAAATAGAGCGCCACCAATGGAAATAAATTTATGAACGTCTATCTGGTTATGCTTTATTTTGCATAACCTCAAATTTCCTACTTCAAGTCTATCAACCTTAATCTCAACTCACCCCAACTACTGTACCGCACTGTCTGGGACATTCAAGATAAGTAAATTAAATTTCATTGAAACATGACAACAGTTTTGCACTACTAAGTTTAAATGTAAATGGTTGTAATATTTGTGGTATATTGGATATCTTGCACTAATTACTTTTTCCCTTATTGCTGATATGTCAAAAAATATTAAAATATGAAGGTTATGGAGATATGCTCTAGAGCACAGTGATTTTTTCAATCTGAGACTAAATGCTCTTTTTAATGATCATAATGTTAATAAGAAGAACAATAGTAAATTAATTAGTTCGATCATCTATCCGTTTTACGTACTTTCAAATCATAAGTAGAAAGTGTGCAAATAATTACAATAAGAAAAATTATGTTAACGCTGGTTTAAAAATATTTTCCATGTTAAAAGGAGGGAAAATGTTTTAAGGAAAATTCGTGCTAAATGTCACAATTTAAGAACTAACCAAATAGAACTGTGTAAAGCAGGCGATGTGAAATTGAACACGCAATAGATTTGCACTGCAATTTTGCTCTATAACTGTAGACCTTACTTACAGCGTTTCTGTGGATATTGAAAACGTAAGAATCGAAAATCGAAAGCAACTCTACTTCATAATACGATATGGTTAGAGATCACAGCGATATATTGTCATCTGGTAAACAGAAACCTGTTTTGATGCGCGAGTGTGTTTTCCTTGGCGCTTCGCGTGCGCGCCCGCGGGATGTTTATGGGGCTGAGTGATTGCATCCGGACGGCAGGAGAGGGGGACGACGCGGGTGGCGGGAGGGCAGGGGCGGGGGGCTGTGTCGAGGGGAGCATCGGCGAACTGGCGCCTCCATTTCCGGTGGGGGAGTGGGGGAGGGCGCGAACGTGTTGCTTCGGAGGAAGGAAGCCCCGCCGCCTCCCACCGCCCTCCGCCCCTATTTTCGGTCTCGGGGGATGATGGGCGTTCGCGAACCAAGAGGGCACGTGTGGAAGGGGCACCGAATCCTCGGGAGGGAAATGTTTTCGTTCTTCCTTTCGGTGATAACACGATTCACCTGCTCTGTGGGTAAATTTCTGTGGTTCGTGAAATGTTTGTGATGTGGTCGATCTGGGTAGTCAAGGTTGGTAAAGCGAGAGTTTCAAGGTTCATCTCACATTGGACATGGGATTGTTCCTATTAATTTAACTTTTTTAACAATAATATTTGCCTTGAATCCCTTCTGAAACTTAGACTAACGATCTACGCCTTAAGAGATACAAATAGAAGGTACTTCCTTTATCGTGTGTCTGAGATATGAATCTCGGTGGGAGCGCATATTTGCACTGTGTAATCATCCATTTAAAAGTAGATTTCGACGAGTGATAAGCGATGTTGACGAGTGATGCTTTTCGATATAAAATGGAATCTGCAAAATTTAGAAATAAAAATAAGATATCTTTTAGGAGACTTGTTGGCTGTCAGAAAAGAAAACTTATTCACATTAATCTTTTTTATGTGTACGCCGTTAGTTTGTAGTTTCGCATTTGCTTTAGTGAAAAAGGTACTTTTAACACGTTGCTCCATAATTTATCATTTCAATCCCACGAGGCAGGTACACGTGGCAGTGGCTGCATACGAGAACTTGTGAAAATGAAAAGTTGAAATGCATTTATCAGTTTGTTATATCTATTTCATCACGTAACAATTCCAGTGGCGTTTAAGAAAGAAGAGAGTGCGTTTGTCAGCTTTTCTCCGAACGTCCGTCTCCTTATGAGTGCAATTACTCACTTGCATCCCGCTTAACGGTGTTCTTGAGTGCTGGCGACACCTCCTGTTGCCTACTGTGTGCCACTGGAAGCACAAGTTTCGACCAACTCGTGTATGAGAATGTTAAGAGCATCATATTCCCTCAAACTGAATATCTGCGGGCTTCGCGCAGATGATTCTCAGGAAGAGAAGTTGGCGATTCGTTCTCATGCATCTTGAAGGAGTGTTGCAAGAAAGTGTTGCTTCTCGACTCATGCCTACGTTACGCAATTTTATGCACGTTTTGCAAGGTCACGGATTTCTTGCTGCTTGCTTTGGTTCGCGGTTAATTAACTCTATTTGCATATTACACATTGGGTTACAATCATTATTCGCTAGTTTCCGCTGTCTGATACTGAAGATGAATCATAGCTCAGAAACCAATTATTCATAGCGGCGTTTTTGTAAGTCTTCGGTACTAAAGAATGACAATTAGCATAAATTAGTTTATTGGAAAACTGTCTGCCTTTCAGAGAAATGCTGTACATTATACCTGTCATGTTTTTAAATTAGGGGTACATGTCTTTAGATCGGAGATCAGTATAAAGTAAATATTAAGCATTGTAACTCGCCAATCTTCATTTTTCTACATAATGAAGACATTATTGCCAATATATTTTATATGCAATACGTAATAACACATTGCGTAACATTCTTGAGGACTCACATGATGCATGAACCAACAGAATTAACTGCTCTGCCCTAGGGTTTTGTGTTAGAATCCGAGTGAACATCAATGTTTTCTCCTTGGGATTGGGACATCAAAGAGATGTTAATGAACACATTCTCCAGAAATCACCCGCATTGACCGTCAACGTTTCTTAATTGCTTGACAAGATATTTTAAAAAACAATGTTAATAAATTTTATTGTTTTCATGTAATGAAAAAACAACATTAAGTTAGCATTCATTCACATTGTCAATTTCACGTGTGATTCACGCTACTAAGAATTCGAAATATAACCCAATCGTAATAAACGATGTATAAAGAATAAAAGTATTAATGGACTTGTATTATGTATTTGATATTGAAAAATGTAAGTTTTGATGTAATTTTCTTAGTGGCATCTCCTTGAAAGGAAGGTAAAGGAAGCATTCATATATTAATATACTTGAGTATTAGTATAATGATCACATTTATCCAATACATCAGCAGTACAATTGAACAAGAAGGAACGTAAATATTTTTCAAAGTTCCCATCCACTTTTCAATTTCGCATAACCTTGCTTTTTCGTAATGCGTGACTAAATAATACTTAAGTTACAACAAACAATTCATCAACAAATTATCATTTGCCTAAAGGGATAAATAAAACCGATAGAGGGGACATAGCTTCTGAAGTACCTCGCGAACCAGAAAACCCTGCTTCTGTGAATGTCATTCCCTACCATACCCGACCGCATAGTCTGGTTCGACGGACCTGGATAATGGAGAACGCACCTCACCCTGATCCAGTTAATCCCTTAATTCAGTGCGAGCTCGGCTTCAGAAGAGAATCGAGTGGGGGAAGAGGGGGAGGGGCGGTTGTCGAGAAGGGAACTCGGCACGGGCACATTCTCAAGCGGCGGCGGTGGCGGCGGCGGTGGTGGCGGTGATGGCGGCAGGGGTACAGTTAAGGCGGCCCATGCGCGTTTTTGCGACGCGGCCGTGGAAACACCGCGTGCGTTCCCAGGACGACGCCGACGCCGGCGCCGGCGCCGCCCCCTCCGGCGCCCCGCGACGTCCCGACGCCCCGGCGCCGCGCGGGACCCGGCACGCCCCGCCGCGCGGCGGCGGTGCCGCTTTGAGGAAAGCGAAAACAAAGTGCGCGCGCCCATTAGGCTGCGCTCGGCTCCTCGCGGCAGGGCTCTTTTTGTTCCGGGAGGCGCTGGGCGGCAGGACTTTTATTGAGTCACATAAGTGAACTTTTGTTTAATAATTCAGGTTGTGTTTTTGCCTGCTATAGGCAAAAATATAGTTGTAACTTTCCTATAAAATGGACTCTGCTTCTGTAGCTGTTTTTAAAAGAAATGCTCAGGCAGACGGAGTTCGCTAGTTACAATATTCGCCACATGTCCCTCTTTCCTCTCAGGCGTGAGGATTAAACTAGACCCAGGCATGGGAAACACCGTTTGCTAGCCGGCAAAGTGGAACCATCGACACAAAATGCTGAATAATGATGATGCATTTTTTTTCGTTAATCGGCCGACTAGGACCACGCATGCAAGCATCCTGCATTTACCGTGGCTCAGTTTTTATTTTATTATCACGGTGGCAGGTGCTTGCAACAATTTTTGGGGGGGACCAGCATTTTTAGCTGGATCCGATTTTTATCCCCCACGGTTGTTAGCCCTGGGGGTATGGAAGATGAAATGATGCTATGATGATAATGGGGGTGAAAGGACAACACATACAGACATACACAAATACATCCATGCCCGAGGCGGGACTCGAACCCGCGATCTTCTGGTCCGAAACCACTCCGGCACTACTGCCTTAGCGATCTCGGCCATCTGATCGGCAGTGATGATGCATTGTTAATATTATTAAATTATTTTTAATAATAATAATAATATATTTCATTGTGATTGTAAGCAATAGACACAGCTTACTAACTAATTATGAATATTCATTGTATTTACACATTACAAGTGATGAATCTTAAGCTACAATAAATAAAAACTGACCAGTGTTCAAGACTAAGAATGAAAGTAAAAGATAAACACTATAACATAACTATATAATTAAATATGATTTTGGTATTGGTGCGTTTTGAATTTCTACGAAACATATTGAAAACATTTTGAATGGTTTGCTTATTATATATGTAGTAAATAATTTTTTATGAACCTGAAAAGCCCAGTGCGAAATCAGGGAATAGAGAGAGTTTTAAGGTGATTGAAAAATTAAGTGATAATAGTAAAAAGGTAAAAGATAGCATAATCTCTTACAAAAACGCGATGTTTTTTGTTGCAGAATAAATAACAAGAGCATGTTAGTAATGTTTAGTGAAACCTATTGTGGAATTCGGTAACTAATTAAGTGGTAATAATTATTCGTTAATAAATATTTTTGAGTAACTATACGATTTGAGTAACTATACGATTTTTTGAGTAACTATAACTTTTTGAGTAACTAACTGGTCGATATTTGGAATTTTCCGAGTGAAAAAATTAATCAAATTACATAGAGGGTAAATCGACCTTTAGCACACAGTAAGTCATTCAAATTGTACTAGGATTCCGAAATAATGAAGGAAGTTATTGATACTTCATTGTAATATTTTATTGACTTATCCAAATTAACGTTCTTACTTCTGTTTGGGTAGTATAATTGTTAATGAAGAGTAACTGCCTATGACTTTTTCGAGAAGATCATATCTTGATTAAAGAATGAGCTAAAATAATATTGCGATTCATTTCACATTTCACTTCTTTCAGCAATAAGGACATAAATCTTTATTAGAAGTTAGGTATTATAAATGCTCTTTCGTTTGCATTCTATAAATTGTTTCAATAATAATATATTGTTCTTCACGATACTATCATAAAATTAATACCTTTGCATTTATTTGTTGAACTTCTAAAGAGACCTTCGTATTTATCTTGTCGCGTGAATATTCAGGCTAACCTTAAGATTAACATTAAGAATTAAGATTGTTTGTGAAGGAAATGGGGCGATGAGTCACAAGCACCACTGGTTATTTATTAGTAAGGAATTTTATTTTTTTAAATACTATGTCATTGAAATGAAGCATACAAATTAACACTAGTTCCCGAATTATTGAGAATTATTTTAAATTAGCGACTTACGTTTCTTTGATTGATCCTTCAGACCAAATGGTTCTCATTATAGATGACCCCGTTCTTTTGTGCCAATAGGTTTCTTCTTCTTTCTCTTTCATCAGTGATTTGTTTATGATAGAGAAAATGTTATGAAATACAGAGATATGGAGATAAGATAATCTTAAATTTTCAGGACCTTGAAATGCGAAGGAAAGTAAGCTCCTTCGCATGTGTCAGAGTGTATTTCAAAACTTTGAATGGATATATCTTCCCAATGAATCGACAGATTTTAGTTTGTTGCCTGCAATGTTTTCCCTGTCTGGGAAAGATTATTTGACTTGATACAATACTTTGAAGGATATTTTTTCTCTTAATTATTGCTTGAGTTTAATGCATAAATCTGTATTGAATTCATATCCAGAAATTATCTTTTCATTTTATTTTTGGAAGATAAATACTTTCAATTTATTGACCCGAAAAGCCTTATTCTCATGTTATTATTATTGTAACACTTTTTCATTGGAATATCCAAAGGAACCTTTTTAGAAAATTTGTCATCAGTCATGTGTCATCGCTCTAGACGTCGTGGAGTAAGCATCGCATCGCTCCGCTTATCGCTGTGCTTCGGTGTTACGCTCAAACTCGTGTTTAGTGCAAGTACAAACGGGCGCCGCTACCAGCGGATCCCCATATTTCTAACAGTGATTGTTTTTGTGCAATAGAATTGTTTATTGCTAATAACGAAATATTGTGTTATCAAGTGAAAGTGTAGTGGTGCAGCGAAAGCTGTATGTTCGCAACAAGTGCCCCCGCTTTTGGGGGCCAATTGGTGTCTGCAGCCCACGTTTTAAATGGTGGCACACCAGATCAGTTCACAGCAATGAATGGAGATGTGCTTCCATTTCCACCACAAATGGAAAATATTCAACCCTTGGAACAGTTCAACACATCACAACCGACCGCCCTGCAGCTGGATGGAGAGCCGGAAGGGACTCTGACCAACCTTCAGTCAGTAAGCACTAAAGATGCTTATTATAACAGGTATGGTGCTGCCCCGCAACAAACAGTTATTCAACAGTCAACCAGTGGTTTTAATGAAAACAGTAAAACTCTAAAACGCATGCACGTAGATTTACCAGATGAAAACAATGCTTCTAAAAGAATACTGTATAACGTGACCGTCAAAAATAGGTACCAAGGTCTTCAAAATATGACCGAAGAAAATTCGCCAAACGAAAGGGAAGAAAGTGAAGAATCCATCATTAAAATACCCCCCTTTTATGTCCATAAAGTACTCGATTATCCCCTATTTATCAGTGAACTAAAAAGTATTACAAAAAACAATTTTTCTACTAAATTAGAAAAAGACACTATAAAAATTAAATTCAACTCAATAGAGGACTATAGAGAATATCGAAAATTCTGTGAAAAAGAGAAAATCGAGCATCACACATATAGGGATCCTACCCAAAAAACTTTTTCAGTTGTCATAAAAGATCTGCCAATTACCTATTCAGAAGAGGAAATATTTAATGAACTTTCGAAAAACTTTGAAGTGTTAAAAGTTGTTAGACTGTTCGGAAGAGAACGTAAACCGTTAAGTACCGTTGCGGTCGATCTAACTGATAATGAAAATAACAAAGCAATTTTAAAAATAAATCAGCTAATATATAGCATTGTCAGAGTTCAAATGCGCGTAAAGTCTAAAACTCCAATAATGTGCAAAAATTGTCAGACTTTCGGTCATTCACAGGCAAATTGCGGAAGGAGACCTAGATGTGTGAGATGCTTAGAAAGCCATCATTACTCGAAATGTGACAAACCTAAACATAATAATGTACCAAAGTGTTGTAACTGCAATGGGGAACACACGGCTAACTACAAAGGCTGCAAAGCTTACAAAGAAGCAGTTAAAAAATATAATTTAAATCAGGCTAATCATAAATTTTCAGCTTACAATCTGCCAAATAGGCAGTTCTCAAACCGCCAATTAAACCAAAACACACAACCTTATCACTATGCCCCGCAAGAGTTTCCTCCTCTGCCGCTTAATTCAACGCCCTTGCATTCTTTTGCTTATCGCGCTAGCCAGCCGCCGAGGCCAGATAACAGGAATTCTCCCCCAGTCCTCCAAAATATGAACGTAATAAATGAAAACCTAATCCAAACAATTATAAATAATATTCTTTCTGCAATCATTCCACAGTTGCAACAAATGGTTCAAAAACTTATTTCTGTTCATTTCAATGGCTCAAAATAAAATAGAAAACTTCAAAATTCTCAACTGGAATGCAAATGGCATAAAGCGCCAAGAAAACGAACTAAGATGCTTTCTACAAGTCCACGACATAGATATTGCGTGTATTTCAGAAACACACTTAAAGCCGGTAGAAAAATTTTCGATCCCAAAATATTTAGCATACCGCAATGATCGAATTTCGCATATAGCATCAGGTGGGGTAGCAATTCTCATTAATAGAAAAATTAAACATACACTGATACAATCCCCATCCTCAAATGAAATAGAAACAATTATTATCAATATCGAACTGATCTCTTCTAACATAACCTTGATTGCTGCATATAAACCTCCCAACAAAAAGTTTCCGTCAAGTTTCTTGAAAGCATTGTTTGATGGCAGGTCACAAATAATATTAGCAGGAGACCTAAATTGTAAAAACCAAATTTGGAACTGTAATTCTACTTCATATAATGGAAAACTTCTTCATAAATTCGCATTGCAAAGAAATCTTAATATACTAGCTCCTCCAGAGCCCACATACTACCCTTATAACCCAAATGTAGTTCCTGATATTCTAGATATACTTATTACACAAAATTTAAACATTCCGATTTACCAAAATGTAAAACCAGAATTAGACTCAGACCACAATCCAGTAATAATTTCTTTCAAAGCCGAACTTCAGACTTATCAAAACGAAAAAATTATAGAGGGTAAAGTAAATTGGGACATGTATAGAAACATACTAATAAACGAATGTCAGTTTCCAGAATCTTAAAACATCATCTGATATCGACAGTTGTATCAACTCTCTCGAAAACATTATTAAAAATGCTATTAAAAGGTCATCTACTAAAGTTAGGAATTTCACCAAAAATTATATTCCGCTTCCTAAACCACTTCTAAATTTAATTAAAGAAAAACATAACCTTCGTAGATTGTGGCAATATTCACGCAATAAAATAGTGAAACAAAAATTAAACAGCATATCGGTTAAAATTAAACAAGAACTACATAAAGTGAGGTGTACACATTTCCAAAATTTTTTAGGCAGCATCCCTCCAAACTCCAGGACAATGTGGAACACAATTAAAATGATTACAAAGGAAAAATCTTTCATCCCGCAGTTATCCTCTAACTCAGGTCTAGCAACGACGGATTTCGAAAAAGCTGAAACTTTAGCGGAACATTTTGAGAAAATATTTACAAATAACCCGGTAACCGACTTTGATTTCCAACTAAAAGTGGAAACAAACTTGTCAATACCGCGATATTCCGTCCCAATAAAAACTAAATTTATAGCCCCGTCTGAGACATATCAAATAATCAAGGCTTTAAAACCGAGAAAATCAGCAGGACATGACTTATTAAATAATAAAATGATGAAAGAATTACCTCGCATAGCAATTGCAGCATTAACAGCGCTCTATAACGCTTGTTTAAGATTAGGATATTATCCAAAGACCTGGAAAACTGCCATTATAACACCAGTATGCAAGCCGAACAAAAATCCACAAGACCCTCTTAGCTATAGACCAATTAGTTTGTTACCGACCTTTGCCAAAATATTTGAAAAACTTATAAAATCCCGACTATCTAAATTTTTCACCGAAACCAATGCACTTCCAAATACGCAGTTCGGATTCCGTCCAAACCACTCCACAAGTCATCAACTATTAAGAGTAACAGAGTACATTGCTGAAGCATTTCACAACCGAAAGTACACAGCTGCAATTTTTCTCGACATCGCACATGCCTTTGATAAAGTGTGGCATCATGGGCTACTTTACAAGTTGCAAACCTTGGGAACCCCCGATTATCTCCAAAACATCATTAAAAGCTTCCTGTCAGAGAGGGATTTCAAAGTTAGTATAAACAACAATAAATCAAGAGCACATATCATCAAAGCCGGCGTGCCGCAAGGTTCCCCACTTTCTCCCTTATTGTTCAACATATATATAGCTGACTATCCACAAATGACTTACTCAGAAATAGCACTCTATGCAGATGATACAGTATTATTCAATGCAAATTCAAACATTACCAACGCTTGCAAAGATCTCCAGTCGGACTTAAATGAATTTGTCGAATGGACATTGAAATGGAGAATTGCCATAAACCCTACCAAATCACAGCCTAAAATATTCTCACTAAGAAAAATACATAAACCACTACAAATCAAAATTAATAATTCTGCAATTCCTTGGCTTAATAATGAAACGCCCGTAAAATATCTGGGTGTATTACTGGATCAAAAATTAACTTGGAAAAACCACATTCAAGAAATAACGAACAAAACCTACGCAAAAATGAACAAACTTTACCCAATAATTAACAACAAATCATCGCTTAGTCTGGACTGCGCATTATCAATTTTTAAAACGATAATACGTCCCTCATTAACACACGCCTGTCAAATTTGGAACAATATAGCAAACACACATCTAAAGAAACTACAAATCATTCAAAACAAGTACCTAAGAAAAGCCGTGCAAGCCCCTTGGTTTATTCCAAATATGCAAATTCACAGAGAGCTTAACATTCCTTCCATTAGCGAATACATTCAACGGATGAGTAACAGATTTTTCACCCTTCTTCCGTCGTGTACAAGTGCACAAATATTTGATCTAGGCAAAAATGCTTCCATCCCAACCCGCATTATCTCTCGATACCCCAAAGACTCTCTTAAACCACCTTAAATTAGAATAATTTCCATCCCCTCCCATTAATCAATTCCGCTGCTGAAAAATTAAATAAATACATTAATTAAAATAAATAAATTAATTAATAAATTTCTTTGATTTACTGCTCTGCAGACTTTGTTGACGAGGTAACCGTGTGGTCCCCCTCATATACTGTCAGCCGAATGGCCAAAAAATTCTGTAATTATAAACTGTAGATTAAAACCCCTGAAAGGCATACTATGCCGAACAGGCAGGAAAATAAATTAAAAAAATTTAAAAAAAAAAGAAAATTTGGCAAGGTATAATATACCCCTAAACATTTTAATTATTTTAGAAATGCTTCGCTGTTCATTGCCCCATAAAACAAGTTACGATCATACAAGTTCAGTATAATTCTAATTAATAATCTGTGATGTACATTTTTTAAATGAAATTGTAAATTCCAATGCACCTCATGGCAGGAATTGAAAGAACGAAATCCCACCCTTTTCTTTCTTGCATTTGCCTTGTCACATTCAAGTCCTTCCTGTCAATGACTGTCAGATCCGATAAGCCCCGATGCAGGATAATGAAAGAGGAAATACATCGCTCGCAGGGGCTCTCTCGCAATGCGCTGTGCGACTATCTCTCGCGTGAACGTAATCATGATTAATTGCTCGGCCCCCAGATAGCACCGCGAAGAAAGCAGCGCGCTCGACGCCTGTAGACAGCGTTGGAAGGCGATGGCCCCTATTATGCAAGGGCAAGGGTACATCCCTATCCGCGATTTTCGAATATTATATTACGCGGTGAGAAAATGCCAAATATTCAATGCATAAGAATGTTGACCAAAGTGGCGTTTGCGTGAGTGCGCTTACCAGCTGAGGCGGTTCAGTGCAACAACATTTGAAGTGCCACTGGCCAGGAGGATTAAAGGTTCGGATTCCGTCACTGGCAGATTTTTGACGCTGGTTATACCGGTTTCAGTCGCTGTCTGGAGGAGAATTATAGCAGCCGGCTGCTCTGATCGGCGTTTTCGAGTGGTTTATTCGATCAGTATTAGGCGAATAACTGAAAGGGCCACTCACTGTGTGCAATCTTCCCTTCATCCTCGTCCTCATCTTCCCCTTACACGCACATACACTTACATGCAGTACACTACCATACAGATCGGAAGCCCAGTGGGTGCGTTAAATGCATCCTGACCGGGGTTGTGCCTCGCTTGGAGGACAAACTCGAAGGAGGAGTTCTAGCCGACGTGTAAGTCAGTGCCGCATCTTGCGTTCCAGTATGGGCTGAACAGCGCCATCTAGCGGCTATAACATGCACTACACTAAAGGAACTAAAGTAGCGAAATATTCGCTCACTCTGAGTGTCCTGGAAATGCCTGCATCTTTCTCAAAAACTACAAATGTTAACTTGCCATAAGGCCATGTGTTGTGCTCAAAAATACATATTTCTAATGTCGTCTTACGTTTAATTGGCCTGTAAAGTAATATTTAAGAAAATCTCAGATTTAAAGATTGTAATTAGTGTTCTCTTTAGTCACAATTTGAGCAGTTCTGCCTTCTCATTTCTCTGCATTTCACCGATTCGTTCCGGTTGTTCAGAACCACGTCTTCATTTGATCCGATCTCCTGAACCAATTTTCCACTTTATAACCACTTAGGCTTGCTCCTGTTATAACAGTCATGAAAGGTGAGACGGAATGACAAGTTATTAATTCAAACTATTAGTGGGAACTCGTTTCCAAACACACGACAGGCAACAAGGCCAAATCAGGAGATATTTAGATATTTATAGAAAGTCAACCAGTCGAGAGCTTAGAGCTTGTTCCTGCTTGGCGGTGCCACGCTAGTAGGAGATACCTGGTTTTGGAAAACTTTGCAAACCAACAAGTAGGTTGGCTCCGGATCTCGCCATCCAGCGTGGGAGGAACATTGCCACCTGCACTACACTTACGCATGCATTACACTTCCATAAACCTGCACAACATTTACTTAAAACATGCACTACACGGACGGGCCTAATGACTAGCAGTTGACGCACCCGGAAACTCTAATCGATCATATTTATAAAAGACGACATTCGGATCGTGGTCCAGCGTCTCCTGGTGACGATGCAGAGGATTGGCTTGATCCCGAACGGCTTCTCGGATGCCTCAGCGCACTGATCGATTGTAGCGCCGCGAGCGGGGCGAGGGGCAACCTCGGATACGAGCGGCCTTCGAAATCTGCGTGAAATCGACTTGGTCCTTCCCGACAGACGCACACGGGAGTTCATCAGAGGCTTCCGCAATGTCCGTCACCCGCGACCAGACCAGAACGAGACCGGTTCCTTGCGCTGTTGGAATATCCGCGAACCCCGGTAACGGAGACGGGTGTTGTCGGTGACCCCTGGCAAACCTGAATCGCGGGTTGGGGAACCCGATTGGGCGCTTGACACCGAGGCGGATCGGGCCGACGATAGCCCGCGCGCCGGCGACGCGAGACAAATGGGCTTCATTATGGAGCGATGTGTGCAATTCATCTCTTCATTCAGCTGCAAAGAGACGCACTGCGGCGTGTACGACGAAAACAATTGCGAGAATCAATTGAGACTTCAGAGGTTGACTGTTGGCTGGACGGACGTGGCTACTTGTTGTTGTGCGAGGTAGCGATAAATGACCGGATTTAATGTTCGTTGTAGCGTTAAATTTCTTTCTTGTTGGAAGACAACTGCAACATGGTTTTTCTTTTTGCGTTCTTCAGGCAGACATTGTAAGCAAAACACAGAATTTGGTACGTTAATGTATAATGCAGCGTAGTATTTTACGAAATGTATTTCTTTCAAATTTGTATAAAAAATAATATGAAATATTTAGTTTAAAACTACACGTGAAACATGAATTCGTCATAACTGTACAATTCAGTGCGAATCTAATTATTTAAATTCTTTTCAATTTAGTAAATTATTTCTGCTGTCTTTAGATAGTTCGATTCACTAAGTTTTAAATCTGAAATCGATAGCTGATTAAGATAACGTTTTTGAAGATATCGTTTGAAACAATTTATGTGCATATTTTACATGCAAAAATTCTCGATCATTCAACTCGTTTAAGAGTGTTTTATTTTTAAAATATATACTGTTATTTATTTTGAATTAAATTAATGTGGCTATTAATATACATTATATTGTGAAACGATTTAAAAATTGACATTAAAATAATTACCATTTACTTCATTATCACATTTCCAAACACAAGTTTCCGTATTATTAAAACTTTATTAGTCCGGCCTTTGTTCTCTATTTGAACTACAATATCAATTCGAAAAAAACATTCCGGTATCAGTATGAATAGGTATTGATAAATGGAGGTATCTGAAACAAGATGAGCACAAAAAATAATGTAGTAATGAGAACACATGTGTCTAATTCGTTAAAAAAAAATTGAAATTTCTAATTCTAACACTTAAAATTATGTATCAGGATGGTTGTATGTAAAGAAAACTACTTACATATTATAGGAATTCTTAAAATAAACTCTGTTTAACGTACGGTCTCTATGTAATATTATTTTCTTTCTGCTTTGGAATAATTATTTATGCATTTTTTAAATTTCATATTGTATTCAATTGCAGATATTATTCTTGCTGTTATAGCTAGATAATCGAGTACTCATTAAACACTTTTTTTTAAATCTCAAGCAACAGTCTTTTTCAATTCATTGTTAGGGATTTCTTTAACAGAAGCCGGTCATCCTCTACACCCCAATATGTGTACCTTACGCTATACTCTAGACGCTAGGACGTTTGTGGCCATCGAATCTGAGGTCAGAGAACGCAAGGCTTTACGCGACTACACACACGAAAGACAAGGAACAATCATGCCCAAGGCGAGATTCGAACCCGCAGTCACTCGGACTAAAATCACTGGGTCGGATCGCTGGCTCAGTTCTCACTCTAAGACACCTCGTTCATTTAGATTGTCTTTTTAATTATTTAAGACTAATTATTTCTTAATTACAGCACTCGTGTGTTCATTAATGTTTCCAAAATGATGTAATTCGGACTTTTGGTCAAAGACAGTGACAGTATATGAAGTAAAATCGGTATGGTACCTTTAGTTGAGGACTTTGAATCGTTACCACCTTGCTTCACGTAACCCGCTTGACATTGATTGGTTACACGTTCTTGTAGCGACCCGACCGTGATGCAATCGTGATGTCACATTAATATTAGCTGTCATACCGAGGAGGAAGAGGAACGGTAAGAGCAGGAGGGAAAAGAAAATAACATAATAATAATAATAACAATAATAATAATAACAACAATAACAATAATAATAATAATAACAATAATAACAATAATAATAACAATAATAATAATAATAGTAATAAACTGAAGAAGAAGAAGAAAGTAAAAACTGTTGCCTTAACCCACCAATAGTGTGTGATTTGTATGCACATAACTATTTATTTATAAATTCTGTACCTTCTATATCTCGCGAACGAATCCGAGGTCAGCGATTCCTGACAGCTGCTTAGGTTTTTTTTTTTTAACATCTGCTTTATTAGTTCTCGCCCGAACACGGTAGCGAGCAGACGTGCGCCGAGCGCTCTCCTTCACGGGCGACTTCAGTGAGATAAGTTTAGCAGAGTACAACTCTACGAGTTCAGTGTACAGTGTGTAGTGACAATGTTTTCAAGTGGCTCCCCTGATACGGGGCAGCACATCGCTAGAGCAGTGGAAGCATTAAATCATCACAGTGAATTCAGTGATACTAATTCAACACCAATGAATGGTCAAGGTGCAAGTGGCCCCGTGGGGCAAAACAGTGATATAATTAACTTACAAATACAACAAAATGCGCAGCAAAACTTAGAGCAACATCAATATTTAATGAATCAGGATTTACAATTGACGCAGATAAATCAACAACAACTACTTATGAGAGATCAAACAGGATTCTATACAGCACATCACCAGGGTCAGCCCTGGGAACTTCATGGAACGCAACCACAGCAATGGACTCAACAACTACAAGGTCCGGGGTCGTCTGAAACAACCTCAAATAAAACCGTGAGTACCCTAGAGTGGCAACAACCTCGAAAAAGAAAAAAGCACGCCTACAGTGACCAGCCCATACCAACTCCCTCGAATGTTAGTGCGCCAGTGTTTACGCATAAAAATCAATATGCAGTATTAGAAGACAAATCAGAAGTTGAAACTCCTAAAAAGCCCCCCATAGATCATAACATACCGCCAATATTCGTGCAAAGTGTTACCAATGTATCGAAATTAATAGAATTTCTTAAACTACAAGTAAAAGACGAGGGTTTTACGTACAAAATGTACAGCGAGGATGTAAAAGTGCTACCGAAAACCATTGAAGCTTACAGAGCAATAATTAAGCAACTTGACGAATCCGAGGCCAAATACCACACTTATCAACCAAAGAAAGATAGAGCATTTCGTGTAGTGCTTCGATACCTGCATCCGTCAGCAAACATAGAAGAAGTAAAAGCTGAACTCAAATCCAAGGGTCACACCGTTCGTAACATGCACAATGTACTTCATCGAGTAAGCAAAAAGCCGCTATCGCTCTTTTTTATAGACTTAGAACCAAGTGCAAACAATGCAGAAATCTACAATATCAACACACTTGTAAATGCAGAAATAGAATTTGAAGCACCGTACAAAAAGAAAATTCCAGTGCAATGCCATCGCTGTCAAGAGTATGGTCACACAAAGAAATAATGTAAAGCAACTCCAAGGTGCGTGAAATGCGGTGAAGAACACTTCACAGATGAATGCAAAAAAGATGCAAGGCAGCCGGCAACATGCGCGCTATGTTCGCGAAGCCATCCAGCTAACTATAAAGGCTGCCAGGTGTATCAAGATTACGTTAATAAACGTAACAAGCACAGAAAAGAAACAGTCACCATCGACAAGCAGAAACAAAAAGTGCCAAACGCTTCAGATTTCCCTCCCCTCCCAGTTCGCCACTTTCAACCCAATCCCTTCTCTCGTACAGCATCTTCCCAAAACTCAACATACGCTGTACCCTACAATCAAAACCAAACAGATCTCTGCAAAATAATAGAAACCTCATTCCAAAAGTTCGAAAGCATCCTTAAACAACAATCTGAACAAATTGGGGCTTTGCTCAACCTACTGACGTCATTAATATCCAAGATGCATTAAATGGCACCAAGAATTAAAATTATTCTTTGGAACGCAAACGGTTTAATCCAACATCGAAGAGAGCTCGTAACTATTCTCAAAGAAAAATATATAGATATTATGCTAATATCCGAAACTCACTTCACTGAAAAATCCTACTTAAAGATACCGGGATATGATATATATAATACCAAGCACCCGGACGGTACAGCGCATGGAGGAACCGCTATAATAATTCGAAACACAATCAAACATTACGAAATGAACAAGTATAAAACTGAAGAAATACAAGCAACATCTGTAATTGTGACAGAAGGTCAAGCTTTACTGACGATAACATCTGTATACTGCCCGCCCAAACATAGAATAACAGAACAAAAATTTGAAGACTTTATAAACACGCTAGGAACAAGATTCATAGCTGGAGGCGACTTCAATGCAAAAAATCATCATTGGGGCTCACGACTCAACACACTACGAGGAAAAAATCTTCTTAAAGTAACAAATAGGCTTAATGTTTCTACTATATCGACTGGTGAACCTACGTACTGGCCCACTGACGTCAATAAGCTTCCTGACCTCCTGGACTTCTACTTAGCAAAAGGTGTGCATCTTGGTACAGTAGAAGTAAAATCTTGCTACGACCTTTCTTCAGACCACACCCCAGTAGAAATGACCATCAGTTCAAATATATCTGAAAGAAACTATCCTCTAAAACTAACAAGTAACAAGACAAACTGGAACAAGTACCGCGATTACGTGAACAATAAACTATCTGCAAACGCACTGCTAACAACTGAAGAAAACATCGAAGACGCAATACAGCACCTATCTGATACATTACAAGACGCTGCCTGGGCCGCAACACCAAGAGAAACAATAAATAAATCGTCAACGTATCCCGCAGAAATAAGACAAAAAGTGGTAGAAAAACGTCGACTCCGACGAATATTCATGACGACACGACAACCAGATGACAAAAGAAAATATAACACAGCAGCCAGACAACTAACACGACAAATTAAGGAATATGAAAACAAATCTTTCTCTAATTACATTCAAGCACTATCACCTACTGCTGAAACTAATTATTCGCTTTGGAAAGCAACTAGAAAACTAAAGCGACCCCAACAGCACATCTCACCAATTCGAAAAGAAGATGGCACGTGGGCAAGAAGCGCAGAAGAAAAGGTCGAATGCTTAGCAAAACACTTTGCTTCAGTTTTCAAACCAGCAGAAAATGTAAGTACTATTGAAAATAAAGTGCTAGAATATTTGGACGTGCCTTTACAGTTATCTCTGCCCATAGAGCATTTCAACTCACGAGAAGTCGAACAAACAATCAAAAAACACACGCATCCTGCAAAGAGTCCAGGGTTTGACCTTATTACTGGCAAGATGTTGCAGGAAATGCCAAGTAAAGGATATGAACTCGTAACAAGCATATTCAACGCGATACTTCGAAATAGCCATTATCCTTGTCAATGGAAATACGCTCAAATAATTGCGATCGTGAAACCAGAAAAGACTGCCACGGACGTTAAATCGTACCGACCTATTAGCCTGCTACCAGTCCTATCAAAAGTATTTGAAAAACTTCTCTTACAGAGCCTCAAGCCTATAATTAAAGAAGTGATCCCTGACTTTCAATTCGGCTTTCGAGAGGGACACTCAGCAATAGAACAGACCCATCGTATTGTAAACACAATTTCTCAAAGCCTGGAAAAAAGCTATATTGTTCTGCAGCATTCCTAGATATACAGCAAGCATTCGACAAGGTATGGTATGAAGGAAATGTATTTAAAATAAAAAAAACTTCTCCCGCACTCCTACTATTTACTTCTCGAATCATATCTTTGCGATCGCCTATTTCAAGTGAAATATCAGGACGCTCTATCGGAATTCCAACCTATCTCTGCAGGAGTGCCACAAGGAAGTATTCTTGGACCTTTTTTATATCTGATATCAACTTCAGACTTACCAACTACAGAAAGAACTACAATAGCCACCTTTGCAGACGACACAGCTATTCTTTCTGCAAATGAAGACCCCTCCTGCGCATCACAACATCTTCAAGAACATCTAAACAAAATCGAAGATTGGAGTCATCGTTGGCGAGTCACCGTCAATGAAACAAAATCAAAACATATAACATTTTCACTAAGAAAAGAAAACTGCCCAAAAGTAAAACTAAACAACACAGAACTCCACGAAGCTGATACAATCAAATATCTTGGACTGCATTTGGATAGACGCCTGACTTGGAAAACCCACATCAAAACTAAGAGAAAAGAAGCGCAACTTAAAGTCCTCAAATTGTCATGGCTAATAAACAGACAATCAAAGCTGTCCTTGCATAACAAAGTACAGATTTACAAAACTATAATCAAACCAACATGGACCTATGGTATTGAATTGTGGGGCTCTTCCAGTAAATCGAATCTAGAAATTCTAAAAAGATTCGAATCTAAAACACTAAGAAAACTATGCAACGCACCATGGTACGTGACAAACAAGACGATATACAGAGACCTCGACATCATCCCACTGGAGGAAGTAATCGCCACGAAGAGCTTAGCATACCAGAGAAGATTGTACAACCACCCAAATCACCTCTCAACTAGCCATCTAGATAACAGTGAGCATGTGTATAGACTGAGGAGAGAGAGTATTTTAGATTTGCCATACCGATTTTGTAAATGAAATTTTTCAATGTCATAAAATGTTCACGTCTGAAATGTATCCGTTGACACCATTTGCTTATTGTTCCGATAGGAACAGATTGTAAATTATGCAGAAAATAAAATAAAAAAAATCTGCTTTATTTGCAATTTGTTCTACACGAACATTCGGCAAATACAATTGTACATATATTATCGACATGTAAAGAAACCATACAATTCTGGTTCTTTCTAAAAATGGTTTTAAACTAATTGTCCAGTTCAGAGAGAGAAAGAAAAAAAAGACAAACAAACAAAAGCAACAATAAACAATATCACATTGAAATAACAAAAAACACAATAACAAACAAACATACAATAGTGCAAGCATTGTGACAAAAAAATATATCTACAGTAACAATTATTTTAAAAGAAAAATATTATTTATATCTGTGGTCCAGATCAAGAGGATGTACTCTTTTCAATCTTCTTGTCGTTGTGCTGTTATCTAAGATGTTTATGGCCAGATGATTAATATGATTTTCGAGTCTGTGTTGGTATTTGTGAGATTTGAGAGTGATTTCCTCTTTAACAGTGGTGATATTGAGATCTTTATGTAGAGTGGCGTTTGATACAAACCAGGGAGCATTGCTTAATAGTCTGAGACATTTGGATTGAAATCTTTGAATTATTTCTATATTTGAATGTGATGCTGTTCCCCAGAGTTCAATTCCATAAGACCAGATAAGTTTTGAGTATTGTTTTGTAGAGTAAAATTTTGTTTCCTAGACTTAAATTAGATTTTCTTCCTATTAACCATATCATTTGTCTACTTTTCAGTTCTGCTTCCCTTCTTTTGATCGAAATATGTTTCTTCCAGGTTAGCTTTTTGTCTAGATGTAGTCCGAGATATTTGACGGTGTCTACGTTTTCAATTAGTTTTCCGTTTATTTCTATTCTTGTATTTCTTGTTCGTCTGAGGGTAAATGTTATACATTTGGACTTTGTTTCATTCATTCTTATTCTCCAGAGTTTACACCATTTGTTTATAAGCTCGAGGAGCTCTTTCAATGTTCTTGTTGCCGTTTCTTGGTTTTCGTGCGAAGCTAGCAGGGCTGTGTCATCTGCATATGTTGCAGTGGTGACGTCTGGGGACTGAGGTAAGTCAGCGGTGTACAGCGTGTACAGCACTGGTCCAAGGATGCTCCCCTGTGGCACTCCTGATAATACTGGATGAAACGGTGTTATTTCATCTCCGAATTTTATTTGAAAAAATCGATCTGAAATAAAGGATCGAAGTATATTATAGTATGGATGCGGCAGACATTTCTTGATTTTATATAGCAAGCCTTGATGCCACACTTTGTCGAACGCTTGCGCGATATCTAGAAACAAGGCGGAACAATACTTTTTATTTTCTAGAGCTCCGTTGATGGTGTCGACTACTCTATGAATTTGTTCTATTGTAGAATGACGATTTCTAAAACCGAACTGATGGTCTGGAATTGTGTCATTTTCTTTAAGTAATGGATATATGCGAAATAGTAATATTTTTTCGAATACCTTAGACAAAGAAGGTAATAAACTTATTGGTCTGTACGAGGAAACATCTTGTAGCTGTTTTCCTGGTTTTGCGATTACAATTAATTGTGCCAGTTTCCACTGCGAAGGATAGTGTCCGATGCGTATTATTCCATTGAAAATGGATGTTACAAGGGCGATGAGTTTCTTAGGCAGTTTTTTAAGCATTTCCCCTGTAATACGATCATGTCCAGGAGCCTTATGATTTGGTAGTAGTTTCAGCCCTGCTGTGACTTCTTTTGTTGAGAAGAATTTAATTGGTGGCGACATTTGATGGGGACATTCCAAGAATTCTATGATATCTTTTTCTTCTGTGAGTAGTGCTGAGGGGTGTGGTTGAAATGTTTTTGCAAAATATTTTGCAAATTCTTCTGCCTTATCGTTTTCCGTTCTAGCCCAGCTTCCATCGGTTTTACGAAGAGGGGGGACATGTTTTGTAGGCCTTTTTAATTTTTTAGTAATTTTCCATAAGGAGTAATCTGTAGCTTTTGAGGGTGACAACTTTTCTATTCTTTCCTTCATTTCCTCCGAATGAATTTCTTGTAATTTTCTTGATAAGAGGCGGGAAGTTCTGTTGAGTATTCGTTTGTCGTCCGGGTGATGAGTGCGTTGCCAGTTCATCTTCATCTGTCTTTTCTCTTTAATCATTTTTAGTATTTCTGATGGGTATTTATTTTTTTCAAACACTCTCATTTCTGGAGTTGCATATACGGCTGCCTGTTGAATGTGTTGTATTAAGTATTCAACAGCATCGTCGATATCTTCTGGACATTTTAGACGGACCTTGGCAGTGGTGTTATGGTAAAGCCAGTTGCTGTATTCTTCCCAGTTCGTTTTTCTGTTTGTAAGGTATATGCTTTCTTTCTTTTTGATTTCAGAAGAACTTGTCAGTATTTCTGGAGAATGATCAGATGAAAGATCAAAAGACGGTTCTATTGTGTGATAGGTCTGTGCCATTCCCTTTGTGACGAAGAAATCCAAGACATCAGGTACCTTGTTACCATCCGTTGGCCAGTATGTGGGATTTCCTGATGAAATTGTTTGGAGTTTTAGTGTAGAGATGGCTCCTTCTAAAGCGCGACCTCTTGTAGTTACCAGTCTTGATCCCCATAGTTGATTTTTAGCATTGTAGTCTCCTCCAGCAATGAACCTTGTGCCGAGCGTTCTAAAAAACTTGATATACTGATCGGTGGTTATCTTGTGTTTTGGAGGGGAGTATATAGCTGAAATAACGAGCGGACCGAACTTATCGTATACTTGTATAGCGGTTGCTTGCAGATAGTCTTTGGCATTATCTTTGTACATATTGTGTCTGATTCTTGTTTTAATTATTACTGCTGTGCCTCCATGAGCTGTCCCATCTGGATGATTTGTGCAATATACTTCGTAGTCAGATATACGTAGATAGCTTTTTTCGGTAAAATGTGTTTCAGACACTAGGAGTATGTCAATATTTTCTTGATGTAGAAACACTTCTAACTCTCTTCGATGTTGAAGTATTCCGTTGGCATTCCAGGAGACAATTCGCAGTGAATTACTCATAGTTTCTTCATTATTGCAGTCATGATATTAATTAGGCTGGAGATTTGTTCAGCTTGCTTTGCTAAGATGGACTCGAATTTTTTAAATGATTCTTGCATTATGGAAATCAGATTATTTTCATACGACACATTTTGATTATTGATTTGCGAATGTTGGGCCATTTGTGCATATGTGAACTGTCTACCTGTTCCTATGGTTTGATTACTTGTTAGTGAGCTTGAATTGTTGCCTTCAGTTATGTTTTGCGTAGCATTTCTACGGTGTTGACTTTGACTAGGATACTTGCTGTTACGAATTTTTTGATATACTTCGCAGCCTTTATAATTTGCTGGATGGTCACGGCTACATAGAGCACATGTAGCTGGTGTAGACACACCAGCGTTTTAGTACAGGTTCGACTATCGTGATTCTTTCCACATTTGACGCAGCTATACGGAAGCGTACAATACCGAAAACTGTGCTCGTAGGACTGACATCGCTTGCATTGTACTATTTCTCGTTTTTTACGCAATGGTTCAAAACTAATTTTTGCATGTAGGAAGTATACGACGTCATATATTTTTTTGTTGTTACTTTGAGGTTCTAAGTCCACAAAAACAATGGTAGAGGTGCTTTTGTTAAACGATGCTTGATATTATGAATTTGTCTTACTTTGTGGCCTTGTACTTCTATAGCTTCTTTAAGTTCCGTTACGTCTGCTGTTGGGTGCATATTTTTTAATACTACCCGAAAGGCTCTTTCTTGTTTTAACTGAAATGTATAATGAGCAATATTTTTTATATTCAGATGTTTAACAAGCTTTCGATAAACCTCCGGTGTTTGAGGTACGATTTTCACATTGTTCATAGTAATTTTGGCTTCATCTTGGTAGGTTTTGACAAGTTTATATGAGAAGTCTTCATTTTTAATGACTTCTTTAATAGATCTGATCATATCAGATATTACTCTGACGCCTGGAATGAAAATAGGCGGTGTACGATATTTGTCTTGTTCTTGCATGCTGCCCTTGGTTGTTGTATCATTGATTTTCTCAGAATTCGAGGTTTCTTCCAAATTTTCATCACAAGAGAGATGTTCATACCTGTTTTTTGATGATACGGGGTCGTTTTCACTGTTAGTCTTCTTAGGGGGTTGTATAGAGTTGTCATCATTGCGTCTTTTTTGTCGACGCAGCGGGATTGTTTGCCATGAGCTGCACAAGGTTGAGGCCGTTTCCTGCGTTGTAGATGCTTGGCCGTTAGTTGCTGTAGCTTCTAGGACGGTGGCTGGGGTTTCTTTTTCACGCACATATTGCTGTATTTGAAATTGTAACTGTTGGTTCTGTTGCACTAATTGTTGTAAGTGTTGTTTTAGCTGTTGATGTTCGTGCAATAAAAATTGGTGCTGTTGCTGAAGGTTCAGTGCTATTTCACTGTGTTCTAAAGTCGATCCGTTCGTACTATTGTTGACGAAAGCTTCACTGTTTTCTTGGTTATTTAGTATTTCTGTTGTTTGTGTGATTAGTCCCCCGAAGGGGACGTGGTCAGTTAACATAATTCACTTCACTATATATGTGCGGTATTGATTTTCAATAGTTCTTGACGCACCACTGTTCACACGAGAATGAAGTCACCTTTGTACACAAATACGAGCGGTCACCACTGTATCACTAGTAAATTTGAACGGTAAGTTGAAAACGTTCCTAATTCACCACTGTTCACAAATAAATGCACTTCTTTCTGACCCCGGACCGGCACTAGTAGCGGTCGGGGCAGTCGGACTTGCGATAAGCGCTAGCCTTCGGCTAACTGGCGGAGCTGCGGAGCACGTCTGCTCGTGACCGCTGCTGAGCGAGAACTAGCTGCTTAGGTAAATATAAATCCTTAACCTCCCTCCCTCTCTCTCTGCTACTCCATTTCTTCAAGTCCATCCATGTCCACGAAGGATCTTCTCATCGACCTAGAAGCCACTCGTTATTTGGAGCGGCGCGGAGCCGCGAGCGCGCGACAAAGCGCCGCCGAAAGGGATTTGGCGAGCGCCGCCGGCCGGGGTGCGCGGCTATCTGATACCGGGCGGCGCGGGTATGACGTCAGCGGCGCAGCCGCTCTCCAAATAAGCCCCGGACGCGCATTCAATGGAAATGCGCGGTCCGCAGCACTTCCTCGCCCTCCGCACCTCCCCCCACCCCGCCCCACACCGCGGCGCGCCAGTGACCTTTTACGTACCGGGCAGTTTATGGATAATACTCGTAATTCAGTGAAAGATGACTTAAAGCGGACGCTAATGGTTCCGGCAAATATTCGCCGTTAATAGAGGTGGTCACTTGATCAAGTTTATATTACGGAGAGCATATATCACGACTGAGTTTTTTTTGTTATTTAAGGTCGCACCTTCTAGGTCATTAGCGACTACTATTGTGTGTAACCGTTTGGTAACTGAGGATGACACGATATGACGATGATAGTGGGTGAAAGAACGAGCACAATACAACTTTGCCCGAAGCGGGACTCGAACCCTTGATCCTTCGATCCGAGATCGCTATGGCTCTACTGCCTCGGCCAACGGCTGAATTTGTTAATTACTCTGATATGAAATTCCACTAGTTTCCATAAAATAGTTTATTTATATTTAACTGCGAAAAAGGTATCAACTACAATTTAAACAAGAGATCTAGAAGCACTTACCAGTGTAGGCTAGTCATTAACACATCAGTGACTTAACACTAATTTCTCTTTCTGGAGAAATTCACTTTAGGTCCTCACTCAAGCAAACGCACTAGCCTAACTACAAGAAAACATGAAGATGCATGCACTAGAGAACAAATAAAAGCTCTGCCAATGCACTGCCCTTTTAAACCTTTTGTACGCAATATTACTGCCATCGTCATATTTATACGAGTTTATTGCTATCCCATGCCTTTAGTCCCGCCGTGTCCTATTAAGGTGATATTCTGGCTGAAGGTAGATCTTTGAGGTACACTCAGTTGTAAATTGGTTGTGTGATGATGTAGCTCGAAATTATAGAAAGAAATGGCGATAGATGATGCACATATTAAAAGATGAATTGCCATTGCCTTGAAAGTAAATGAAACATTAAGAACACTGATACTTTGCAAAGTATTCGAACCCGATCCACTGAGTGATGAAGTTGCCTATCCTGAGTGCAACGTTTTATTTTATGTTTACTTCATTAAAATATTTTAGCTTCACTACTTCACATTCTAATAATTGTACAAAAGTGAATGTGAGGATGTTAGTTTCAGTTACTTTTGAACGATTGGAAGATAACGCGTAGCTGTCGAAAAAGGTAGGAAGGTTCGCGATCCCAAAACGTTATCCAATATTTTATTAAACCTATAAATTTGTTTTCTTGGAACTCGCAGTGCAGGGCATTGTGTCCGGGTGGCGATATAACTCTACGGTTAGCCAGCCGCGGTGGAGCGTGGTGGATCGGAGCGGGCGGAACTCAAATAGATATCCGGAAAACGCCAGGCTACTTTAGTTAATCCTGAGTAAAACATTACATAAAATGGGTTTGTAAATAAATATATTATATTTTCACTGTGAACGATCTTGTATAAAGCGAGTTCCAAGTTGCTGGTCTCACTACTAGTTGTGATACAAAAAAGAAAATTATGTCAGATTACAATATAACCATTCTTTACTTCAAATCACCTTTAACATCAGTGCATAAAACATTTTATAGAAACAACTTAACATTTCTTGACTTTCAAAAAAAATCCCTGATGTTTTGTTCGTCGAGTAGTCAAAAACTGCTTCCTTCACCCCGGTGTTATCAGAAAATTTCTCTGAAAGCTCTCCTTCAGTTTCAGACGCGGTAGTAGTCGTTGGATGTCAACTCTGGACTGTAGACCGGATATACAACTCCTAGAAGCTGTAGTCCTTCCGGAATTCATCGCAATCCGAGCTAAGATATTTTGTGAAGAATCCAAACACCGTGAGATTTTATGCACCGGATCCCACTCAAGCACCTCGCTTTACAACACTGATTAAAACGTTTACAAACGTATTGAAATACAACAATAAAAGAAGTGAATATCTACTGCTCGGAAGGTTTTCCCATTGTCGAGTGTTCTCTTGGTCCTGGCGGAAACGTATGGAACCACCTCGATATATGTTATCCTGTGACATGCCACTTACATTTCTAAACCCATATATTCACTTAATATAATAAAATAACTGGTTTATCAGGAATTCGAAATTGCGAGTAGCAAAACGACGCGTTGCATGCGTTAAGAGGTAGCTCGGCTTTAGTCTCGTTTCGAATCATTAGCGCGACGTACGAGTATGTGGTTGGGAAAGCAGAGTATTCTGCCACGGCTTGTTAGAATTCTCCCACCTGCAAATTATTTTGCGATTTCGGAGACCAGAGTATTTTAATTAAAATTCCTGCACATAGGAGGCCAAGTTCAGCCTGTTAATTATGCAAATAAGAGTTCCCAGACCATTTGGGGCACTCACGCTTTTGCGCTAGAGCTAACAAGGCATCCAGCGGTTCCTTTGCTCCGTGAATGTTCAACTGTTTATCTTGCATATTTTACTCTCTTCCTGAATACTAAAATATCAATTATATTTATATTTGTGGGCAATGTGAACAGTTCCCTCTAATCTATTAAGAAGTCTGAGATTCACTCTTCCGATTTACTTGGTGTTTATTTGGTGACGAAGTTATTGAGACGAAGATTGAGGCGTTACCAGCCAATTACCTTCTTAATCTTGCAGTGAGTGTGAAATGAACAATGAACATGGTTAGACAAGAGAGCCAAGTCTGAACATCATTGAAATAATTCAGTCGAAAATTATTGAAAATCAAGCCTCGAGCTTCGAAGCACCGAAGCGTAATATTAGTTATAAGTAAATAACCATATTCTCAGCGAATTGTGGACAGTAGGAATTGAAACACTTCAATAATTTAGCACAAAGAATGCATTGCCCCGACGTAGTATATAGAATATTATGAAGAAAATATTTTACGGTTTCATCCAGTTTTCTGTCGAATATAAGGTCTACTATACTTCACTCATCAGTTTCAGCCCCCTTCTTCCCTGCCTTCTCATTACTTCTACTGTTCTGTCAGTTGCGATATATTTCTCCTCTCATTTCGCTCCAGACAGTTTCCTTTGCGTTTTAGACACTTTTTAGAAGTCTTTTTTCACAAGTTCTCATTTAGAATGTCTTCGTTTCTTACTTTGTCTAATCACTCTATTGTCATTATCCTTCGTGAAACACACATCACGAGAGCCTCAATTCTGTTCTCAGTTCTTCCCATTGTGCGCGATGCACTCGCTTGAGCTCAACCGTTGGTATTAGGCTCACCTCTTCCTGAGAACCTAATCAAGACTCTTGTTACATAGGACTGTCATTTTCCAATTACACGGTTCTTTTATTATTGATATTTTTCTTTCGCGTTTAAACAAATTTAATTTTGTTGGAATACAATTTGAAATCTACTGTCTTCAAAAAAGACATTTTTCAACGACAACTTCCCGGAGATTCCCGGATATTAGAAGAACACTCTAACCAAGCGAAGCAAAACTGTGAGTCATTCAGAATGTTTCGAGTACATGAACTGCCAAGACCTGTGAAGTGAAAATTATGACGACGAAGCATTCCCTTTTTGACGCCTTGCGTACACTGCTCTTAAATGTACCGCTACGATCGGGAAATAAACATTAGGTGCTTCCCAAATGAAGCAGCAAAGGAAAAAAAATATACCGTGTGAGCTACTCCTAATTCCAACCGCTCACAAAGCAGAATGCTTGCTTTAAACACGTTCACGCAAGGAAGAACACCAACAATGCGCTACCTCGATTACCTGGCGCGAACAGGTGGTAAGCACAGCCAGCTGGATCGACTTGCAACGCTTTGTACCAAAGCTGTAAATATTACACGCATTACTGCTTGACATATTCTCTGAGATTCACGAGGATAAAAACTGCATTTTGATAGGTAAATTTTTATGTTTTTACCATGCGAGATGCAGTTACATATTTGTAATAGGATTTTTAAAATGATTTTTATTCGTAATAGCTTTTCTTTATTTAAAACTATGAAATTATTATTTGTGGTTCAGACGAAACAAAACAAATAATGTCAATGTAGAAAAAATGAAGTCGGATTTTTAAGAATGAGTCGAAGGATTTAGAAGACCTAGCCAAATGTAGTGTTAGCTATGCAACCAGAACGAATTCAGCACAAAGTAAACGTGTCTGCAAGAAAATCAATATTCTTGATGAGTCAAGTGAGAAAAAGAAGTTACAACGCGATTGACGGCATTCAAGTCTCCAAAGAAGCATGAAACTTTCTCTTAATCCAGATCGTTTAAAACGGCCGATGACGGGAAATTCCATTCAATGGACTGCAATTCAGTGATCCAGAACTGCAATTGTGTTCTTCTGTACGTCGTTGAAGTAAAGCGTGATCATCTCTTCATAATGCATAATGTAGTTTCTGTCGGTCAGTGCAAAAATCAGTTATTACACTGAGAATCGCCGTTGACGTTTTCTCAGATCACTATTGTTTATTTTATACATTGAAATGAATTCTCTAAATTATTACTTTTCTTTCTTTATATATATATATATATATATATATATATATATATATAAATTTGTACGACAGGAAATTGTGCAATAACGAATTATTATTATTATTATTATTATTATTATTATTATTATTATTATTGCTACTACTACTACTACTACTACTACTACTACTACTACTACTACTTTTAAACTACCATTCGAAAATCGTTACCTCTAAAGATTATTTACATGGTCTTCGGACATATTTTATGGCAATCTTTTTTCCGATATGTAACTATTCGTCAGTATACTTTTGACTTATGTTGAATACTTTATCCAAACTCATCCCAACTTTACACCCAAGTAAACAAAACTGAGACCCTGAAAATGAACACGTTAGTAACAGAAATCAGGTTTTCAGAGAACTAGAGTTTTAATTTCAATATATATATATATATATATATATATATATATATATATATATATATATATATATATCTTGTAGCGATACCGATTTCCTCATGCCAGGAAAATTAAATTAAACAAACAGACTCGACCACCCTGAGTTCTACTGGGAGGATAAACATACAGCGTTGCACGTGCAACCTCGCTGATCGCGACACCCGTTTGCGCCCCCGGCACATTAAGAAAGTCGTTACAAGGGTCAGTCGTCGAAAGATTCACTGAGAGGCACGTGTTCGCATGGCCAGCTGCGAACCTTCTAGAACGCTCTTGAAATCGACATCCAGGGAATCCCAGAGCGATAAATTCTTTCACGGACAACGCCTGCCTTGTGCAAGCATGACCGGTGTTCTAGAAGGAATAGGAAAATTCTGGACGCTCACAGTGACGCAAAGAGTTGAAACTTCCTTCACTACTCCTGTCACGATTGGTTGAAATAACGTAATGCGACATTTCTTTTGGCCAATAGCGACGCAACTATCATAGGAGCTTGAACACACGAGAAAGTTGGGTGGGGGCAAAAGTTGACCTAATACAATTTCGAGTGAGAGAATATCAGAAAGTGCAGAGCATCAGACGGGGCCAGATCATTTAGACGGGGGGGCAGTCGGGAGAGAATCTTCTCTGGGGGGTAACTATTCGTCGGAGAGAGACCAGTGTGCCTCTGAAAAACTTATAATTATTCGTCGGAAGGAGCCTGAGTTCTAGGCTGAGGGCAGTTGGGAGAAAAACTTATCTGGGGTGGGAATTATACGGGCGAATGTGCCTATGTGGGACTTATGTTATTTTGCTGCGAGTTTTGAGCATTGAGCCGGCTGCAGTAGACAGAGAAAATTCTCTGGGGTGGGAATTCGTCGTGACGAGAGGCGAACGTTTCTCCGAAGGATTGCTGAACTGTCCGAAGTTGTGTTCGACAATTATTATAATGAGAATCAGAGATACGCGTAGTTAATTACTACGTTCCTGAGATTGAGACCGCCCGGCCGCTCCAAGTCTACCAGTTACTACCAGTTCTCTACCAGTCTCTACCAGTTCTCTACCAGTTACTGCCAGTTCTCCCAGACGCAGTTCAACGCCAGACGCCACGCGCCACCACCCCTGTGGTGACGTCACGACCCGACCGCCAGCTGTTGTGCGTGCCTGAGTGGGTGCAAGGGCATCGCCCCGGCCGCGCCCTCTGTGAAGGTTGCCGCCGCCCCCCTCGGCCGCAACGCGCCCGTCTAGGGCCCACAAAAAAAAAACTTTACCAAGGCAATATAATTCAGGGTATTCATCCCTGCGTAAATTCTGTAATGCGGTGTCGCGCTATGACACATTGACCTGTAATATTTTTTACCATTGTAATGTTAATTATAAGTCTTCCTAATTTTAAGCTTTATTCTGAATACTAACCTTTTCATCTTCTTTTCTTTCCACCTAATTTTCAGATTTCTTATTCTATTTACAAGTGTAACTTCCCTGGGGCATTTTAAATTATTTTGCCCAGGAATAAAAGTGATTTTTACCAGTGATCAAAGTGTTTCTTTCATGTTACCAGTATCTGTTTAACGATTCCTTCCATCACCGACTGAGCTATTAACCGGACCGCTTACCGGGCGTTCTCTCCCGAGACGACCGGTGGGTGTTACAATATATATATATATATATATATATATATATATATATATATATATATATATATATATATATATTGATTTAATAAACGTACTAAGGATCCAACAGATGTAAGGAATCGCATCCTCTTACGTCATTTTTCTTCAAAACATTACGTTTTATGGGAATGTAGTGTTAATATTGTTAAATTCGGTTTGAATAGCATTTCTTTTTATTCATTACTTTATTTTCTTTTGCGTTCGGGTGTGTGTGCGCGGAGTTTCCTTTTGGCTATGTCTTTATGATCTATCGAGTAAGCACACCTCCCGAGTATCTTGCGAGAGAACATCGACGGTCCAGTTCCAAAGGCAGCAACTCCAAATAATACGTTTTGTGATACTACCGTTTTAAAGTTGAATTTCGCTCTAAAAAGGTCAATTGTATCCCTTGAAATGAAATTTATTACGAACTGTTATGCTATAAATTATAAATTTAACTGGTATAAATGACGTTTTCAGACAATATTAAACTTTAAAACGGTAATTTCTCAAAACTTTATTTTGAGTTGTTGCCGTTTGGATCTGGGCCATCGATGTATCGCGCCTGGGTTTTGATTATTTTCCCATTTCATGTCGGTCTGGGCTAGTAATGTCCGAGGTGTCTGGTCGGTAGAACGTGGAATCTCGTTACGGCGGGGTGTAACCAGAGGGATTTAGTTTTGACGGGTCCGGTCGACCTAACTGTTCATTCACATGCCACAAAGTTTACATGTGCAGATTTTCCACTGTTTGAAAACCCGCTGACGTCAGACGGGTTTGAATTCGCGAACTGTGGTTTGGAAGTCAGAGCGCTCCCATTCCATTCCAGAATTCCGGGTGTCTCCCAAGATTATTGAGTGTCTCAAATTATGGCCTCCTGTCTACAGCTACTCATTGATTCCTAGTGATTTCGTCAATAAGTCCTTTACGATCAATCTCACAATCATTGTCTAGAGGAGAATTACAGCAGCCGGTTGAATCTGATCGGTAGTTTTCCGTAGTTTCTCTTATCCGTAACATGTGAATGCCGGAGTAGTGCCCTAACAGTCGGGTCGCGCACCCCTGGCTATTTTCCCTCCCTCAACGTTGCTCCATCCTCTCTCCTTACACACACGCGCGTGCTCACGCACACATACTCACAGAGTTACACAGTACTGCATGCACTACGGGGCCACATGTCGGGAGACCAGTCGAGACCATAGAGTTTGTTTCTGCTGGGGCGGTGTCCTACTGGAGGAGGAGCCCGAACGAAGGGAAAACCTCCACAAACCAACCAGTAGAACGCGACCGAATCTCAGGTTCCAGGGCAGAAAGAGCACCGCCACAGTACGATATATAACATAGGTTAATCTTACCGGACCACTAGCTGCCGCGCCCGGAATCAATATCCCCTGTCTGGCGTCGGCCCGCGCCGCGCTTCACCGCGCCGCGTGGTGGATGTGGGTGCGGAGCGGAGCGGAGCGGAGCAGCGTCCGCCCGAGACCTCGGACGCCGCCGCCCCCATCGCCCGCTGCCAGACGGAACACTCGACGGCGCGCCGTTGCTCAAATATTTGCCTCGCGAAATTTGGCAGGGCGCGATTCATGTTCCAGCACTGCCAGCCACTCGCACGTGGCGTGCTCTTGCGGGATCTCTTGTAGCGCTGGTTGCGGCAGCACGTTTCACATTAAAAATGTTTTTTTTTTTTTTTTCTGTTGAAACTTTTCTCCAAGAGCAGTTGAGCCAACGAAAAATTATCATTTTAATTTTTCATATTTAATATTTCGCAACCTTGTTCTTGTCTTCTCCACAGTCCATCGTGTTTTCATTGCATAAAATGAATGATCACATTTAGTTACATGCGTGATTTTGTAGTTGCAAGTTGTTATATTAACAATTTTAATATTTTAACCTAATTTAAATATAAATATTCAAAAAATATAAGAGCCAATTCGTTCATATTAATGCAATGTTAAATTGTTGGCATAAACTGCAAAAAAAATAACAATTAAAATGAAAACAAATAAATTTAACTCATTACATTCATTATTTTTGGGGAGCTTATATTGTATATCGTTACTCAATATTCCTATTTAACCTACAAATTAAAAATAAAATTGATAAAAACGAAACACTTCGTTGATTCCAAGTTTTGTAATTAAATTACTTGAACTATAATTATTGGAGTGGTGTTCATGTAAAGTTATCTTTAGAAATGGTTGATTGGTTGTTTTTAAAAATTGTGAGAGGTTTACCAACCATGAAAATCATAAACAGAAGGTTTTCGACAACTAAGAACTTCTTTATAAACCACTTGTAAGAAATTTTCAACTTAAGACTGTAATTAAAGCGAATTGTATCTGTAACAAATTAAAAGTAAAGTGCAATATTTTTTTTTGATTTTCGAGTTAGAAACGTAAAATGTATAAACCGTTAATTTCCGTGCAACTGAGGTCATGCACATTCCAAAAAATCTTTCTGCTTGTTGTTAAAAAGAGTGTTAGGATAAAAACGTGTAATAATACCGCTCGTATTCCAGTTTCAGCGAAGTCCCTTGCGTGCGAAACAAACGAGCATCAGCAGAGAAACCCTTGCCGAAGAGCTGGAATTCTGGAAACGTATCTGCTCTAAGCCACAAAGAGCCACAAAGAGACGAAGCAATGACATTCTACGTTTAAAAAGCACTGAGCAGACATATTTGTGGAGCAATCAAGGACAAAACGGAAAAGAAGAAACTAACCCTGACAAAATCTGCCATGTACTCGTATTACACGAAGTGAGTAAAGCTTTGATCACTAACAAAAACTGAGAAATGACAGCACTGGGATAGTATGAGAGCTCGCCAAAAAGTCGGTTTGTTACTGTGGTGCAATAAATTATTCTGGTGCAAAACTAGAATTTTACCTTTCATTTTATACCTACAGTAAGTAGTTAAAGTAGAGTTATAATAATATTCACATTAGTGCAATACAATTACGTTCAAACACTCATTGGCGCAGGTTGGTCTGTAGGAGTAGTGAGTCGTCACCCTTCGACTCCGTCCTACAACCTGCTTCTTTACGATAATGTCAATACTTATTAGTCATGCATTAGTAATATTTTACATATATTTTCTGTAAGTTAGTGTTTTGGATGTGAGGCAAGAACACAAGCGAGTATATTTAACATTTTCTGTTCTTGCGGACCTTTCCTTCGAGACACACCCACATCACTTTCTTAAAGAGCTACTTGAATATCCGCTAAGCTTCTCCGAATGAACAACAGTTCCCTACGTCGACAGATCCCAACGTAAGCTTGAAGGGTGTTTATGGACTGACCTGGCTGTAAGCGAACACTGAAGTTTCCACGAATCAATTATGCATAGCAATGGTTTTGAATTATTTTGTAAACATCATATAAGGTTTGAAAGACGAAACTATCACTTGGAGGTAAGAAATATTCGAATAATAAATAAACGTTCAAAACTATGTAACAGCATCTCCTCAGCGAAAGAAAGATTTTAAAATAATCATAATAGTAATAATAAGAGTAATAATAATAGTAATAATAGTAATAATAATAATAATAATAATAATAATAATAATAATAATAATAAAAGGACAGAAAAAAGTCGCTCAGTGCCTAACGTGCTGTATTCCACATCGGGAGGCCCGGGTTCGACCCTCGGGCCGGCCATCCTGACCGGAGTTTTCATTTCGGTCTCAAGGCGAACGCTGGGATGGTTCTAAAAGCCCACGAACAACTCCCACCCAACATCGCTTACCATCATCCTAGTCCTCATCATCACACTATAATAATAATAATAATAATAATAATTATAATAATAATTATAATAATAATATGAACAAGAAGAAGGAGGAGGAGGAGAAGAAGAAGAATTTTGGCTGCGGTGCGTCGCTCACACCTCCCCCGCCAAAGGCATATGACTGCTACCGAGAACAACGCGTTGAATGGAAGCGAGTGAAGGAAAGCGGACCCGCAAGAGCTAAGCCGGAACCGGGGTGAGTTCCATTTCAGCTGGAAATGCCACAGGCCCGGAGTTGAGTACGCGCGGCCGCGCGCCTGCACTTGGCGATGGCGCGGCGCGGGGCGGCGCGGGCGGCGCGTGTGAGAATGCGCTCTGCCGTTGGCTGCGTTCGCGCCGCAATACGCGGAATCGGTCGATGCACGATGAGCCACTCCGCGCACTCGCTCTCCTCTCCTCTCTTCTCGTCCGGTTTGCTTGCAGCAGCTCGCCAAGCAATCCGAAGCCATCAGGGCCCACGCAACAAAACACTGCCACGCCTGATGCACACTTGAAGGCTACTTTTAGGTTGATGAAGCGCCGCATTCCCGAATTTGAAGATCTTCTGATTTTTTTAAATCTTCTGTGATGACCCGCCGTAATAACATCGTTTCCGAAGGCAAGCGGCGTGCGACGATGAAAACATTCCGGCAATCATTTCCAAAAGCGCTGCGAAATGCAAGCAAATCGCCAATGTATACGGGCTCGGCGCAGAAACCCGGGGGGGGGGGGCAATATTGACAGGGAAGGAAGTGTGACAACGCTGAGGACCACGAGAGGTAAGATGACACATCCCCAGGGCTCCGCCGTCGCCTTGGAGTCGTTTGTATATGGTGCGATGTTAAAATGACGGCTCACCATACTTCAAAATCCTGGGCGCCTTTAGCTGTAGTGTAAAGAGCAGAAAATACTTGGCATTAATGGAAGTCGTCTAGTATGTCATCGCAGGTCGTGTCTTTAGGCATGCAGGATCATCTTGTGGTAGTGCTTATGAATAGATGAGTTCTAATAGTAACAAAAACCTTCGAAACTCTGCCCCTGAAAAAAAAAAAAAAAACGAAATTTCAATGTAAGGCCTGGCTGATCGGCAACTCTGTTGAGTGATGTGACGAGCCTCAGTCGCCGGATGGAACTGCGCAAATGTTTTCCTTAGCGTTGGTGATGATTACGTGATTCACCGTAAAACACGTTTTTTCTATCAACTAGCAACGTCCTCTGCGAGTAATAGCTATGTACGGGTAAATTAACTGTTTATATTTTATTCTTGGCAATTCAATTTGGCAGAAGTTTCATCACGAAAAACAAAACGTTTTGTCCATTTTTTTAAAGAAATGTGTGCTCTGCACATCACAGTACTAATCTAATGATTAATTAATGGTGCTTAAATGTACATACTTTCTCGCATTTAATGTATTTTTTGCCTTTTTCGATAATTCAAAGAGTTCAACGAAAATTTTATAAGCGAATTTTGCTTATACAATATTTAGAAAATATTTTGGGCCATTTTAAGGAAATTTAGGTAATGTCCATTACAAATATTTCCCAAATAAAAATTTCCGTTTTATAAATGAGGGCCCGTGACATTAGCCAGATCAACCGGGGAATATCAATTGTGGTGAAATCCTACCTTCAATTTAACCACTAGCGTTGTTCACGGACAGGCGGACAGACACATTTGCCGAAAATCAATTTTTCGGAATCAAAAACCCTCAAAACGTGGATGATGTTAACTCAACGTGTTAGAGACAGTAATTGCAAGACCCTGGATGGATGATCATCTGGGAACACCGAATTCTAAAGGCGCTGAGCTTCTGGCCAACAGGGATAAAAGGCAATCACATATGACGTGACTGATGACTGAGAATATTCAAGGATAATTACTCCAAATTCAATGCTGAAAAGGCCTGAAAGGTTGTTACATGTAACGTAAGTAACAAAATACAAAAATTTATATCGTGGGATGCTGTGTAAACAAATTTACTAAATGTAAATTTATCAAAATAAATACAGAAACAAAATAACAAATAAGAGGTACGTAGACACTTTTTATTATTTGTATTAACAATCTAACGTAGTTCAAAATTTTCTTGATTAAACTTATGACAGCGATTTGTAAGAAGGTTTTTTAAAACTGAAATGAATGTTACATATCCACGCTAGTGATTGATGCATATTCAAAATCCATGTTCGACGAATATTCTTTGAGCGGACTCCTCTTTCTGTTGAACAGGAAACAGGACTCGCTAAAGGCTCATATCCTTACTCGCGATATGCGATTATCTTAGCGATGTAATTCTTCCTCTTACAAAAATAATATAGTGTTCAAGGGAATACAAGAAAGAAAAAAAAAACAAAAAAAAATTCAAGAGAAGTCATAATCTGTGTAACTTGATAATCTTCATTATCTAATTATCATCAAAAGAAAAAATAATCCAAACAAGGAAAATTATACTATCCTTCAAACTTGCAGTTTTATGTAAGTAATCGTCAAGTATGCAACATAATTTAGCATAACCCTGAGAATATGGAATTTCATGCAGTGTATATTAAATTTGCAAAGTAAAACTTGTAAATAAGCATCTAAGGACTCTGATTGACAAAGAATACCGACCTCTGTCATAATAATGTTTTAATTTTAATTATTTTGTTCACATAAACTAGTCTTTCGAGAGTACTCTTCTGTATCCCAGTCTAACAAAAAAGACGTAGTTCACAGGGAGCTGTTACAGTGCAGAGACACCAATTAATATCTTCACCTGACTTGAACTGGCGTCGTTCTCCTCTTCCGTGTCTTTCGTGTCTTTCCATTTCCTCATAGTTTCCTTACGCCCCTCAGGCTGCGCAGTCGCCTGGCATGAACTTGCAGGAATTCTAATGGTCTAGGAGTTAGCTTAAATGATTGTTTATTTAAAGGCTCAGCAAGTCATGGAGGCTTATGTAGGATGTGCATTCCACTAACATCAGTGCGTTCCTTCTCAGCCTTAAGAGTTCATTGTCTTAAATGTTTTAATACCACGTCTCCCCCTTTCCTGGGATCTCTTCCTGGTAATTTTCAGGTTTCATTAAACCATCTCAAGAATAATGGAAATACGGAAAATTTGTTAATATACCAGGTTTCTTAGAACTTCGCAAAGGAAAGTCCCGACATTTCTTCCATTTATTGATCTGTAACTAAATATTAGATTGAATATTAGTATAAGGCGTTCAAAATATGACATTGATTTTATTTGTTCTAGAGTGTTCTGGGTTACATTCACATTCCAGTGAAGAAACTTTTTGAAACAAGACAGGTAACAGAAAAATATTATCGTACAAGATATCTCTATATTTCATTTTATTTTCGTCCTCACATAATAATCTTAGTGCTGAGGGATTTAGTGTAGGTGAAAACCGCCACGTACAGGCTACAAGCACCTCTATAGAGCATGACATTCTAGCTTACCACTAGACGAAGGAGACCCATATTTAAATCGAAAGGTTAGAGGTAACTACTTTAGAACTTCTAAATAAAACAATATTTTAAGAGGATAGATCATTCATTTGTCCCTAATATCCCACTATTGCTAATTATTTCATTTTCTTAGCATACCCACTCCAAATCGGAAAAACAAAAATTTTGGAGGATTATCTCTTTGCACTTGACAATTCTGAAACAAAAAACTGTAACTCATAGTCAACTATTTATCCGCAGAAGCTTATTGTTTATTTTTCTCGGCCCACCGCACTGAGTTTAATTTGCTGTTGTTAGTTAATAAAACTGTTATTGGTTGTCTTGTTCCTTAGAAAGCAAAATATGTATGCTGAGGAACAGTCTTTAACTTTGATTTTTTTAAATTCTAAGTCACCTCCAAGTATTAATTGATTATCTGCCATAAATTTTCCAAAAATTACTATTTTTATGTAATTATGACAAAATTTACATAAATTAAAACTTTTCAAAGAATGTCCAAAACTACGAAAGTTTCTATAATTCTAAAAATGTTCTTTTCATTAAAAATAACATAACCACAAAACAACAAAGTAAAAAAGTTCGCTAATAAAAATACTAATAGAATGAAACACAAAACAATGAAAAGAATACTAATCTAAAACGAAAGAAGTTTTATTTTTCGATCTGGAAGAGTTATCAAAATAAATGGTACAATGATGCTACAGCATGAAGCATGCTCCAGTATGTACTAGAAATGGCCAGAAAACATACACCAGATTCCGTTTTAGTAACTTAAAATTGAAAATGTGTGCACAGAACTGCCATTAACGCACCAACAAATAAATTCCTTTTTTGCTCATGAAAACATTAAATTAAATTGTTTGTTCAGCTGACATGGTCAAACGAAAAGTAATACTTTTGATTTCAAGGTGCCGACTTCACACGCCTACAGAGCTGGAAAGCCTCGCCCCCACACTGCCTGACCAGCGAGCGCCACTGCTGCCGTGTCCTGCCGTGGCGTCGGCGCCCGCCCGCAGCGTCTGGCGTCGCCACCGTCGTGGCGTCGGGACGCCGTGGCCAGCCGAGTCGCCGCCCCGCCCCGCCCCCAGCCCGCCCTGCCCCTGCCTCGTCTGGGCCCGAATCCGTCGGGACGTGACATTACCCCCGTCATGCTACGTTTCGCTCCCTCCGTGAGAAATGGCATCACAATGGAACTGTCTCGCTTCGCAGAATTATACATGCACGCCGACTTATAAATAGAGCAATAAGAGGCAGACACATTCCTTTTTGTCGTGTCTGGCGTGATACGCCGGTGTTCAATGTATAATTAATACTCTGGAGTAGAGGTATGAGTTTGAAGCGATGAATGGAAGTGAACAGGAGCTTCATTCAACGGAAAATTGGATACTATTACCCTGAGAAACAGCCATGGAAATAGTCTGATCATAAAGTAACAACATCTTCATATTTTTAATATCACTTACTCACACTTAAAAGATTTTAAAAAGCTACGTATGTTTATACTTTAGACACATTTTAAAAACTACAATATAATGTTTTATAATAAATTATTTGCATTTAAATTTTTAAGAAAGAGCCATTTCCATACTATTTAACGAGTTTGTACCCTAAAAACATATCCAATGTTTTCTCTTTTGGAAAGCTAGTAATTTTTCATACTACTTGCTATGTCGACTTACCTTCATTTACCCTCAAGGTGGTACTGTGAAGCTGACGTCGCCTTCAACAAGCAATTGCTTCATTTGAGTAGCGGAGGTAGGTTGTAAATCGAGTCTTTAACTATGATCAAATATTGTCCAACTCAGAAGTTTGATTACTTTTTTACTGTCAGGGAAGTTAAATATTTGTGCAACGTTAAGTATTGTGGGAACTCATCATCCTTGATTCTTCAGAAGGCTTGCAAAAGCGTCGTTACTCCTAGACAAATTCGTAATATTATATTTAAGGAGTTGTGCTAATGATCACTCAAACGTGGAAATGTATGGATTCCTTCATTTCGCATTTCTTGAAATATTCGTAAACAATATTAATTAAATCATTCCTTAAGTTGTAACAATTATTCACTGTTCACTGAGGGAGGCTACAGAAGTGCGGCCGAAACGTTGGCACCCGTGCCTAAGACGCTCTCGGTCAGCCAAGTAGTTACTAGTTATAACAACTATATTACATCTCCATATAAAGCCACAGCAATGGAAATTCATTACGCGTTTGAACTTCGCTTAATGTGCTTCTCAGTGCTACCAGCAAATTGGGCCGCGATAAGGAACCTACTAGGATAACATGTAACCGAAAGATATGTGAACAGATATCCATTTTTCATTAGGGGAACAATGAAACTGAAAGAGCATGACTAACATGGATTAAAACGTTCAAAATGCCTCTAGTTCTTTCTTTCAACTTTTTAAGAAAAAACGTTGAATGCCACCGACAGGTGTTAAATTGAAGTGAATAACCTCTCACGAATACGCCTCACTTCACACAGAACATCGCGAAATAAAATGAAACGATCGATGTGGGAATAGTACTTCGTTCTACATTCCATATTACAGCACAGATGGAACATTGACTTTTCCGTGCGCGTTCGTGGCATCAGTATCATCGATGCTGGCCTATGGCGTTTCTAAAGCATCTCTTCTCCCAAGTCATAACATTTGATACGAATTCTGTGATATAACACGGCCCTCTTATAAATTTCAATATTCAGGCTATAAAAATAGGTTATCCTGCTATCGGTAAAATATGTTATTTTGCGTTTTGAAAGGAGTCTCCGGAGCTCAGTAGAACTTATTATTCAGAATTAGATGAAAACATATTATATTATTACACACTGTAATTTCTCCTTGTTATTTTCAAAATCAAGTTGCTTTCACAAAATTTTGGAAAAAAGGTATTTACATTTTAATTTACTTTCTTAATGGCTCCCGTCAGTATCTTCCGTTCCGTTAGAGATCTCCAATAGAAAATATACAAAGAAACTGATAAAAAAATGTTTTTTTCAATTTTCTCAAAAGTAAATATCATCCATTACTTGTAAATCTCTGATAAGGAAGGCAACTATTGGAATATACGAATATATTATAAAGTTTTTTAAACCCCACATTGGTATCTGCGTGAAGGTGCTCTAGTTGAGGTAGTCTTAAAATTTTTTTGAGCAGAAACCTTCAATTTTCATCAAATATGCTTGGTCCTAAATCTTCACTGTCTTTATTTTACCACAACGCTGTCGCTTCTATTGGCATTGCTTCTATTAAGTGACGTTAAAAAATCGTCTTCGCGAGTACCTCCGCGTACAACAGGGCAGAACAACGTCTCCTGCGCGGCGGCTGCAGCATGTGCGGCGTCGGCGGCGCCGGCCGCTGAAAACCCAACAAACGCCCGATAAATCTCCCGATCTACCTCGGGCGGCGCGCGGCCGCGACAAAGGCTGCCCGTAATTACCATCCGGTGACTGGCGAAACGGATTGGAAACAGCGAGCACCCCATTGAGAGAGCGCCCGCTAGAGGGAGCGAGAGAGGCGTGGAGAGGCAGGCCGCGAGAGAAAGAGAGAGAGAGAGAGAGAGAGAGAGAGAGAGAGAGAGAGAGAGGAATGCAGTTGTGTGCATCGCGTTCCCTGGGGAAACAGAAATACTCCTAACGGTTCCGGTGACTCAGGCTTCTCGGCCGTCAGTCGCCCGCGCGTGCGCGCGCGTGTGTGTGTGTGTATGTGTGTGTGTGTTTTGCGTTGAATATACTATATTTCGCCTAGTGCAAAAGGGAAGAACGCCGCCCGCCGTGCGGGCTTATTGTAATTTATAATATGGGTCTATAGAAGTCGCACAATGCTCTTTCGTTTTGCTCGCGAACGGCAGGCCTTTTCAGCTGAGCAGGCGCAGTCGCCGCCCCCCCCCCCCCCTCCCCTTCGCTAAGCGGATATACTAAGCCAGCCTGCGGGTTTGCAAATCCATAGACGCCCATTGCTAACACAGCTCGAAACCCCAGCAGGCTTTGGAACTAGGGAACAATCGTGCGTATTTAAAGCTTACAGTGTTTTTTCTCTGCCACGATAACATTCACCGGATACTTTGGTTGAAATTTAGCCTGAGATGTATGTTCTTTGTTTTCTTATTTCTCTATTCAGGAGTTAACTTTAAATAATGCATAAGTATGCCCAAGAAGGACTTTAAATTACATTCTGTTACTTTCTGAAATCTATTGCTACGTTAATTAGTCAATAACAAACTTCCGGTATAATAAGTAAGAAGTGAGTAATTCGTCTGTTCCAGAGAAAATAATGCCACACATACGTTTGTACTGTACTGTTGGTTAAGCTTCCTGTTTATTTTATCTGCGATGTGTCGTTCTCTCAAAGAACATGTTATGACACTTTTAATAGTCTGTACGTGATCGTAAATCATTTTCTTACAGACGTCATCCAAGGCGTACATCTTTCAACCTTTACAGTTAAACTGCTTGGAAATTCTTGCACATACTCAGAAATAAATCTTCCTGAAGTTTACATGAGTGAACCAGAAGATAAGTCTGCTCTAGTCGTGAGCAAATCACCATATCGACTCAAAATATTACCAGACAAACTTGAGATCGAAACTTCCGGTAGCAGGCCAAGAATTTTGAGAGAAATGTGAGTGAAGTGTGTGGGAGTGTACGAGCAAAAGATCAAACATCACATTCTTGGCAGCAGATGTGACTTAGAACTCCGGTTTCTTTAATTTTAAATAGTAAATATTCAAATTATATGTTGTGACACACCAACACGCTATAATTCGCGGCGATTGCTTATCGCGTCGCACATTATACGTGCGTTTTCTTGAGTCCCGGAATATCTATCCCCACTGCTTTAGTAACATTTGTTGAATTAAGAATAAATGTTAGCAATGAGCGATGACGTCCAAAGTTTTACAACTAAAAATGTTCGCGCCTGTGTTATAGAAACTATTTGGCATGGAAAAATGAGTTATATTATGATGTCCTGTCCTGTTCTGTCCTGAAATGACCGCTCAAAAAAACCATTGTGAATAATATTTCGAAAGAGAACAGCGGCAATATCGAACATGATAAATTTTTATTTGAGTTCCATTCCCAAGGAAGATTATATTTTTCACAACTTGCGGCACACAGAGAAAAAACGATATCCTTTGAATTGTCCGTGTCTTAAATATGTCAATAAATTCGTACCATGATGTAACAAAGACGATTTACTTCAATATCCATTATTTTTTTTAAGATTATTCATTCATTCGGTAAATGTAAACTACACAAGTATTAGACAACAATGCCATCTCTTGGATAATTAAAACTAATTGATTGCAAATTAAATTGATTAATTAAATTATCAATACTTGAATTATTGAAACTTCAGAGCACTCTAGCATAAATTAAATAAAACATTCAAATCACGTTTGCGTTTTTAAGAACAATCATTGTATGAGAATATGTATTAAAATATCTAATATTACAGAACAAGTATTTAAAATACTAAAGAAAAATAGCTGACAAATTTATCTGCTTATCTCTGTTTATTTCCTGTGGAAAATAACGGCAGCAATTATTTGGTAATAAGTATCATTTAGAAAACATATTTTCCAAAGCTTGTCCTCAAGAGAGCGAGTGATTCGATGTAATATTGTCCCGCGGAATCATATCCCGCTATTCAAGTCTGCTACTCTCTCACGATTCGAATCCGTAACCTTCCGGAAGTACGTCCAGTCCAAATCAGCTAACAACCTTGCTCTACTCCTGACGAGCTGATGATGAGTCGGGGCTGTTTTCCTCGTATCGTACAAAGCGAAGCTTGTCGCGAATATTCGGGCGGGAGGACGAGTCAGTAGGTCGGCGCACCACGGCGCGCCGGAGACTAAACTAGCGGGGAGTGCAGCGAACGTTACGTAGCCCTTCAACCTGGTTCGCTCCCGGTTCTGCGTTTGGCCGTTACAAATATTGGCTCTTCTTCCCACCGACTTCGAAAGCAAATATTCTGGGTTAACCCTCACTGCTAGAGGGCACTCATCTCCGAGCAGTTTCCTGCTCAGGGCCGGCGTTTCCAAGATCGCAAAACGCTAATACGGGGCGTCCGCAAAATTGCTGTGCATAACAGTATGCAGTAGATAAAAGCTTTCTGGCCGCGAGGAAGCTTTCACGACGAACAGGAAAACGCTGGATGCCAAGTGCTGTAGCCTTTGAAGGCTGTAACGGACTTACAGTTCGTGTCCTCGCACTGCGATTTCATCTCCAAGTTCTGATTTATGTGCTTGCAATATGAGATAATTTTTCACGACGACAAATGAGCTGTCGAGATAATAAATAATGATAAATGCCATTTCATCGGTCTGAAAGAGTTAGCGTTTGTTAACTATGTTAAGTTATAAAATGTCTTTTCTTTGTTCACCTTAACGGCTATGAATGTGCAAAATATCCATAAGTTTGGTTTGAAAAAATGTCACTGCAATAATTTTTATTTCTGTCCAAAATATGTTTTTTAAAGTTGCTAATAAAATCATGTGAGAAGAAGTGCTTTAAAAGTCTTGCTTCAGAACTGTTAACATGTTGACAGAATACTTTGAAAAGCATTGACAAATACATCTCCCAAAGGTCTAACACTCCGTCCCGGAGATTATTCTCAATGCTGGAACGTAATTATGTAATTAATGTTATGTAATGTAATTATTATGTTTAAGAGAGAATGAAATGGAGCTACATAACTTTCAATTGCAAGAATATCATCTGAACGAAAATATTTTCAAGTTCACAGTATCTCTGAAAGTGCATCTATTTATGAATTACGTGTTTTATTTGCAAAAATAATGAGTCCTGCGGGACTGAAACGTCTTTCAAACTCTCAATACTTTTTTGTAACCTTCATGAAAACAAATGATATTCAAGAACTAACAAGATGGAAATTCAGTGACAAGCTAATGAAGTGATGCTAGTTCACACATATTCGTTTAACACTGTAATAACCTGTGTTGGCTAAACGAGGCGCTAAAAGAGCTGAAGGGCTATTAAAGAGGCATCCATTTCGTAAGTGATAATTCGCGCTTATTATTTAAGTGAAAACGTCAGTAACCTAGTGATTCAGTAACTGACCACCTAATCGCCAAGAGCTGAAGACATACGATTGTTTTCGTGATAAAGCACTCTGGAGCCTTCAGCTGCCTCGAAGTGTTGACTGCCTCCGCAGGGGGAGGGGGGGGGTCGCTGAATCAAGCAGCCGCTCCGTGATGTCGATCGCGCCGCCCGGCAGCGAGGAGGGGCCTCAAGGGCGTGCAACGGCGCCCGGTGTGCGCAGGCGCTCCTTCGTAATCGGGTGATCGCGCGGCCGAGTGCAGCGGGAGCCCCGCGGGCGCTTGACCGGCGGCGCGGGCGGAAGCGGACTCCGCGAGGCCGAGGGGGGGAGGGGCGGCGCGGGAGCGGAAAAAGGAGGGAGTAGACGACGGGGAGGGCGGGACGCGGGCAAGAGTGAGGAGCCAAGCGTTGGGGAGGGCGAGGGCAGCGGGCAAGAGAACTAGCGAGGACTAGGAGACGTGGAAGAGCGAGCAAGGGGGCGGGAAGGAACGGGGCGAAAACGTGGGTGTGGGATGTGGGTGAGGAAGCAGGCAAGAGAATCGGCTAGGGCGAGAGGGCGCGGCGGGGAGAGCGAGGAGGCGGGGCGGAGCGGGATGCGGGTGTGGGCGAAGAAGCAGGCGGAGATGGGCGCGGCAGGACGAGCGAGGGCGTGGGTGTGGGTGTGGACGTGGGTGAGGGAGCGGGCAAGAGAATCGGCTAGGGCGAGGGGGCGCGGCGGGGAGAGCGAGGTGGCGGGGCGGCGCGGGTCGCGGGCGTGGGCGTGGGCGAAGAAGCAAACAAGCGAATCGGTGCGGCGGGGCAGGACGAGCGAGGGCGTGGGTGTGGGATGAGGGTGTGGGCGAGGGAGCGGGCAAGAGAATCGGCGCGAGCGAGGGGGCGTAGCGGAGCGGGACGCGGGCGCAGGCGTGGGCGAGGGCGAGCGAGGGTACGGAGCGAGGGCGTGGGTGCGGGCGGGAGCGGGGGCGCTGGGCCCGCGGGGCGCGGCGCGGCGCGGCTGTGCTCGGCGCGGCGGCGGCCGCCTCCGAACAAGCAGCGATTGTGCGGCGGCTAACGGTGTCTGGCGGCGGCGCCTCTCTTCCTCTCCTGGAACATTGTTGCGGCGGCGGCGGCCGTCATGCACGCGCTGACCGCATAACTGTCGTCGCGCGCACGCCGCCGCCGCCGCCTCAGCAGGCCCCTTCGACTTCGCCTTCGCCGCTGCCTCACACTGCTCCTTCGCCTTCGCCACCGCTGCCTCAGCAAGCTCATACGACGTCTCCTCCAGCACTGCCCCTTCGACTTGGTCTCCGCGTCTGTCTCAGACATCCCCTTCGGTTTCCCCTATGCCGCTGCCGCACTCACTCCCTCGACTTCGTCCCCACAGGCCCCTTCGACTTCGCCTCCGCCCTGCATCTGCACCGCCGTTGACTCCGTGCCTGCCATTGCCTTCTTTACCGCCTTTCCCATGTCTGACGAGTGTCTAGTACGTCTCTACCTCTGCATCTGTCGTTATCTTTGCCACCGCCACTGTCTCTGCCTCCGTCCCCGTGTAAGTTTTGCCTCCGCCGCAGCCGTAGCCGCTACCAACTACTGCGCCTCTGCCGTAGCCCCTACCAGAGCCGGCGCCTCCGTCGAAACCACCTCTGACATCGTTTCTATTACCGTCTTCCCCATGACTGCCGAAACAGTCCGTTTTCTTCCTCGCCTCCACCTTCGCAACTGCCATCTCCGCTGCTAACCCCAGGTCGCCTCTTCCCCTACCGCTGCCTCCGCCATCTCTCTGGATCACTGTCGTCTCCGTCTCCTACATTCCTCTGGTATTCTCTTTCCGATGGCCACCGACACCAACCGGCTCCGATTTTCCCTCAGCCATCACCAGAGCTGGGATTGAAAGGAATAGTGTACCTTAATATGTACTTATACATGAACATGAATATTTACAAATGGAACAAAATAACTAACTCCGCAATAAAAAAGATTAAATTATTAAAATGATGTAGTTTAAAAGTTTAAGTTACATGAATAAATCAAACAAATAATTTAGTTTAAATATTAGTTGTATAATGAGTTTGAGTCACGATCTGGACTGTCCAGGTGGCGCCGCGTCGATGGCTGAGGTGCCGACGTTTTGACCGACATATCGCGGTCCTCTTTAGGGTTGTACTGCGCAAGTACAGCCTGAAGAGGACCGCGATATGTCGGTCGAAACGTCGGCACCTCAGCCATCGACGCGGCGTCACCCGGACAGCCCATATCATGACTCTGGCCGCGGAAGCCTACGACATCAAGTTTGAGTCACCTTGTAATTGAACAGAACAAACATTATTTTGTGAGTGAAATAAGGTTTTCTTTACCCTTTTCCCAAAACCGTTTCCTTGGCCATGTACAAAGAGCTGTTTTAAATGTTCAAATGAGAATCAGCCCTTTTTTTGCTGGTTAAAATGACACTAAACATTACAAGTAGTGATGAAGTCTTCCTTGAACTTTGCGACTTACTATGAAGTTAATTACAGATCTAGTTCTAAATCCGACTAAATACGACTTTTAATTGCACTAAACGTTAAAAATAATCTTACTAGAGTCATTTTAAAAGGCCTTAGTGTGAATCATGTGGCAAAAGAATGTTCAAATAATTAAAAATATGTGTGTTTCTTAAATATGTAAAAATATGTACTTCACCTGGAAATAAGGACAAATGTAGTTTATCGGTTAGGTTCGAAATCACGTAAAAAAGTTATAACTAATAAACATATAAATATGTAATTAAATACAAATCCTAGCCTTGGTCATCACTGCCTACGCCAACGTCACCATGTCGTACCGCTTTTGCCTCGTCTTTGGATGAAACCGTTCTTTCCTCCGCTGTCTGTATCGGTGAAGGCACGTTCGCTATTTACCCTTCTGAATTCGCCACGTCTTCCAATACCACTACAGTCGAGGCGACAGTTTACCTAACTCGACTGGTCCCCCTCCAATTCCCTCTCCTTCTCCTCCGCCCCTCGATGTCGTTGCGGTTGCCTCCCATTTCATGCTTTTTCTCCATCACCCCCACCGTTTGAGATAGTTCAGTGACACCAATCAGTGCAGCACATCTGATCGAGAGGTTGTAGGGTTCGAGTTCCGATTTTCGGAAAATAGATATTGCAGCCAGATTTTCGACAGTAGGTGGTTTTTAGTCAGGGAACAGGGGAATATCAGAGCAGTACCTTAACAAATGGATCACGAACCTGATGTGATATCTACTTCCTCATCTTTGTCTCCTCTCTCACACACCCCAACACACACACACACGCACACACGTATATATGTGTATATATGTACGCTATGCTCTACACTACTACACAAGCTTGGAGAAACGAGAGCTTAGAGCTAATCTCGGTTGCGGCGGTGACCAGTGGCATAGCTCGATTTTTGTCTTAGGGCATTATGTTTGAAATGGGAATGGAACAAAACGTAATGCAAAAATAAAATACCGAATGGACAATTAATAATTAATTTAAAATAAAAATGTCTGGCAGTGTCAGGATATTTAACAAATCATCCCTATTCATGGAAGCTACGCCCCTGGCGGTGACCCGCTAGGAAAAATACAAGAGGAGAACAATCCTGAGGTCGGCGTGTTAGTGGGCGCCAGATCTTACGTTTCACCGAGGGAGGGACATTACCACATCTCGAGTAATAACAAACACTCTCCGGACTAAGGCGCAAAGTAGTTGACGTGCCCGGAAACACAAACTACACCACCTCCGCTCTAGTCACCACCGTTTGGTCAGCCTCCGCTCGCCCTCCTGCTCGTGACCTCAACCTCCCGCTGTTCCCGCCTCTGCCCCGCCCCACCCCGCCGCACTGCGTACCTCTCCGCCCCGCCCGCCCCGCCTGCCCCGCCCGCGCCGCCCCGCCCCGCCCCACCCCACCCCGCCGCGCCACGCCGCGCCGAGCGCGCGCGTGCCGTCCGCACCCTTCGGTCGCGCGCGTCCCGCGGGTGGCGCCCTCTTCTGCGAAGCGTACAGTGCGTCGCTTGACGGCACGTCGAACGCCGTGCGGAGCACGCCCCCTCGGCCACGGGAGCGCACGCGGCCGCCCCGCCCCGCCCCGCCCCGCCGCGCCGCGCCGCGCCGCGCCACGCCTTCGAGCCTCGCGCGCGGCCGCGTTAACGGCGGCGCCGTTCCGCGAAGCGCGCGACCACGCAAGCGGCTGCGACGTCCACAGTGGGCCCCATTGGCTTCGACAGTTCCTGCTCCCACCCCCTCACGACTGCGCTAGCCCGTTTTTATGTGGGTCACTACGCGGGTGACAAGTGTGGGGAGGCGAAAGGAAATGACGGATTTTGTGGTGGCTGGGTCGGATAAATGTCTTCGAGCGTAGCTAATGAATTAATGAATAAAACGGGCTTGTAGAATATTTGATAGAAATATTACTCTGTGTACCGAGGGGCGTCAATGGCTACGGTCATTTGTCCAGTAAGTTTCGCAAATTATATCCCGGAAGGTGGTGGTGTTCCTTCCCTAGAAGAGCGATAGATCTGGCGTCGAAGGAGGGGAACAGGGTGAGGGAAAGAAGGTCGCCCATGGCCAGTAGCCCGTTTTCTAGGGTACTGCTTCGGCATTCGCTTGGTATTGATTGAGGAAACTACCAATTCGAGCTGCAGCCTGCCGGCCTGGATAGCCAAGAGCGCTAAGGCTGAATGGCTTTAGCTCTCTCCGCTCCAAGGGTCGCGGGTTCAAATCCCTTCCAGAGCATGGATGTTTGGGTGTGCTCATGCTGTCTTATGTGTTCGCTTTATTGTTGCCTCAATGTCAAAATAATCACAGCGGTCGCTATATGGTCATACAGTACAAAATCGACCTGAAATAAAATAAAGAGCTGCATCCGACCGCTAGCATTCGACCTGGCTATTTAGCCAATGCCGAAACTTCAACACATCGCCGAGACTCGAAACCTCGTGTCTCCCATCAGAGATCGAAACAGCGACAACGCTAGAGCTTCCCCTGAGCCATCCCATTCAGCGCGCGCTTTGGACCCAGTGTGCAGCCTGCGCAGGCTGATCGCGCTCCCTGGAGGTCTGTGGCCGCGGGTCGCTCGCTGCGCGTCGCGCCGAGTCGCGTCGCCGGGCGCCTGCCGTATGCGCGCGCACTGCTCGGGCTGCCTGCGTTCGAGGCCCTTTGTCGCCGCTTCCGCTGGCGCTGCGGCCGCCGCACCGGGTGGGCGGTGGGCGGAGGGCGGAGGCGAGGGCGCGCGGCCGGGGGCGGTCGCTGAACCCTCGCGGCGCGGCGGCAGTCGATTATGAAGACGTACGAGCGGGGGCTGCGCCTAACAAGCAGCGCTAGCAGCTTCACTGGGTTGATAACGGGGACGGACGGTGGAAGGTATCCTGAACGCGTGTGGTGGAATTAATGTGTGCCTTTCCATATCCGGTAATTTGATATTCCGTATGATACTAATACGATTATTGTATTAAGTGAATGCGGGGGAGCTAAAGAAATATCTAGATGTATAAAATAATAATAATAATAATAATAATAATAATAATGATAAACAGGAATATATGTGTAATTAGTGGAGTAAAATCGTTATGAAAATGAAAGGAGATCAGTGGTAAATGGTGAAAAGCAGAAATATTGGTTACGTTTAGAAATATTTGCCATGTGAACATTATTTTCCCCAAATATTGTCATTCGGAAAAAGCTTATTTTATTACCGAATATGGCAGAATTTAGTTTCTGTAGCTGAGATGCTTTATATTTCGAAATGTTTTAAATCAAATTTAAAGTAAACGCATGTAGGGTGATTTACAATAATTAATTCATTTTTCTAAATTCAATTTTCTCTTTGAAATTTTAATTTGAATCATCTTTCGTAACTAAAACTGCATATCACTTACAATCAATAAAAAATATAATTACGTTAACTTATTTTTTAATGAATTTCGAATATTTCATGTAGTAATTGGAAAATACAAAAATAGTTCATATTCTTCTCTTTGCATAATACCTGAAAAAGGTGCTTCAAATCAGTAAAATTGAAAAATGTCAAATTATGTACCCTGATATTGATTTAGAAGGTTTCTTTTGGGTCAAGAGATGCATTTTCAGGCAGAGCGTGCTGTTCGCAAAGGTCCAAGTGTGTGGTGGAGTTGGCAGCGGAGCCACATGCGTAATAGCGCCCAGGTGCCACTTGGCGCCAGTGCGTCCGGCAGCGGCCCGTGCGAAGCTTCACGGCGGCCGCGGCGGAGGCGGTGGCGGACAGCCGATCTGCTCTACACAGAACTCGCGGCTCCGGCAACAAAGTGCTTTTGTTTTCGACCTTTCAGCCGTCGATTTGCATGAACTAAAAATAAATAACTAATAGTATAATATTTACTTTCGCCAAGCAGGTCCTGCTCATAAGAAACCCCCTCTAGGTCAAAATATGAAACAAATGCTATGAAGGAGAGATACTACTATATTGAAATAGAAAGGAGAGTATGGGTAAAGTTTTTCGAGTCATTGAAGATTGAGTTACCTACCCCGGGTAGCAAATGAAGGAAGACTACAATTATGTGTATATGATGATGATTGACATACTCATTTCTAGATGAGAGAAGTACTGCGTTATGACCTCCCTTTTCGAGGAAGATGACCTCAGTTCGGGTTTACCGTTGCCTTCCGATGCATGAATAAAGGTAAGAGTGAAAATGATGGATCGATAAGGAGAGAAAAACGATTATGGATGCGAGGTGTTCTTAACTGTCGTATCATAACAGCTACGGTCGTTGAATTTAATACAATTATCTATTTACAACCGTTTCTGATACAACAATTTAATCAAATCCAAAGAAATGAATGTGCTTTAGCAGAAGATGACATTTATTAAAAGCAAGTATATTTATTAAGATTTTTTTTCTCGTGAAAGTAGTATCAAGAAAACTGTTGAACGGACCCCAAACATCAGAAATAACGGATTCATTAGATTTATACTTAACTTTGGCTGAGGTTTCAATTGACAAACTCCAACATGTGTTGTTGACTTACGGACATACGTGTACATGTGCCACACAAGCCTAAGGATAATAACTATTGTGATTCGAGAGACAATTAGTAAAATTGGCTAAATGAAGGAATCCAGTCATCAATGTTCTACCGTGTGCCACCTCAGTCAAGGTGGCAGTTGCCGTCTTCCATTCTGCCGCCAGTGGAGCCGGCGCCGGTAGCCATCGGAAGGCCCGCGCCCGCTGGCCTTAAAACCGGCGTCAGTCAAGAGGGTCAGGAACGGTACCGGCTCGGCCGGACTCCAGCGCCGGCACCTTCCCGTGGCCCGTGAGCAAACAGCGTCGCCTGGCGACCCGGCCAGCAAACGGGTGGGCGGGGCGGGCGGGGCGGGCGCCTGTCCATCAGCCCCGAGAGATTTGTGAGCACGCAGAGGACCTCGTAGTCGCTCTCTCGACGCAGATGTCGCCTGTGTGCTGCCCTTATTGTCCGTTATTTGCGCTCCGTGTGAGCAAATGGCGAATTTACTGCGCGCCCCTCTGGTTGACTCGGGGAACAAACCAAGGAGTTGACTGACTGCTGAACTCCACGTTTGGTTTGGAGATGATAATATTGAAATTTAAGAACTTATTTTCGAAGTTGCGTCCTTCATGAAGTATAAGTTTTTCAACAGGAAGGGAAAATATTCACATTCAGCTATTTATTTCAAAATGGAATTCAACGGAGTTCGGGTATTATTTAACACAATTAACATAGGCGAAATGTAAATTTTGAACACATTATTTGGTAGCATGAAAGCGAAACGTCTTACAAATATGCTGATTAGTGAATATTGAAAAATAATGAAAATTTGTACTCGTCACTTTGGAACTTAGCTCCTCAATTACACACAATATACAAATCAGATCTCAGCATCGATCAAGAGATCAAGATATATTAATAGCATCAAAATTGGCATGTTTGAAAATATACTAGTGAGCATATTTTTGACATACAATTTGTTGATAGACAAACATAACAAATATTGAAAACAAAACATGAATGTGAATCTATATCTGAAATCATATGTAAAGCGTTTTCGATTATTTCAAATTCGTCTTCGTAATTCTCGATTTGCAAAATAATATATTTGTTTAAATATTTTAATTATATTTCTCACTTTCATTTATTATTATTACTATTATTATTATTATTAAATTGTGTTAATTTTCACATACGTTTACAAAGACACTTAATGCATCCGAATGCTTCTGCTCTGGTGCAGTTTAAGTAAGCTTACACCGGAAACAAAAACTGAGATGTGATTCAATGACAACCCAATTTACATGAAAATAACAGTTTTACGCAATAGAGGCCGAACATACATCCAGAAAATAATACAAAACATATATTGGCATATAGAAAAGAAAACTAGCGCAAACTATAAAATGATTATACAAATTTAAAGAAAGAAATTAACAAAAGCAGTAAGTAAGAAATTGCATTGGTTTAATGATTGACAATATATGTTTTAATATACCTCTTAATTTTCTTACTGTCTAGTTTACTAACTTCAGCTCTATATGCAATTACGGAATTATGTAATCTAGGGTCACAATTCATGATATGTTTATAAGTGGTGTTACATTTCATGTAAAATGATGCAGCTATTTGTCTTGCTCAGTGTTCATGTGTCACTACTGGAAATTTTTTATATATTTGTAAAAGTACCGTAAAATTCGTCATTTATATTATTCATGAGTTTTAAATACATTTAAAAAGGTTTTTAATTTGCATTGGAGTATGAATTTTTTGTTTTATATTTATAATTTATACTTAATTTTATGATACATGTTTACTTAATGTTCCATAAAATATGTGATCTTTTCATCTAATAATGTGAAATAAATACCTGTGCTTGATGCACTTTAGCTTATTCAAAGCAATAAATAACGATTTTGTTTACTTTCAAACTTTGTTCTTTGTTTTATCCAGCTTTCTAGTAACATGAGGATCCGTTATATTTCCATTATAGCTCCTTGAATATTAATGTTCTCTTGAAATTGAAAACACGTTACAGGTCATCGCACACGAAATTGTTTGCATAGAATGTTAAATGTGAATGTGTTTCACTGAAGACAAAATTACTTTATTTTAAGAAGAGTGAAGTTAATTTTAATCTTTAACAACTTCCTAGAATATATAAATATATAATGTTTTTTAAATACTTTATTTTGGCAAAATTTGTGTATTAGTGAATTTAAAGCTGAAACATTTTATTTACAAGAATATCATTTTGTTTTATGTGTTTTAGAACAATTAAAGTATGTAGTTATTTATTTTAAAATGAATAGAAGTGAATCAAGTTTTCAATATGTTTTACAAAACTTATTTCCATATCTTTTGACACAGTCTATTTATTTAGGAAGAATACTGATATGATCTTCGTGTCGTTTTAAAGTAAACTCTGTAGCTTTCTGATGATTACTTCTGCAACTGCTAACTATTATTCAAGATTTACATTTATCTGCTAATAGATAAACACACACACTTTCATATCTCTTGAGATATGTATTTACTTTCTTTAAAAAGGTCTGATTTCAGTAGAAACGTTGTATTCCTTACGATGAAGCGTTATGAACATAATGCAATTAAATTTTCAGATACATCTCTCGGAAATCTGTAAATTGCATTTTCAAGGTCTAAGATTGGTTCGATAGAGATACAATAAATCACAAGAAAAGAGAGAGATGTCAGGTATTCATTATCATTTTCTTTGAAACTTCAGTCTTTCCATGCTCTACAAATAAATAAATAATAAATAAATAACTAGGTAGATAGATTATTACATATTTTTAAAATTTAAAAATTATATTTTAAAGATTCATGGTCCTGGGGTGTTTCTGGACATGCTTGTTTTGACACCGGCACAAAACTGTCTTTATCTCGCGGCTAGAAGGGATTTCTAGAGAGTATGTTTACAACTATATTGTATGAGATACTAGAGCGATTATTGAAACTGAAAAAAGAAAATAAAACCCACGAAGCGCGTCTGGGCTCAGACAGTTGCGAGGTTGCCAACTTGTTGCTCTTGTCTAACTGGGTTCCAAATAAGGAATTCTGGCAGTAAACAACAAAAGTTCACAGGGCACGAAAACCCTCCCGTTCACACACGCTCGTATCGACGCTAATTGGTCTGTGTCGTAGGAGCCGTGAATGGCCGTGCGTAGGAAGCCAGCTGCGGAGATGGGGCGAAGTCCACCGCCGCGCCCCGGAGGTTTGGCCGGGTGCAAGCGCATCTCTAAGCGCGCCTGGCGCCGCGCCACGGGAGGAAGCGGGCGGCGCGGGCGGCGGCGGCGGCGGGGGCGGGGGCGGCGGCGCGGGCGAGGGCGGGCGGACGCGCGCTTCCCACGCGGAGCGGAGTGGCGAGGAGCGGGGCGGGGGCTGCGCGCCGCGCTGCCAAAAGCCGTCTGGACCCGCCGCCGCGCCACGCCGCCGTCACAGCCCGCTGGGCGCGACGCGAAACAGTTATGACGGCGCCGGCGCGACGCCTGACCGGGCGACCCCGGGGCAAGGACGGCGCCCAAGGCACCGCCCCGCCATCCCCCTTCGCCACGCTACTCTCGCCCCCCCCCCCCTCCGCCCTCGGCCCCAGCATTCCCGCCACCCCCACCGCCCTCGTAGTCCCTGCCTCCCCCGCCTCCGGTCGGACGCGATCTCAGCGCCGGCGCTTCTGACCATGCGTTGAATCTGGGAACTTCAAGTTCACGAGGACGGCGCCCGCGGCTCCATCCACACCGCCCCGCCACCCCATTTCGCCACGCTTCCCTACTCCCTCCCGCCCTTGACCCCGCCATTCCCGCCATCCCCGCCGCCCTTCTCTACCTCGTAGCCCGCCTCCACGGACTTGCCCTGTCGGACGCGATCTCGGCGCCCTGCGCCTCTACCCATGCGTTGAACATGGCAACTTCAGTTCACAAGGGCGCCGGCCGTTAGGAATACAAATGTTACGTCCTTGTGGCGAGCTCATTTCCTGTTTGTGGTCAAGATATCACCTATTCGTTGTCACGACACGTTCAGAGTTTACATCTGAACGGATGGTTTCTGAATCTAGATCGGCCAACATGCATGTGTATGTACCTGTAATGCTTTTGGTTGGAACAAGTGTTTCTTTTTATTATGAAATTTTTCAGTTTGGCTATTTTGTTGCTTGGAGTGAGAAATCATAATTTAACTTTCGGATCTCTAATGCTACGTATGACGTTTGGATCATCGTACTAACGAACATTGAATATATTGACGTAGATTGTACTAGAAAAGAAGGAAAAACGTATGAATGCTTGTAGTCTCAGACAATATACTCAATCGTCGATCCGACATTGTTTCAGTAGGAGCTATAATGTTACTTAACTCTTTGAACCAATCATTTACAGACAGTTTATTTTTCAATTGTGTTTTCAGGTTCAACTTTGTTTTTATAGTTAAATATTTCATGCTCATTAGTAACCTAACATAGAGCAACAATTTTCACAATAAGGTTACTTTTGTAGAATAATATTAAGGCTCGATTTGATTGTTAAATAACTCATATTGTTTAGGAACCACATAGAACCATAATTTTCATAATATGGTTATTTGGAAAGCAAAAATAAAAATATTTTTTTATGTTTATAACTTAATAATACTTAATTGTACTATGTTGTGAATATAATACAATTTGGAGGGAAAAGTTCTACAATAGAAAATCGATTTTAATAATTTGTATATACAATTTTAATAATACAATAATTTTAATAATTTAATACAATTTAGAATCTACATTAAATTAAGACTACTCATGTTCTTATTAAAAAAGGTAGAAATAAAATTGAAGAATAATTGGTTCAAAAGTTTAATTTTTAAACATAGACATAAACCAATTTAGAGTTGAAATGCTACACTCAAAAATGATTTGTAACTTCACCCTTTATGTTGTTCCTCATATTTAAATCTTGTGCATGAAGGATGTCATGTGTAATGCAAATCAATATAATCACTATTGCAATACATTAAAACTTTGGTGTGTTCAACGTTAATAAGAATGAATGAACTAATGAATTACGAATTATTAGAATGTGATGATCAGTTAAAACATTTAAAATCAGGAATCGTGTTTCAAGAACAACAATTTAATATTTATTACTACAGTAATAAGTATTTATTACTACCAGTAAACGCTAAAAAAGATAAAATACCTAAACATTCAAATCTCTCTATTATTTCTGCCAAGAATTGTATACCATTGACAGTAGTAAATGTTCCCTGGTGAATAATTAGAATCCCATAAAGTAACAGGAACTATTTCTTTCCTAAAATACCACTCCGCACTAGAACTTGAGATTTGGAGGTTCTAAGTCAGTTCGCGAGTGGCGTTCCGAGTGCGAGTTTTCCTTTCGCGTAAACTGTTCGGAGATCACGCGACCTCTAATGCGAATAGTGCGGCTTTTGGAAGGGGACATTTAGGAAGTGGCAAAAATGTGGCAGTTCTTATATAATTTAAAGAAGAAGAAAAATGTGAACAAATACAAGAAAAAGAAAGCTAAGTTAATGGAATGTGAGGATGATATCTGCGACACAAATATCAGCAACAGTAAGTATTACTTCAAATTCAATGATTTTAAATTCCTTGAAGTACTAACGAAATCTGTCCTGAAATTCATTACAAATTAGAACCATTACACATACTTGTACGCACAATTTGTAACTTATCTCACTGCCTCAAATTTTATGTTAAGTTGCGCAATGTGGGATAAATGTAATTGAAAATTTTCTTCAAAAGCATTTTGTTCCCCTGTAATGTTGAACTGAGCCACTATGATTTGTGAGTTCTATTAATACACATTTTTAATTATATTTTTATCTACTGAACATATGATATTGAGGGTGAGTCTCAGATAAATAATTCATTTATTCAATACTAATTCAGTGTAATGGATCCGTATTTTCAATTTAATGTATAATTATTTGAAATTATTCATTTACATGCTTTGGTAATTCCATGAACAATTGAATCATCGGAGTCGCATCAAAGTTAATTTCTCTTGGACGGTTTATGTTTGATTTTTTTGTCCTCTTTTTCTTATTTCGTAAATTTCGTAAAAATAAATGCCCATTTTCTCATAAATAACAGATGCGCGTTGAAGAAACAACAAACATCTGTTAAATGATTTCCGGTAGAGAAGCGTATTTTTCGCTTAATCTAGTGAATTATGAAGCATGAAATGTGACTGAGATACTGTTCGAACAATTGTATTTTTTAATAGAGTGATATTGATCAATTTTTTTATGAAACTAATTAAATTTTCATATCCAATGGATAGATCATGAAAATGGTAACAGAATGATTAATCTTATTTTTAAAAGTATAATATAGTTAAATAGAGAATATCTCTGCCACTTGATCTGAACTTCCATGCAGTACTATTTCCTTTTAGTTTCTTATGCTTTGCCTCAGCTGCATACTGCGAAATTCGCAGCCCAGGGGCTGATTACCTTGACCTTGTTCTGGGCGGTGCAGATTTGAAACCGTTGCAGCCTTCGTTAGTGACTGCGACGGTTTTAGAAAAAGTGCCGGATAGCAATTTTTCCACTTATTCTAAAATTTCCTTAACGCTTCGCGATATTCACAGAGTTCACGGAAGGATTTCATAAATCCTTTTCATGCAAAATTGTAAACTATTATATTATACGATATTTCGTGTGACTTTTTTTAAGACTTACCTTTTGCATATTAAGAAACTATATAGTTCAACTTAAAAAATCAGTGTCCTTGCAATATATCCATAATTTACAAATTTTATTGGCAAGAAAATGGTGTTCTACTTTCCATTCCATATACAAATTTAACGCAAACCACGTTTTGATCCTCCAAATCATTTTAGCAAGTTCTGCGGTGGGGAACGTAGACGGTACACGTGAAACGTCACGAAGTGTTTTCTCAGAATTCTTTTAGGCAAAGTTTTTTTAGAAACTCACTGAAGATTTGACTAACAAATTCAATAGTCTGGTAGAGCGACGGAATGGTTCCTTACCTTCTTTCATCATTATTTGGTTTCCATTTTTTGTACAAACTGCTTCCTACTTGAAATCAGCTCCATTTCCACTAATCATTTCTAGATGTTTTAATTGCTTCTGAGCGTAAGTCAAGAGATACTAAAGTGGAGAATCACCTGGTAGCCACTTCAAAAGACCTTCACCTGGCCCAAGTTCTTTAAAAACAGCTGAAACGTTCCGTCACATCCATACAAACATAAACCCGAAATTCCTCGAAGTCTTAGTCATGATTTTGAAGAAGTTTTCCATCTCGCAGCTTCCTCAGGTGGTACGCCGCTTTCTTAGCTGGCGCGATTGACTTCTCGCCGCTCGCAGCGCTCTCAAACCTTAAACAAACGGAGGCGGTGCGCGTGGCGCATTAGTCCAAAGCGATCCAAAGGCCGGACACGAAAGATCTTCAAAAATAGAAAATGACGGCAAAAACATACTACCCAGAAATGCGTAATTTTAAGAGATACATACCGAAATACCGAGTAGTTTGCACAGTGTAACCGATCATCGAACAACCAAATAGTGAAATTTTCATCTAAGAGTAATCCTTTACAGGTAATGAAATTATATGAATACAACGAGAGTTTTATACACAAATAATTGCACTTCCTTAGTTTACGTAACGAACACTGCGATATTTTGGAATTCTTTTGGTTCTGTAAGTTCACTTTAGATATCCGTTATTCAACATTCTAACATACGTTAATAAGAGGTATTGATTGATTAGCGATTCCGTCATCTGCTAAAGTAAGTAGTCTGGAAAGTGTAGGGCATACTTTTATCGCGGGAGGTAGCGGTGATCTTCTCCTGCTGGAGGCGACATTCGGCGCCGACGTACGTTGGTTTGCAAGGTTTCCCTCAACCAGGTATCTCCCACCAGCGAGTCACCGCCCCAGCTGGGACAAGCTCTGAGCCCCCGACTTGTCTCCCGACGTGCGTGGCACGAAGCATTTATGTGTAAGTGGGTGAATAACATGCGTGAGTATGGAATGAGGAAGGAAAAATCTCGCGCGGTCCGTGGCCGGTTTGCTAGCGTACTGTTCCAGCATTCGCCTGGTACTGATGAGAGAAACTGCGGAAAACAAGCGATTAGAGCAGCCGGACGCTAGAATTCTCAATCAGCGGTTGTATTCGATCATTCGGGAGCACGGCCAGGAGCTCCGAGCTTGTCACAACTGGACTGCGGCCCGCTGACAGTACCTGGAGATACCTGGTTGGGGAAAACTCTGCAAGCCGACGTTTATATCAGCGCCATATCTCACCATTCAGTGGGGGAAGAGCAGAGTCACGCCGCGTGATTAAAACACGTACTACACTTACTGGACTATTGATCTTAGCACTGAGGCGCTCAGAAACACTAATTAATTAATCTGTCTATACTTATTGTGGATCTTCCTTTTGTAAGTTAGAGTATCGTGGGCAAATCTAGAATATGGTAATTATAAAATATAGTAATTTTTCCAAAATACGCCGCAGTGTGCTATGATTCAGGGCGCAATTCTTGGTTAGGATAAGGTGAGGTTAGGGAAGACTGCCACCACCGGCGGAGGTAGATCAGGGCTTCAATCGATGTCACTGCAATGCCTCCGACTGGGAGGTCCTAGGTTCGAATCCCGGCGGTAGCATGATTTTCGAGTAGCTAGTTCGAGATCACCCGCTTTCTAGGGAGGAATTGTTTTGTCCAGCTGCTCTGATCAGTTTTCCGTGGTTTCTCCGATTAATACCAGGCGAATGTCGAAGCTCTGACAAACGGGTCACAGGCCGCGTGCGATCATTTCTTTATCTTCCTTGTCCAATACTTTTTCTTTACTCACCATACACTTCGTCTCTCGTGAACTACAGTATCACGTATGTAGGGATATCAGTCGGGGGAGGGGGCGGGGTTGAAATAGTTTGTCCCGGATAGGTCGTTGCCTCCCCCTTGGAGTGATACCTGGAGAGAAATGCCCATTACGCCGACGTGTATGTCGGATGTCCCATCCATCGAGAAGAGGGAGAGACACGTCTATCCCTGGTATTAAAACATTTACTACACTAACGGGTCTAATAACCGTTACAGTTGTGCATGGAAACACCAACGAACGAATGAATCAATCAGGATATTTCAAGAAGTGCATTCCCAATACCGGATGTATCCCGTTTATTATTATCGTGCCCTTTCCTTGAACGGTAAGCATGAGTGAGTGTACCTGCGATTTGTCTGTGTGCGTAAATGAAGATCTAGCTCCCACATTAACAATATGCGCATGTCTATGACGCCCACAGGCTCCCTTGGACGTATTTGAGAAGGAACAAGGCCAATAAGGACCTAAAGGCAATTCGGCGTTCAGGGAGGGCAAGTAGGCTCCTCATTGGGATGAGTTTCCAGGAAAGCTGTAGAGATCGCCGGGGACCTCGGTAGGTTCCTTCTAATAAGTCCTATTAAGAAGGGAAAGGCAAGACCGAAAGAATGTTGCGACCAAAAATAAAAACGAAATCTATCTGTACGTAATGGATCCTCTTCTAGGAGGAAACCCTGAATTACGCTATAGACAGTTTTCGTAAGTCGTAGAGGTTTGTCGAAGAAATTTATCGTAATTGTTGCTCGTAGAGATGTGTCGTGGAAGGCTGACGTTTGAGAGGTTAGAGTTGAAGGACTGTTAGTCGCAGACGCTTTCCAAAGTTTGGAAACGCTGCAAGCTCCCCATTGTTTGGGCCCACTGCGCGCCGCCCTCTCGGCCGTTCGTCGAACTCGCGCGCCGGCGGCGGCGGCGGCGGCGGGCGCGAAGGGCGCAGGGCCGGCGGGCGGAGGTTCGCGGAAGGCGGCGCCGCCGTTTCGAAACCCGCGAGGGTCCAGAGGCGCCGCCGCCGCCGCATTCCCTGCGTTCCTGTGCCGGCGCGCGGCGGCGGAGGGCCCTCGCGCCAGCCTCTTCGCGGCGGCCGCCTCTCGTCCGGTCACAGCTCCTCCTCCGCCGCCTGGGGGGGGGGGGAGGCGGCGTGCGAGATCGGAAGAGCGCGGATGCGCCAGAAACTCTGAAACGCTGAATGTCCCGAAAGGAAATCACGAGTAATATTGCCGCTCTTGGAGAGGATTTACCTTTGGGCAGGACTCGCTTTTGACACAGGATTTACGGGAAAGAGTTGTTGGCATAATTAAATGCACAGAAGCTCTCCCCCTTTAATAATTCGGTTCTGTTATCACTCGTATCGTATTACATTTTGGCTTGTTAGTAGTCTCTTAAAGCGAAGTAATGCGGAAAGCCAGCCCTTAAAGCTTGAGCCTCGCATTTCTTAAGACATTTATTATTGTTATTATTATAGTTATTGTTATTATTATTATTATTATTACAATTATTATATACCTAATGTCTTGTTAATCTTCACTCATGAACGACTATCTTCTTCCTGAGAAGGTGCCTGCAATTCCCACTAACTTGTTCCTATTCATTGCTTTGTCTCCTAGTTCTCTTCACCTCTTTCAATGCACCAGCTCAACCAATATTTGAAGTCATCTTCATTCTTTTCTGATTTTCTCTGCTCAAGTACAAATGGGGATAGGAGGGAATAGTTACATTACGCAGGATTCAAATAAAATGCGAATATTTTGGTGGATTTAATTCCTCTATGGTTTACTCACATTGGTGGCTGGGACAATGGGGCGTGATCTCGAGAAGTGGGCCTTCTTTTACATTGGGTCAACATTACTGCTTGAAGATTTACACCAACAGAAATTTTCAACACTTTTAATCGCTTCTACCAGTGGTATAATAGTTGTCAGTGTAAGAAAGAAGTATAAATGCTGTATTTGAAAACATGCATATCCTTGCCTTATCCTTGAGATGCATTTCTCTTAGAAATCAATATTAAAATTGAAGGGTACACTGTTGGAGATTGCTAGACCCTGTGTCTTGAACAAATGATTGCTTTACAAACGATTGAGGTTGGAACAAAATTTATCAAATACTAATCATTCTCTCTCTCGCGCTCTCTCTCGCGCTCTCTCTCGCGCGCTCTCTCGCGCGCTCTCTCGCGCGCTCTCTCGCGCGCTCTCTCGCGCGCTCTCTCGCGCGCTCTCTCGCTCTCTCTCTCGCTCTCTCTCTCGCTCTCTCTCGCGCTCTCGCTCGCGCTCTCTCTCTCTCGCTCGCTCTCTCTCTCTCTCACTCTCTCTCACTCTCTCTCTCGCGCTCTCTCTCGCGCGCTCTCTCGCGCGCTCTCACTCTATCCTACACTCTCTCACTCGCTCACTCTCTCTCACTCTCTCTCTCTCGCTCACTCTCTCACGCACTCTCTCACTCTCTCACGCTCTCTCTCACTCACCCTCTCTCACACTCTCTCACTCTCTCACCCTCTCTCACACTCTCTCACTCTCTCACCCTCTCTCACTCTCTCTCACCCTCTTACCCTCTCTCACCCTCTTTCACTCCCTCTCATTCTCTCTCACGCTCTCTCTCATTCTCTCACTCACTCTCTCATTCTCTCATTCTCTCTCTCACTCTCTCTCATTCTCTCTCATTCTCTCTCTCACTCTCTCTCATTCTCTCTCACGCTCTCTCTCATTCTCTCACTCACTCATTCTCTCTCATTCTCTCTCTCACTCTCACTCTCTCACTCACTCATTCTCTCTCATTCTCTCTCTCACTCTCACTCTCTCACTCTCTCACTCTCTCACTCTCTCTTACTCTCTCACTCTCTCACTCTCTCTCACTCTCTCTGGCTTGGGGGAGTGGCGATCCCCATCTAACAGCGTCATTGGGTGTAATGAACTCCACTCCAGCGTGAATCCTGGCTACGTCTATGGGCGTGGTCCGTCTAAGTACTCGTTAAACAGACGGACCACATTCTCGGTTTCATTACTTGGAAGTTGCTCTTGCTCTTGTTCCTCTACTAGCGCTCACTACACTCTTATTACGCGTCTTGGTGCCTCGTTGTCAATACCAAGAAACTGAAAGCTAATGAGACTTACAAATTAAAATAAAACTTACCAATACTAAAAACAATATTTATATATTGTCACTTATGCTAGAAGTAAAGTAAACTTCGCATAAATATCACTTTCTGTAGCATAAATATGAATTCGTTAGTTCGAATAACTTTAATCTCCCAGGCTCTATCCGATAATTTTCGTTCAATTTTTAGAAGAAATTCGATGTTACTCACACTCTTGAAGCTGACCGCGCGCAATACTAACTCCCTAAGACGCTCTAGAATTGTAATCCTCACGAGGAACCACACGTAGTACGTGCATCGAGAAACTATTTTACCAGTTGATTGTCTTGAAAATCTTCAAGAAAATATGCACATTGACTAATTTATATCCCTTTTGTAAAATTTTACGAGTAATACAAGGAGAGAAATCTCCCTCTTCCAATGACCTGTGAATTCCTTTTTTAATTCCAATCTTATTTTATTCTTTGAGCAATACTTATAATACTAATTGACCAAATTTTATTAGTCTGACTCATCGTTCCCAAGTAAACTTAGAGTAGAGTGTGAAATTTGGCTTTTTTGAATGAATGGAATAATACAAAGAAGGGTTTCGGAGACTTCCTTTTCTCAAATGTGCTACATCTTTGCTGAAAGACTTAAAATCTATTCTTAATATTTATATATTGAATACAAAGTCATCTTTATCAGTTTGAAGAATGCGTGCTTTGAATTTTAGAAGGTACAATTTCATTACAGGTGGTTTTGATATTTAAATTGCATGATACATGTAATGATTATTTTAGTTATGCTTGGCAGGAAATTCCGGATATATTTTCTAAATTAACTTTTCAGTAATATCCAATTTCTTTATTTCTGTTAAACCACGTCTTTAGAACTCGACTTCAGTAAACATTTGCGTCTAATAAGCAAATATCTAATTAATCTGAAAGTAATTAAACTGTATTGAGTGTTTCAATTCTATAACATTCGAATTCTTATGGTTTCCCTCAAAGACCGTATTTTAAATAGATCTTTATGTTACGGAGATGTAGTTTCGTAACGTGACGTCTTCGCTTAAAGGGGACGTAAATTCATCCCTTTAGAGAAGGCTAGATGAATATGGCTCAAACAACTTCGAACTAATCTCACTGTAATGTAAAATTCAGCACTCACGCTACACGTGGCGACACTTTAACGCTTAATTGATGAAATTTAGGTCTAATGAACTCGCTTATTTTCAATATTTATTGTGTACTATAATGAACAAGTATGGAATGGTCTGAATGATTATTGGAGAAGTAAATTATGAAATAATGTTGACTTTAGGTGTAGCATGTGTCAGTCAAAATGTTCATTCGCAAATTAAAGAGTACATATTATAAATGCAGAAAATATCAACATGAAGATTACTTTATGAACAAAATATTCTATGCGACCCATAAAATAATTTAAAATGTGGTTTAAAACAACATTTACTGCACTAAAGTATTTTTCTAAGAATTAAAAAGTTTGTGAGAAGTAAAATTTGGTTTTCATCGCAATAAATATTCCATTTAGCTCGAGTTAAACACAAACTTCTAGGTCAACTGAACCGTGAACTACCTTTTAAGGCACCTGTTATAAAGTAAGGCTCCAGTTGTAAAAGGTTTTCCCTGATACTTCAGCTTGTCGCCTTCACGTTTTATGACTAAGAATTGTGTAATTTTTAGTGCTCTTTGTTTCCAGGTGTAAGGATTGTGAAATTCTTTCTTAGAATTTCCACGTCAGTTTGATTCCAAAACTTCAGAGAATCATGGATGAGTGTTTAGACCAATGTTATTAACGATGAACGTATATAGCAATGTAGATTGACTTATGAGAGTTGTGGAATTAGTAAACCAGCAGGCCTAACAAAGGATTATATAGCACGGTTTAGATAGCCACCAAAGTTGGCATAGGGCAATAACTGATGTCCCTGCAGTGAGAGGCACTGCAGGTTCTAGGGTTCGAGTCCCGACAGTGGCAGGATTTTCGACACCAACTTGCCAGCTGACAAGCTAGTGACGGAAATCCTGCCACTCTCTGGAGGAGAATTCTAGTAGGCCGGCAACTTAAATCGGTAATTTTCCCTGGTTTCTCCGATCCACACTTGGCGCATCGGAGCAGTACCCTAACAAACTAGCCAAGGACCCTGCGCAATATTTCCTTCCTCTTCCTTGTCCTATTCTCGACCCTTACTTACATACACTTGCACTCACATGCACTACACTACCGCACATATTGAGAGTCCTGTCGAAAGTCCAGAGCTTGTCCCGGCTGGGGCGTCGCCTCACTGGTGGGAGATACCTTGCAAGCCGACGTAAGTCGGCGCCGTATCTCGCCACACAGCAGGGGAAAGATCAACGCCATCTCTTGCGATAAAACATGCGCTACACTTACGGAACTAATAATCTTTGAAGTTAGCTTGCCCGGAATCACTAATGAATCAATCTTAATTACCCAAAGTACCCTTCATTAGGTCCCTCTAATTTGTTTTTTACATATAGTCTCAAAATTACATTTAGTACAGTAAATATTTGATGTGAGAGGAAAAATATTTGATAAGGCATGTTTGAATTCTTTCATTGTATTATAATTATGTTTGTCATACAGAAATTTTAGATATTAATTATTATATTGATTAATAATATTTACATTTTCTACCTTTCACTAAATCTAGTTCGGTCTCTACGTCAGAATCCTATTCTCTACAGTTTTTCATGTCCGGGCTAATTTACACCAAGATAAAGTAAGATGTCCGCGATCGACCTTGTATTTTCTTCTCAACAATATTGTCTTCAAACATGCGTTGGACACTTCGGCCGAGCCTAAGAACGGGAGTATTGTATTCTTCTTTTTGATTTCTACAAGTAAAGTAGCCTTCTTTTCTCTGCTTATTATTGTAGAACATTCGCATTACTGTTCTGGCCTTTCCATCTAGATCTGGTAAGTCACCTTCAGAGATATATATCTGCCATTTTTTATTCATGATTTCTCCTGTCGGTCCAGATTTCACATACATTTAAGACATTTTATGTAATTATAATATAACAAATCCATATATCGGAATTTATTAAATATCATTTATTACTTTTATATTTGAATATTATACATATGCCATTTTTTTGTTTCTCAAGATGATTATACCATAATTTCCTCTAAGCTACTCTATTCCCTTTCGGGATTCCATTTTCTAGTCATGTGGCAGGAGACTGATTGTTCATTGTTTTGAATTTGTTCGCCAACACTGCATGAGCATGTCTTATAATTATCTGTCCGCTAGCCCTTCGCCCACACGTATCTTCCGTGTTGAAAACTTGCATCGCTTCTCCCTGGTCCTGGCGTCCACCGCCCACCCGCGTCGCCGCCCCGCCCCGCCCCGCCCCGCCCCGCGCCCTGCGCTGTGGACAGCCCTGCCGGGGCGTGAACCCGCGCGTCGGCGTCGCCTCCATCCGGCGCACCTGCGCTGCGAGCCGCCCTGCCCTCCCACGCACGCACGCGCTCGCACGCACACACGCATTCTCATGGTAATGACCGCCGGATGAAGGGTAGGTCGCGTGGAGAGGCTACGGAAGACGCAGTGCGAGAGTGAGCGGGGGAAACGGGGGAAGGGGTGATGGGATTTGGTTAAGCGGCAAGGAAGCTGGGGAGTGGCTGCGGAGGAGAGGAGCAGGCAGCGATGTAAAGGATTTTAGAGGAGGAAAGCAGTGCGGGGGAGAAAAAGATGAAAAGGGGAAAAGTCGCGGGTTAGCGGGGGCGGGGCAGTTGAGGCGGGGTGTGGGAGCGAAGAGGGGCATCGATGTGGTACAGTGAGGTCGGGTCGGGGCAGCTCAGAAATGGGCAACCAGAGCGGGGCGCTGACGCGGAAGGAGAAATGGGGGACTGTGGAGGCGGGGAATCCGAGTCAGAAAAGCTAAGGTAAGGAGTGGGAATGGAGACTTCGCCACGAGGTGGCCAAGTGGGGTCGAGCAAGCGGGAACGTGGTAGCTGAGATCTGGCCAACAGTGACAGGGCAGCTAGTGCGGGGAGCGAATGTGGGGCAGTGGGGGTGGACAAGTGAGGCAGGAAATCTAAAGTGGGGAGAAGGAGCAGAGACTGCGCAAAAGGAATGGTGCAGTGGGGACGGGGTAGCTGTAACAAGACAGCTGACGTGGGGAGCGAAAGCAAGGAAGTGGGGGCGGGGAATCTGTGGCAAGAAAGGTATGGTGGGGAGGGAGGTGAAGACTAGGCAATTTGATGTGGCAGTGGGGTCGGCCCAGTAGGGGCGAGGCAGCTGGGACGGGGAGGGGAAGCGAGGGAACAGGAGCGGTGCAGCTGGCGTGGTGAACGGGGAGCTGGACTGAGACGACGGGGACGAAGCAGTGAGAGCGAAGCGATGAGGACTGAGGGGCGTAAGAGAAGCGGGTGGCGCAGAAGACGACAACAGGCAGTAAAACGGGCGGCTGGGGCAGCTCCTCCGCTGTGGGAGCGACGTGAGGGCGAGCACGGCGGGGAACAGACGACCAGCTTCTAATGGCTCGCTATCGACTTAGACGCCCCCCGCAGATAATCTCGATATTTATACGCGGGCGATGGCGGGGCGATAGCTGCGCGGCCGCCCCGGGGCGCTCGCCCGCGGCGGGCGCGTAATCGCCCCTCCCAGGCCCCGTAAATCCCCTTAAACGGCCGACGCGGGCGCTGTCGACGCTCGCTCCGCCAGCGATCGCCCGCCTCGCCTTTGTTATTTTCTAAATAAACACTCGAAAAGGCGGCGGAATTTCAAAAATAAACACGGTCATGAAAATTTAACAACCATTTTTGACGGGGCACTGTGTAATTTTCTTGTTGCTGGAGCTCCGAGAAACACGTATTTTAGGCTGTAATTCCTTTTTCTGCTGGACTCGCTGGGAACGAATAATTATTGCATTCCTTGGATGAAGCTGCATTGGAGATGAATCTTGAGATAGCAATGTGTTGATTTTGTAATATTTGATCGAGAGGAAGATAGATCGCATTATTTCGCGAATTTTAAATTTCGAAAATGTAATGGCATTCTTTGATAAACATTACGAAGTTCTTCATGGACAAAAATTTCGTCTATAGAAGAGGTGGTGAAAATCCCATGAAACAAAAAAAATGGCTTTGTGTATGATGGATTAAAGCGTTTGACCCTTAAAACCTTGAAGTCAGAAACTGATCATCTGAAATGTCTCAAAAACTAAAATTTATGATTCGGGAAGCTCGGTCTCAGCGAAGCAGGATTTACTATCTAAAACCCGCTCTCTTAGATGCCGTTTAACATGTACACCTTTCTTACCGGCTTTTGTACCACATACGTCACCTCGTTCCCCCCCCCCTCATATTTCTAAATTATCGTCTCAGCCGTTGAAAGTCCGGATTACTGCTGATTCACCATTCGATTCGGCGTATTTTTTTTTTTTTTTTTTTTTTTTTTGCTTTCGATTCTCTATATACAGTGTAAATGCCATAAATAATTCGTTGTAACGCGGCTGCGATCGCGGGGGAAAAAACTTGTCAGCAATTCGCTCACCCCGCTTCGTTTTCAGCGCATCTAATGGTATTTGACAGAGAGTAATGGCAGTGTTTCCGGGGCAGGCGGCAGCGGTGGGCGTTTTTGCAAGGTGGGGGCGGAGGGTGAGGCGGGGCGCGGCGGGGCGGGGCGGCGTCGGGAACCTCCTGAGAACGACCGCGCACTAACAGAGTCGTTACTCGGTAATGACGGCTAATGAGCGGTTGCCAGTTGGGAAGGCGCGGCTTCGCGACCCGACGCTCCCGCTGGACTCCCTCTCTTGGCCTCTGACCGCCTGCGGGCCCTGCAGCTCCGCGGCAACGCTTTTGCATCTGCTGCCTCGCTGACCGACAGGTCCTACGGTTCGAGCCCAGACGGTGGCTGATTCCTGACCCTAGTTAGTTATGTGTCATATGAGTCGGATTCAAGCAGTGTCTGGAGGAGAGTTTGAATTATGTTGACCGGAAGTGTCAGTGGTTTCTCCGATCAATACAAAGCGAATGACCTGAATAACATAAAGTATGGTGCAATTTTTCCTTAATCTTACTCCTTTACAAACATATACACACGTTTATATGTACAACCCTTCATGTCGGGAGACCATTCGGGAGCTTAGAGTTTGTCCCGGCTGGGAAGGTGCCCGCTTGCAGGTACTCCTGGAGAGAGAAAACTCGCAAGCGAACGGGTAGATTCGCGCAAGCAAATGACCTCTAATACGAACTCCGTGTAAATTCTTGTCCCCTCTTCCTTCCCTTACAAGAACACATACATGCATATATGTATATATATATATATATATATATATATATATATATATATATATATATATATATATATATATATATATATATATATATATATGTTAGTGTTTAACACCGTTGGCCTTAAAGGTTTGGTTTAATTACGTTACCAAACTATTCTTGTTGTTCTTGTTGTCTAGACGTTGTTTTTATAACGTCTTAGCCGATCATACGAACAATCTGATAAGTCATACTAAAGGACGATTTGTATCCAATTCTGAACAGTTTTGAAATGAAAATACAAATCAATTTCATGTGAAGCAGTCAATAATGTGAATTTCTTTGTTTCAAAGCTCCATTATCTTAACATGTTATTTATCCAATTCTTGTAAACAAAGATTTAAATAATGAAATGAATACTGATGTAACAAAGCAAAACTAGCTTACACTGTAATTCTTGAAAGGGCGAAGGTTTCTAAACAGATTTGGAAACCACCAACTCTTGAATAGAAAGATTGGCACAGACAAAATTGCCCCGGCCTTTAGAGTATCGAAAACATCAAACACGCATGCGATGACTTCGCGTTAACATCTATGTCCACGAGTTTCATACAGCAACAGAGAAAGTTCTGGTAGTCGATTCCAGTCCTCTCCGATGGAGCCCCGTCCTTGTTGCGCCTTGTAGGCCACGGCCATGCGTGTGCTGTCTTTGCTTGGCTTTCCTTCCCCTTGCGCAAGATCCATTGTGCTCGATCTCACGCCTGAACATTCTGCGTGGGCAACTGCCTTTCACGTACGAAAGTAACGCGATCTCCAGAAAAAATCGTGTATTTATGGAAGTAAAAATAACTAGGGTTTTATGAATTATAAAATAAAGAACAAACACAGTGCGATCCATTTGTTTTTGGACAAAAGCAAGAACACATTTAAAGTCAAAGGTACATGTTTATTTACTCAAAACAGGGGTAATTTGATGTGATACTTTTTCGAGAATAGCCTTCATGGTTTCGGAGAAGTCTCATTTTGAAGGATTTTCAACACTAGTTAGATATCAGCCGCTATCTGAAGGAAAATTTTAGTGACCGCCTGCTCTGATCGGTAGATTTCCCTTGTTTCTCTGAACAACACTATGTGACTGCTTGAGCCATATTAAACAGGTCGCACGCAGTCTTTCCTTTATTATCCCTGTCCTACCTATCTCCTGACACGCACTCATTTACTTGCATTACACTCTCACTCATTTCGGGGCGACCATTCCTTGACTTAGTTTGCCCTAGCTGGAAACTGATTTTCTGGCGGAGACACCTGGACAGGGGAAACCAACGTGGAGGTCAGCGTCAGACCTCTCGTTGTAGAGTGGAAAACACATCGCCACCTCGCGGGTTATAGCATGAATTACACGTCCGGGACTTACGTCCATAACAATTGGCGCATCCTGAAACACAGAATAATCAATAACCTTTAGATTTAGATTTATTTAGTATGTAACTATGGGGGACATGATGTGCGCACGTTTTCTTGAGTTCCAGAATATGTTTCTGGAATTCTGAACCTTTCCATCATTTTAACTAAAAATAATTGAAATATAAGTAAAAGTTGAAGATAAACAAGTAAATAAAAATCAAATTTTAAAAAAGCGCGAGATTAACGACATGTGAAAAAAACATTTTTGTTCCCGAGTTATAGAAAACTTATTTGCAACGGTAAACGAACTGCAGATTCGATTTTTCTGCAAGGTTAACAAAATAGTAACTAGACCTTACTTCTACTCCTACCACTACAAGCAAAAGAAGAGTTCAACAAAACGTGCGCATAGTGAAGCTACATTTAGTGAAGTTAAATCTTATTTTGAAATAGTCCTGTTTGTGAATCACGAGTCAAAAGCGTTAACCCTTTACTTAAATTTATAGTTTTGGGAAGAGGCAATACACCGAAGGGTACACATCTGATGAATAAGGTGGATGGTGCAGTATTGAGAGTTGCTTTTGAGTGAGAAACTGGCGATTCATTACTGCGGAAGGGGCCTCGGCGTTGTGCAACAGCAAAAATTTACGAGAAGCGAAAAGGTTCTGAAAAAGTGGAGATGGCGTTGCCGATGAAAAATTTGTTTTGCAGCAAAATTTAAATGCTACCCGCTGTTCTCGTCGTTCATTACCAATCACACACACACATAGTTCGAAAGGATTCAAACTAGGAAATTTATAGTCATTGATTAAGTCTCAGGATCTTTAATCGGAAGGTAGCAAAAAGTAGGTGCAAGAATTTACGAACCGCACTGTGAATATCAATTAATTATTCTAAATTTGAATGAATACATGGTATTGATACAAAGGTGGGGCTGTCATTTTAAGAAGTATTGCAAAGTGATATCACCAGTAGCAAAAATGTTTTCATCATAAAAATAGTAAGCAGTTTTTAATGTTTTAGCAGTCTTCATCAACTCGAGCGCCTAATAATATTGTGTTACAAAGACAGAATGTAGACGAAGATAAAAAATATTATTTAAGATACTACTGGTGAATCCAATACACATGCAATGTATTGTACATCTTACTAAGATTGACATTTGAAGTTTCGTGTTTCCTGTATTGTTTCGTAAGATTCCTACACTAAGAAGGCATTCCACAGGATTTTAAGTAGGATAAATTGTGTACGTTAATATAGAAAATGGAAAAACATATTACGGTTAATATTAGAGAGAAATGCGCAAAACAAATATTTAGTGCCAAACTATTGGTATTCGAGCCTATTATTTCTTGGTGCTGTATTAATAATGTTCCATAAAGTGTGACGTAAGGCAAGATATTATTCAACTGCAGATGTCAGAATATACTTAAGATCCTGATGATATTTATGTTTTACCTTCGATAGAAGAGAGAGAGTGTTCGTTATTCAATACCTGAAGATGATGAAGAAACGTATTATCTTTTATACTAAGCATTGTTTATTGTGCTGAGTATTGAACAGTATATTGAATTATGAACTATAATTAAGGCAGCATTATTAATTTCCTCACTTCATTGTCATCATAAGCTAAATGAATTTCTTATTCAGGCTGTTCCGGGAAAAGGATCCTTGGTCTCTCTTCTTGCTTTTATGATAATATTAATCATTATGATGAATACTGCCAGAGATCTTGGAGTTTCCAAGAGTAGTTATTACTCATTCATATCCTGGGCTCGAGAAGCGTTAAAAAAGATGGAATGTCCGGCCACATCTTTCGATTTGACATCATCGCCTTTCTGTATCAAAATTATGTGTTCAATATATTATTACTTCAGATTACTGATTAAGAATAAGTTTCTTCTCTAAAAGAAAGATCTTACTGAAATATAGAATTTATTTACGTCAGTTATCAATATTTACCTCAAATTAAAGCATTCAGTTCCTCGTAAATCCATTCAACTCAGTGCCCTAAATAACTAGATTTTCAGAACTAATTCTAATCTAAAATTAATTTAATAAATTTGAAAATACAGGAGATGTATATTTAAATAGCCACCAAAGTTGTTTTTATATAAATGTAGACGACAATACTTGGAGTACAATTCTGCCAAAGTGCAGTTCTGTTGAGTACAGTTCTGTCGATACACAGTTCGAGGAGCAGTTCTGTCGCAGAAATGTTCTGAAAAACACCACGCCATCACGTTTGTACTCGGCTCTTCGAAAATCAATCGAGGATGTGTTCAGAGCGGAAACGTTTTCAAAAACACACCTACATTATGTTCTGTGTCCCATTCTTAGGCATTTAATATACGTCTCCCATTTCAGCTACCTATAATCCGCAGTAACGATAAGATCGAAAAATCACTCTTCATTTTACGGCAGTTCTGGCGAATGAATCTGGAATGGGCAGCTCGCAAATGTATCACCGCATTTATGTGTATTAAGGCGCATTATGTGTGTCTGCCGCCGATGAACATATGAAGCTGATTCTGAATTCTCCGTAGCTCACGCTGCATGTAGAACTAGTGATTGTAATATTTATATTAATAATATTCATTTTTGCACTAAAGCAATATTCAAGCCCGGGCTTGACTTCCCCACACTCACTGTGCATCCAATGCCTTCAGAGATGAAGGAAAGTGGACCCTTGGGAGGTGGAACTGGAGGCCGTAAGTGTGGGAGTGAGGACCGGAAGAGGCAAAGAGGATTACGGCCCTTGGAATTTAAAGGAGGAAATCACGGATACAGCCGATGGGAGCAGGAGTGGTTAAGTCGTCCCACCTATCCTAGTTATATAGCAATCGGATAATCTCCGTGTGTTCGTCCATCCGTCACGGTTAGGTCCCTTCCACTCCCACGTTTTGGGGTAAGCGAGATAACACTGTGTGTGTAGGTCTGTGATCGGGAAAATTGTCATTTTTTCTTCGTTTGCGAACATTATTATTATTATTATTATTATTATTATTATTATTATTATTAATAATAATATTATTATCATTATAAACATAACTTTTATGCCAGGCGATTAGTAAGTAATAACATTTCGATACTATGGTTACAATTTCAGAACTCAATTTTAGATGCATCTTTATAATAAGTTTCCCTGAATCATTATTGATACTAATAAGTAATCACAAGCACATATTTTACTATACACCACCCCACATGTGTGTAATTGTATATTTTCCTTTGGTCTCTAATAATATTACAATATGGACTTCCATGGACAGTAGTGGAACAAATGTTTTCCTTGTTCTGGACGTTGTGCATTAAAGAGTAACAGTGTATTTTTGCATCGTTTTGTGCAGCATCGTGTTTTTAATCCCTCTGCCAGGAAGTATTGTCATTAAATCTCCTTAAAATATGAGGTATTATTGCAGACAAGGGAAAGTGGCCTCTAGCCGTTTTCATACAACGGCCTCATTTGCAATTTGAACGATAATCGTGTAGTGATGTAACCAACTTAGAGACAGGAATAAACCAATGACTCTGTATCAGACTGACGATCAGTTAATCTGAAGGTCATTGGAAACGAAGCACTTTCATCTAGTAATGTACTTCGATACACTATTCTTATGATGAGGGAATATTGACAAAATTAGCTTCAAAAATGTCGTTTCTTTTTTGAATACACAATAAGGAATCTGAAAAAAAAAAGAATTTCTCCCAAAATTGAGTATTTTGATCAGAACTAAAAATAAAACTTACCCGAATCAATTTCAGTAATCTTCATGAAATGAAAGACGTTACAAATCTAATGCAAATTAAAGAGTAAATATTTGTGAATATCCAGAGAAGTAGGAAGTAATCGTCCACTGAACAACCCAATTACTGTTACAACATACGTTTTTACTTTCTCGTTTTAGTCAGCAATCAATACTAGAGATAAACATGGTTTACTCTAACGCATTTCATAAACGTTAAACATGTAACTTGGTGACTTATAGAAATTATCTACTAATACGGAACATCCCGAAATATGTAGTATGTGTATTTCAAGAAAGGAATGAACATGCTGAATGGTAATGCTGAATAGGAGGGGGAACGCGTTTAGCTCGCAGATTATGCAAAGTCTGCAAGTGTTGATGTTGCTGACGATTCCCTGCGAAGGCAATGCGGGTTTTATAACCTGTACTTAGAGAAACATTAACTTGAGAGTCGAAAGACACCGAGAACAGCAGTAAGATGCGTCGTTCATCAACGTCCACCGCTAGATGCGCTGAGATGTAAGAACCTGAAGCGCCGTTAAGGAAAACGAATTTAGAATCTGCACGAAACAGCGTTTCTAATTTGCGTTATTGCAACTGCGCAATACTTTCTTGCAGATTAGCAACATTCAGTGTATTATTCCGTAATGTCTTACGTAAAGAAATATAGATCTCAAATAACCAATAGAACAAAATATATAGAATAGAATAGAATATAGAACAAAATAACTTACATTTTAAAAATGTCGACTTGTCCATACTCAGTAACGCAACCACAATTTTTTCAATGGAAGGGGGGGACCATAAGTAATATACACACAATGTATTTTCTTATAAATAATTTTTCATTTGTAACAAATGTAAGATTGATATTTAATAAATATTTGTTAATTAGTAAATATTTTTAAAGTATTCAATTGAATTTTAATTGAATTTTGTTTCTATAGAAAGTCACTAAAAACTATATTTGCAATGATTTTCGGCTTCTGGGAGGAAGCTGAAAACCCCGTGAGCCTCCTTCTGTAGGTGCGCCATGGATTTACTTGATAAATACAAGTAATTTGCTTATACACTAATAAATGCTCCTCTAAAGTTGATAACAACTAAAAGTAGTCGTACATTGCACATTTTAAATGAATTTAACATAATTTAATGTTGGATTTGCCTCCAGTAAAAGTAATGTAAATGCATGCATTTAATGTAAATACGTGCAATCACTTTCAAAAAACTTCGCAAAACAACCTCTTAAGTTTTAAATTTTCTGATTTCCTTTTTTAATACAAATAAAATACGATCACAATTTATTAATAGAAAAGGGTATGTCGAATGTCGTTACTCGACAACGACGATGTTTGCCGTGCTCCCTGTAGTTGTACAAATCACACGTTCATATCCACTCATACTTGCACTTGTGTTATCTCCCTTCTTACTCTATTTTACTCCATTTTTGCTTGACGTTAGATAAATAAAAATAAATAAATTAAATAAAATAAATAAAATAAATAAAACAAATAAAACAAATAAAACAAATAAAATAAATAAAATAAATAAATTAAATTAAATATTGTAAATTAAATAAATTAAATAAATAAATAATAAAATAAATAAAATAAGTAAAAAATAAAATAAATAAAAAATAAAATAAATAAAAATAAAAAAATAAAAGAAAGAAAATAAATAGTAATTGGTTGCAGTCAAGAATTAACTTAAGTATTTTCTTTTTTGTGAGCGTGTTCAGTAGCCGACGCTCTTTCGTTTCCAAGAACAAGGAGGCTTGCGAGGCGCATTCTCAGAGGCGGCTATTTCCCCTGGGAAGAAAGTCGCGCTCGCCCAGGGCCTCTGATATTATCCGGCTTCCGCTCCCTCTTTCCTCCCCCGCTCTGGAACCTCCCCCTCCCCGAGTCCCTGTTCGTCGCTTACTACCTGCTCCAGGGAATTCAGAATTGGGTCCTCTCGACGAAGAAAATTGAACCGAAGGGATATGTGATATTTGAGTATTCGAATTCATTTTTTCCGCTTCGTGTGGGCTGCCTTTATGTGACGGGATGAATGTGCTCTGGCTTCGCTCTTGAAGGTCGGCTTTCGCAGATGAATGGGTTCTTATTTCGATGTGTAGTATCTTAACTAGATTCTCGTCTCTGCTTTGAACACAAGAGTCACTTTGATGATCGCTGACATCTGCGGTAACGATCCATATTGACAATAAGTCATGATTAACTAGTTACAATGGTGTAATTTTGAGAAGTAAAGTATTCACGTTTGGTTGTCATTTACAAGAAGAAAGAGCGTGAATACAAAAGAAATCCGCTAGTTCCTTCTCAGTATCAAAACTCTCTAATACAAATTTTAAACAAATCGAAATACGAAATAATTATTTCGAAATGCCTAAACTTGTACACTCTTTTTAATTTTGATTTCGCTATCCTACCTTACCACAATATTGTGCCTGAGGTCTCAAACCGTGTGGCTGCATCTCGGGTCTCCGATGCTTGTCGGTTTCATTTTCTAGATCAACGGGAAATGATGCACTCCTAGATCAACGGGAATTTATTTCTAAGGATCATAACGTATCTCGTGATTTCCACTTCTACTTCAAAAAATACAAATCCTTGTAAGAAAAGTCATGAAGCAGGCTAAAATCATGAAGCACGATCAGGATATTTTTAAGTAAAATAACAAAACAAAAGCAGTGTGGAATGTAGTAAAAAATAACTGCCATATAAATGCCGTTTTCCAGTTCTCATCTTTCACATTCAGTTCTGCATAATACGAACACGAGGACTATTCCTGGGAAATTAAATACGTTTTAAATGAAATGTAGAGATAACTAAAATTTTTCAGCCGTGAAGACTACGGGAAAACACAGTGATCGGCCGTCAAGTCAGGGAGAAGATGATGGCAAGAATGAGGGTGAATACAAGCCGTAGGTGAATACGAGTGTTGGAGAATGTTAGTGCAAGGGCAAGGAATATGTAGGTGGCGCGGGATTCGTCATGGGCGTGAGATTTTGGTCGTAGGTAGGTGATAGTGTGACGGGAAGGGAGAAGAGTACGCGGACAGAATCGGTGTGGGAGTGAACGCGAAGGTGCGGTTGTCGGCACGGACAGGAGCATGGGGACGGGGGCGAAGTCAGAATAAGGGCGAGAGCAAGGGCAGTTAGAGGAGGACGTGCAAGGGTGAGTGGAAGTGGAAGTGCGAGGGCGAGGAATAGGCTTGGGGCGTATCCGGGTGACGCATGGTCCTTAGTGGTAAGGGAGATGATAGCGGCTGTAGTTAAGGACGATAGCGGTGCCGAGGGTGACGGAACAGCGTCCGGGTGTTTTTGATTGCAATGGCAGGACTTGACAATTAAAAGGGCGATTGCAGGAGGGATTGTAGGGACGATGGCAGAGACCTTGAAAGGTGTGATGGCCGAAGCAGGACAATGGCAGGGGCGACTGTAGGGGCGTTGAATGGGGTAATGACAGAGGTGACTGCAGTGATAATGATAGATGTGACTGCAGGGGTAATGGCAATGAAAGGAGGCAATGACACGGAGGTTGATGATAGGGGCGAAGGTCAAACGAGGGCGCGGACGAGGATCAGGGCCAGAGTGAGGCTCAGGGCGAGGGCGACAGCTGGGATGATGGCAGAGGTGAGGGACAGGGCGAGGTCTACAGCTGGTATGATGGCAGGGGTGAGAGTCAATGCGAGGGCGATAGCTGGGATGATGGTAGAGGTGAGGGTCGGGGCGAGTACGACGGCAAGCGGCGCGGGCGAGGGGGAGCGAGAGGTTGGCGCCGCTCGCATCCGGCTGCACGCGGGTGGGCGCGGCGATCGCCCAGCGACGCTCCCCGCGAGACGTTAATTATTTCGAAATTTATTTGCAGCGCGCGCTGCCCGCGGCGGCGCCGCCATAAATATGACGTCACGGCGTCGTAAAATCAGGCGCCGAACGAGCGCGGCGGCGGGCGGGGGCATTGTTTGGCGCTGGCGGGCGACGGCGGGCGACGATGACGGGCGCGCACGTGGGCGATGGGGCGGTCGCTCGGCGGGCGATGGACCTGTGCTCATGTTTCCATGGGCAATGTCATCGCCAAAGCAGAACCTGATTGGCAGATGCAACTCTATTAATATTATTCGCTTGTGTGAATTGCTTCCATACCGACATTTATAGCAGTTGTGTTTACAAGCCAGAAAATTAATGTTAGCTTGAAGTAAGAGTTTATTGAAAAAACTCCCTTTCTGCCTATCTCCCTCTGTACCTCATTTTCCTATGCGAATTGCGTGGATATGTACTTTCATAGCAGCTGTGGCTGCAAGCCAGAAAATTAATGTTAACTAGAAGCAACATTTTCTTCTTGAAAAACCTCACTCTCTGATTCTGACACTTATTTACGCTACGTCTTTAAATTTTCACGCATTTTTGCAAATTTTCTAACATGTTATTTCTTTCCTCAATAAACTTTCTTCTTTTAGACAAGCAACATTTTGTATTCGACGTAGTAATATCTCATTTTTTGCCTACTTTTTATTTCGTGTTGTTCCGCGCAATTTATTGTTGCTTAAGGGTGTTATTAATTTTATATAGCCACTAGTAAAAGGGGCTCGTTCAGAACATGCGAAACATGCTAAACTTTCATTTTTGTTAGCACTAGTGCTAAAAGAAAGACGATGCCAAAATGTTCAGAAAAATCTGTGAATGTATCATCTAACTTTAATGTATCATTACATGATTTGTATAATTCAATAAAAATATAATGGAATTCAGTAAGGCTGTCTAAAATATAGTGTATGACACTCGTGGTAAAAGTGATTTGATTCTTCTTGTATGATAGCGCCACTCGGCCTATCGGCCTCGTTCTCAACATCTCCAACTCGCGAAGTAAAATGTCACTTTTACCACTCTTATCATAACTAGTACATGCAATAGTTTGTGTGTCTATGTAGAGGAAACATTTAAATGATAGATAACTGAACCTGACAGACCCTGAAAGTATAATTTGACGTATTCATTAATAAACGTTTCGGGTAGATCCATGTACTTTCATTATCTGAACTAAATACTTTATCATTTACCGATTAACACACATTTATCATTTATTTCACTAATTTGTGTTACATATTTTTTATTTATATTCTGTATTTTGTCAAAGTAAGTGGTGTCCTTTCCCTTTTCCTCACAATTAATAATGTTCAGCAATTTAACCGTGCGTGTAGTCTAAAAGAAAAGAGGAGCAACTACATTCCTTTGTCTCCTTTTCTATTTTTTTTTCTAATTTATGTATGACGAAATTTGCTAGTAAATAATTAGAATATTCTACATTGAGAATAAAAGTATACCTTTCATTGTATATTTAAAACATACGATTTATTTTATTTTCAACTATTTACATGGTTGTCAAATAGTTTGGAAAACAACATCTCCAAATGTACTAAAACAATTTCTCAGATTCGCAGGTTAAAAAGGGAGAAATCAAGAATTAACATATTTTTGGATATAAAAAAACATTCATTACGCAATACTATGGGCCCCTTTCCAAATTTTCAAGGGGGAGCGACCCTTCAGCTTCCTCTCCCCTGTTTTCAAACTGATTGTTTCTTCACCTTTAAATTAAATAAAACTACAATATTTGGGATTCATGTTGAGTCGTTAGCAAGCGTTCCTGAAAACAACGAAGACGTGAGAAGTAATTATATTATCTCTCTTTCACGAAGAAGGTACCAATTCACGAGCAAATGCCAAGGTCGTCTTTTTATTGTCTGTCGTCTCCCAAAATCTTCAGAACGGGCGGGTTCTTTGCCCTCTGACCGCCAGTCAAAGAATTTTCCTACTTCCATTACTTCTTCAAGAAAGACGGACGCGCTCTCAATCATATACAATCAAACTCGAGCACGTCTTAAAAACTGTCTCTGGAAATGTACGTGAGGATGCGTAAATCCGAAGGATCGTAAATCAGCGCTGAGGATAATTTATTCACGAGACTCGAGTGAGAGGATGGAGCGTGAGCGAGGATCTAGCTGTTGGCCTAAGCACGTATCCGGCCATCCGCCTCCCGTTCAACAAAAAGGGAATGTGTGTGGGACCCAAAACTCTTTTGCTGCCACTGACATCTCCTGCCTCCTGCAAATAAATATCACAAGTCGATATGATAAAAACAAAATTTGTTAAAAATGAACGAGTTTAAATAACGAGTAATTCTTCATTATAAAAACATACTTATCTTTAAAATGTGTACTTTCATCATGAAATGATTTCTTTATGATAGTTACATGTAATGATCCTATTGAAATTGTAACGAGTCGCAATTGGAGATGCTACCACAGTATACGTACCAGTATGTATTTATACAGTATCGCCGCTCCGGGTTGAATGCCCTACGACGACGTGTTGCTCAGCAACTCTAGTGATCCGCGTGGCGAACAAGGAATACTACGCCTAACGCCTACGCCGCCTAACAATGTGTAATACAGCATAGTTCTGCTAAATTTAACTAAAAAGTGAATGTTTTAATATATATTTTAATTTCCTTATGCATATAACTAAACCAACATGTGAAGTAGAAATTTTGATCAATTTTTAATAAAAGAAATTATTTACAACTAATGAGTGTGAACTGAAAGTGAATAATGGGATCATGTGAAAGAAAAATTATTTTTTATACTGTTCATGAAAATGTCCAAAAAAGTAAGTAATCTAATCAGTAAATAAGGGTATCTAGGTGATAATAACATTTATGTTAGAAGGTAATAACAAATTTCCATCTTTCCTTTCTAGGTCTATTAGACAAGTAAAAAAACGTAAATTAGGGTTATTTCCTTCATTATTGCTACTTTTAATTGCAGAACAATGCGCTCCTTTCGACACACCCATTGTTATTAATGTGTTAACTGGAAAAGTATAAGAATTCAGTTGGTGCATATCAAATGTGTTCCGATACATGTCAGATGTATGCTTAAAACGTTGGATCGATGTAATTTTAAGTATAATTTAATAACTCGCCCTTGAAATCTTAGGAATATAAAACCACGAGGTCAAGAAATAATAGAAATTGTCTTGTAAGTCTTTACCAACTCTTAATAAACGCAATTTCACAAACAAATCTATATATTTCAGTAGCATCTATCAGTAGTTTTATTTGACCTCCCCCAGAATTGCTAGCTCTACGCGCCCGCAACCCTAACTAGCCAAAAAACAAGCTGAGCTGCGCTACTGTATAAATACGTATACTAAGGGTGTATTGGATATTAAGATGAATGTATACGAACGGTCTACTGCGATAAAGACGCAGGTTGGCCATCTCATGAAGACGGTAAGAAGAGGAATGAAAACAAACAGATAGAATGTACGTTTTGAAATGAGGACCTGTATGGTGAATGGAGTTTTTAGTTAGAGTAGATGACTCCATGAGGAATTTGGATGTGAGAGAGGTAATATGATATCGGTTGAATCTTCGATTGAGAGCAATATCAATGAAAAGAGAATGGACGGGAATATTTGAGAGTCGATGGTGAAGTGTACAAAGAGTTGGACAGAAAAAAGGGCTTTGGATTTTTTTAATTAAAAAAGGTAAAAATAAGTACTATACTGTAAATTTGTTCTATTAATTAAATATTGTATTATTCTTTTTAATTTACAAGGTTATGTACAGTTTTTTTGTTATTATTACGAATGAATGTTTTCTTTTGAGTGTTTTTTCTTACGAATGAGTGTTTTGATTTGACATTTTATTAAGCTGCTGTATTCAAATCTATTTTGTATGCTATACAATCATAAGCCCTAAATAAATAATTAAATAGTTATGTTAATTCTCCAGGTTAAGTTAATTTATTAATTTCTCTCTCTCTCTCTCTCTCTCTCTCTCTATATATATATATATATATATATATATATATATATATATATACTCAAAGGAGAAACTTTCTCGAAGACGAATTTAATCACTCTTACCTTTTAACGTTTGTGTAGCAATTACACCAATATTATTCTTCCTCCACATTTTTTGTTAATAGCATTTCTCTTCCTCACCACCGCTTTTATCTTCGATATAGCAATCCACAACCACCACTGTCTCCACGAATCGCGTAGCTCACATCGGCGCAGATGCTGTTTAAAAATGAAGCGCCCATCAGCGGGCGAGGCCTCCATTTCCGTGTGGTGTAAATAACTCACCACCTGGCGGCGCGAGGGGCGACTGGCGCAGGGAGGGGGAGGGGTTGATGGGCGTGGCGGCGCAAGGGGGAAGGGGAGACGCTCGGGACAGCGGAGGGCGCGTGTATGCAATTTGAGGAGGCGATTAATTTATTAACTTTTTGCTTAAATAATTTCCCCAGTCCCCACCCTTTTCCGAGGTTTCCTAAGGCTGAGGATATTTTAGGCTGTGGCCCATGGTGCGAGTTGGTGGTTGTTCCTCAACTCGCGTAGGATTTTCATACCAAATACGATTTCTGAACTATACATACAGTGGAATTGAAGTAATGAATAAATATGTATTTTATAATTTGACATAAACTGCGCACAAAGAACTAATATTTTATTAAATTTCTACCTTTGTGTACTCAAGTCATATTGGGCACCATTTTTTACTTTTTGTTAATTTTAGTGGTAATACTAAAGCAAATGGGCAATCTCTGACGACTGACATGTACTAAATGTTGTCAAAGGATCGTGTATATTTTTAAAGATACCTGAAATTAGTGTATTCTCAATCACCAACAACGATAGATTCCTTCTATTCTTTATAAACGTATTTTCATTAAAAATAGAAAAAAACCTTTATTCCGAATCTGAAGCAGAAAAAAACAACATTATTTCATCGATCCTCGGGTCGGAAAGGTGTGTTTTGTATTCCAGCATTACAAAAGAACCTTTTTTTCTTGCAAGAAATCGTTCATAATCGGGCATCTTACGGCACAAATGTTGATGTATTAGATTTTGTCACGAATGATTGCGTCATCGCACATTCAGCCAATCGTAGCGTGAGAATCGGGGGGAGGTAGAACTAAACGGAACAGCCGACCACCGTTTACTCGCACGATGTCAAATACCCTAGTCGTCACAGGGAAGTTGTTTCGCAAAATTAAGTTTGATTTTCTTATAAATGTATAATGCTGTTATACAAAAAAATATAGTATGCAACTCGTTTATCATTTGCTTTATTACATTCGTACAAATTTGAAAACTCGCTCCTGATGTCGCTCGTTTTCAAAACATGTACTCATGCAATAAAGCTTAACATTATAAACTAATTGCATAAACTACTATTTATATATATATATATATATATATATATATATATATATATATATATATATTACCGTGTATAATTATATATACACCATTATATATATATATATATATATATATATATATATATATTACCGTGTATAAAAAGCGTTCTTTCCAATACACGTTACCATCTATAAAAAAAATCGTTTTGTGGCTGAATTTGAACCGTGTATCAAGGAATTGAAAATAACGGGGGTTCTCCTGCCATTTGGACATGATCGCATCTTCTTGGAGCCCACATCAAGTGGTCGGCAATTGAACCGCGGTGCTCTGTGGCGCGCACGCTTTCGCTCTTCTACTGCATCTCGAGCGCCGTGGAGTCGGCTTGCCGTGTGATGCAACGGTTTGAACCCCACCTGCACATCCTCGCGCCCGTCACCGCTCTCACCCACGCTCACCAGATCCGCTGACCGCAGCCGGTAGCCAAGGCTGGCGAGAGTCCGGAGGTCCCTATGATTCTCTCATTAACCTTTGACTGTGGTTTGGCCCGCTCTGGGGAGCTGCTGAGGTAACCATGTCTTTTGATGAGGTGACGCCCGCCTCCCCCGCCGTGTGACGTGACGCGTGACGCGATGCGACGCCTCTCTGTCGCAGAATGGGCCGGGCGCGGGAAGGCCGCCCCGCCGCCGCAGCTGCTTCTCCGTTGGAGCGTGGGCGACCTGCAGCTGTTGCGACATCTTCCCACTCCTGAGCGGGGACTCCCCTTCTCTGCCTAGAGATAAGGATTCAATACCCGGACCTTTCTCGGGAAATTGGAGGTAGACAGTATAGATTTGCGTAAATATTCTTGCAGTTATCATGTGTCTCTCTCTCCCCTTGCTTTCCATTTTTGCTCAATCACTATCGCCTTTGAGCTGTTTAGTAAAAATTGATGTCCATCATACAACATGTGCCCATATTTATAAATCAACAATAAATAAGTGTGAAATATATTTACAATAATAATTACAATTTTTAATGCAAATATTAAAAATTAAGAGAATACGAAATAAAATTTTGCAAGTTTAAAGTCAGCGTAATAATAAAAAAAGGTGTTTAAAAAATTAAAAATCAATATATTAAGTGGAACTTGTGTTTTAAGAAAGACTCCGAAGAAAAAATGTTTCTCTTTTCAAGGCACAACTAAATGGAATGTCAGGTGTGAATTTAGGCTCGACATAGACCGTTAGAAGGGGTAGTAAGATACATTGAGGGAAAGAGGAAGGCGGCGGGAGAAACTGTGGATGTCGGAGTGAGCTTTTTCAAACGAATAGAGTAATTGAGGTTACAAATGTTATAAATATACATATTTAAATGTTTGTAAATGTGAGTGGTTGTAAAATAATTTAGTTTCTTACAGAACATTATCATAAATCATTATAATTTTTATACATAGTGCATTTTAAATGTTTGATTTAGTCATGTTTACGATGTAACAATAACTGTTAGCGCATTAACCACGTTCAGGAAGTCTGCGAGATTAATTCAAGCCTCCCTGATGATGCATGAGTAGGAAACGAGAGCTGAAGCGCGCGTCGTGACTTGACTCGTCCGTCGATGTTAAGTGACGTTCAACGGAAAAAGCGGTGCAGCAGCTTTCATATCCAGCCCCTCACTGTACGAGTTTGGTCCCATTATTCACCCACCTTTTAAAATTCGCCACCAGAGCTGCCTTCGTCGGTAATTGGAGTATGTGAGATAGATACTAATTTACTCTCTCCGAGCTTTAAGATTTTTTTCCGTTATCTCGTATCTCATGGAGGTGTGTTGATCATTGTGTAGATTAATGATGTCAAAAACGGAGAAGAAATGTTTCAGAAATAAATAATCAATAAAATAAAGCCTAATTCATTAAGTTGATTTGCTCTTCAAGGTGAACAAGCAGTGTTAATAATAACCCCTCAGTTAGCTAATCACATAATTTCAAATTTCTGGTGAAAAGTGTTTATAGAATTAAGGGAAGAGAAAAGTGTATATAGAATTTTAAGAAAAGTGATTATCAAATTGACAACCTGATTATTTAAGGTATTAGCTGCTTTTAATTTTCTTAAAGTAGATTAAATTGTATCATTTCACACACTTTTTCTTCTATACTTCATCTTCCATCAGAATCGACATGACTTGCAAAAATTAGGAATAAACCATAGCAGGAATTAATGGATACTTACTTTATCAGACAAATTCAAATTTAATCCACTTCCTGCGAATGAAACATTCTTTCCTAAGAATCATTTTAACTTCCATAAGGAAAAATTAAACATTTACCAGACTTGAATAGCAGAACTTAAGGCAATTTTCATAACTCCTCCATGAACATTGCGTATGTTTCGTGCAAAACATACGCGTCACGAGATAGTCACACTGATAAAAGTGTCGATATTCACGTCAACAACCTCGAGGCGCTCTGTGCCGAAGCATCGCAACCTCTGAGATCGCGAAAAAATTCCTCGAAGCAAATAGTTCTAATCACGTGCCAACGCTTGCGTGTCCGCCTTCTGACATCGCGAAGCGTCACGTCATATTTAGCGAATTAATCTCGGGTGCACATCGCAATTTCGGCGACAGCTCCAAGGCGAGAAAGTGCAACCGCAGTCGAGCGCCATTCATCAAGCCTCTTTTTGCCAGCGCCCGAAAGAGCCTTGGGCGTAGCGACTGTCCGCGCGTGAGAAACGGGATGACGTCCCTAATTCCGCGCCTCTGCCTCCCTTCGCGACGAGCCGTCGAGGAAAAGAGAAGGGCAGGAGAATGTCGCAGCCTCCTAGTTCCTCTCTAACACCTCTAAGGTCAAAGGGATCATCTATGTAAATTAAGTCCATGGTCTCCGAAGAGTATTCGCGACGCAAATGAAAGAAAATGTCGAAAACATTGCTGTAGAGGCAGTGTTGGGTTTCTGGAAACAAAACAAAACATTTTTGTTCCTTCTAAAATTACTTAAGTAGAGTTAAAAATAAAACTCAAAATATTACGGAATTTTTGTCGCAGGAATCGCAGGGATCAAAGCAAAATGTTGAGAGTTGTCGTTCGTTCAGCAAATCATTCAAGATATATTTGTTACTCCAAGAAACCAAAATAACATCATACGCTTGCGATTCTGTATTTCTTTCTCTAATTAAATGTTCCTAAGTATCTGTTCCGTGAATATTTCGTGAAATAAAGCTAAGTACCTAGTACTAGGTAGTTGAATGAACTTGGAATTTTGATTATTATTATTATTATTATTATTATTATTATTATTATTATTATTATTATTATTATTATTACCACCCAATAATATACTTCACAGAAAAATAGCATCATATGCATTTGCCTCGTTTCTACGTGTGGAAAGAGAAAAACGAACTTCGATGCTGTGTGCAACGACATTCACAATTTAAAAGAGGGTATCTTACAAAATCTATAAATAATACTGACACGTTTTCTATGGTAATGCTTATGAATTTTCTTAGTGTTCAGATGCTTTTTGGAAACATTTGAAAAATATTCCTGAACCGTTTGAAAACTGTTTTACATTCTTTTGTGTTGTATGAGCTGTATTTGCTTCTGTTTTGATGAGTACCTAACACTTACCGAGCATACATCTTTCTCTAAGGCCACTATCACCATCTCTTTATGTAATACTTACTTCGGTAAATAATCTGCTATAACTCTTTTTTTACACTTAATAGATACAATTCTACCAAAGGTGAAAATAACAATACTTATTATAATAAACGAGTTAATGCTTTAGTTATATTTTTAATGTGTAATTATAAAAAGCTTAATTAAACTGCATAACACGCATTGTCATGAACTTCAGGTTTACTAATAATCCCTGATGTCGGTCAGGATTTTCGTCCAGGTCCCATTTATCTATAGAGTAAATGCAGTGGTGATCCATTGCTTTGCGTCTGGAAAGTCACTGCAGCTTGACTCCTCTCATACATAACATTTAGTTTTATTTACATGTTTTTAGTCCCCTTTTTATAGTGTAAGGAATGTGTGGAGAGTGTTTATTCTGGTTGTCCAATATTTTAAAAAGGGACTGAACATTTAAATAGAATTAGTATTTGTGACAACCAACATTTAGTTGTTACTTTTTGAACATTACATTAACATGTAAAAATGAATAGATCGTTCCTCGAGTAGAGTCTGGGCTTCGAGGAGGAGCGCGGCGCGGCGCGGCGGCGAGGGCCGCCATCCACTGCGGGGCAGCGCCGCGAGGGCCTAATTAGGAGAGGGACGGGCGGGCCCCATTAGTCGGTGGCCGCGTCCCCTCCCTGGCGTTTTTCTACGTCGCTCCACCCTAACCCCAGTCCCAGCCCCGGCGCCACCCGCCTCGGAACGCGAAACAGGCGGCCGTCGAAATCCATTAGGAAAAATCTCCACGCCTCTGGTGCAGCGATTCTCCTCGACTCCTGCCATCTGAGAATGGGTTAAATCAGGGATTCCCAACAGTTTCCTGTCATCGGTCTCTTTTGAAAGAATTATTGCCCTAGTCGACCCCTTCAGTTTTCTCTGTAATGTATAGTAAACTACGTATTCTTAGTACAAGTAATTCGTTAATTATTTTAAAATAATTAGTCCAAATGAAGAAAATAACAAAGAAAACTAACAAGTCTTTTAAAAAAGATTTTGAATTGTTTTATTACTTTTGCACTAATATTATTTTTTATTTTACAAATACAAAGTTCTCAGAAGCAAAATTACCAGTTTTAATTGCACAACATTCTGTTTTCATACGCGTGAATGATATTAAATTCAAAAAGAGAAACAAATTTGAACTTTAATATTAGATGAAATCATAAGAGAAACATATATTAAAAATCAAAATACAAATAGGTATCACCTACATTAATTTTTGTTGTAATCACTGACATCTGATTATATACATCACTCTCCGGTGCTCTTTTACCTTTTGATCTCTAAATGAACCCTTGATCTTCACTGATCCCCTTTCAAATGGGGTCGATATCGACCTCGCTGGAAATCTCTTGTCTGAAAATAGGATGGATATGCTCATTCAATGTAATAAGGAAAATTAGTTGGTGACAATTTTTTAAATCTAATGTATATTATTTTATGCCTACCATAAAAGTAATGTCAAACCACTAACTAGTACATTTCTAAGAGTATCATATAACTGTTCGTCGTTTCATAACAGTCTGATAAGCCTGCCTATTTATGACAAATATCCTGCCGAGGAAACAGAGTAAGAAGAATTGACTAAACATATCTATTACATTATGCTTATCAGGTCTTAATTGAGACAGTACGTCTAGACGAAACCTTTAAAGAAATTAACATTTATTTACTCGATGAAATCAGTATCATCATTGCAGATCAATGATAGGAGTTTGATAATTTTATGCTATTTTATGTACTAGTTCATTGTTCTAATTAATTATTTAATTGAATTTCATGAATTAAAATATAATAGCAACAATAATACTTTTTGTTTTTCAGTGATTAGTAAACTTACTTTACGTGTCAAAATTGTTATTACTGTTTATATCAAATATTGATGTTATTGAACAGATCTTGTAGCTCCACACTCATTTTTATTATGATTTATTGCAGTGTTCGCAAGTGATGTGAGTTATTATCATTGAAATGTGTTGAAATTTTCTTTGGATATTATTCATAGATATCTTGTTCCCGGACTATTGAAATCCTTGACGTTCATACATTTACATTACGTTGCTTATTTCATATTAGTTATTTATAAGCAATATAAATTGGAACTTGTCTAATTAAATGATTTAAAAAATTTAATCGGTTTTGCTATAAAAATGTCTGAAAAGAACTTAATACTCATCTTATGGCTTTCCATGAAGGTACCACTGCGATCCAAATCAGTTACGTTCCTGTTAACCTGACAACATTTGACATCGAGTGGCTCTTTCTAAATAGCACAATCGACACCTGACAATCAAACTGATGAGTGCCAAAGAGGGATTTCCGGCTACAACCTGTCAGAGATGCGGTGTGCTCTGATGCCTGATGTAAAGTTCGAAAGTGTTGCTTCCGGGAACTCATTTGTGTAGCGCCGGGTGAATAGCATTCAGTACAATGTGAACAGTCGTAGCGGAACCTGACGACTAGTAGTGGTTAAGTAAAGAGGTATTTTGTAGGACGTATTGCATTTTGCTGCCATATATTTGCGGTCCTAGAAGTGCCCTTCAGAAGTCCAGGTCTTGAAAAGGATAGCGTGTGTGATCTTGAACGAACTCTTTAATGAAGATAATCTACAGATCTGGACAGAAGAAATAGTTATCGCCATTGTTCCAAAAGAATACATGACCTCTATACAACAAGAAGTTGAAGATAAGTTAAAAATTGTTTACAATACTACTGGTAATGTTTATAGAAAGTATAGCAAAAGTAATATCCATACACCATAATTCAGTGTCAAGGAATCCACCAGAATGCAGAGATGTGATGAAATACTGACAGAATATTTAGACAACCATATCCTCATAATCAGTGAAATTATTTTACAAATTTATTCGTACGTTTCTGTGATCATTCGTATGATCGTATTTAAAAAAAATTAATTTGCGAAAACCTACAAAGAGTATTGCCTTGGAACTTATTAAATTTGAAGAATTTTAAGCGAGTACGGAGGAAACAAAACTGTGAGAAATGCTAGATGATTCATAAATGTTCTTACGTTTGACTTCTCACTTTTGCATTACTAAGTGTGCTAATACCGATGTTCAAATGAATATGACTCACAACTCATTCTTATTAAACTTAACATGTTATTCACATAACCCTACAAACCAGTCGCATTTCAATGTTTATGTAGATTCCCATACAAAACGATTAATAGAGAATTGCAGAAGTAGAAGTGAACACAAATTAGACACTGTTTGTAGAGTTTTAGGGGAGAGGGATGCCATGTATATTGCCCATGTTAAATTTGCAAATGTACCTTTTCTAGAAAATGGTTCACTAGAAACTTTTGCACTTAAAGATAAAACCTTTTTTTATTATTTTGACATCTTTTAGTTGATTAGAAATATTTAGTAGTATTTGTTCAATTATAACTTATGCCCTATTTTCTTCAGCATTTTTGGGCCAATATTATTTTATCATTATTGAAGTATGTTTATACATAACTGTCAATTTATTGCCAATACGAATGAATCCTGTAAGTTTACATAAACTGTGAATAATAGATTCTGAGAAAATGTACATTAATTTCAAAATAAGTACATTTTCGGGAAACCCCATTTAAAAATGTCTGTACTTGCTGCTGCTCTACTAGAACAGTCCTCCATAATCTTGATAATTTTCTTCAGCGAAAAAGCGCAATGCAAGCAACGTATGAACAAGAGCATATTTCAGTACCTCATTAACCCAACATTACGAAAAATTAGCCTATTTTTAAGTAGTGTCAGAAAAGGGGGCGTGGCTCATACGACCTAGAACATTTAAATAATAATTAAATAAACTTCGAGGCTTCCTAAAAGAAAAATGTAGATACATTTGGAAAGAACAAGGTTTAAACTACTTATTTATCAAAAACAAAAATAGATCATTTGTCCTATTTCAAATACAATCTTTTAAATCTCGTCAAAAATTAGGGAAGAAAAATATGTAAGTGTAAAACAAATCCGAGGAAGAATGAAATGTAGTGGTAAAAGATGTTGCGACAGAATTTTAGAAACTAATTGGGAAAGATTTGTAATTTTGCATTTAGCATTTGTACTAATGAAAAATTGTCAACTGTATTTTGTGCATATTAGCAAAAAAGGGTAAAAATTGTACCTATATTAAAATCTAACTATTCGCAACATCAGTTTCTGCAAGTATTTGTTACGGCGATTATAATTTTAAAATTGTAATATTAGCATTCCATATCTCGTATGGAAGTAAGATACAAGGCCATTGAGTGTTGCGAACTTTTGAACGGGAGTATAACAATTATCAGCTACTATCATTATCTACGGTAAGCGCAATGACAGATACAGAAAAAATATGTTTGAACAAAGTTAGGCATTAACAAAATGAAGTATGAAAGAAATTTTAAATATATGAAAGTAATTTTAAAACAGTTTACAGCGACTGCGACGCCACATTTTACTAGTATAATATTATTACATAACTATGGATGTTTCTTGGATATGCTATCTGAAATTATGATGCTGACTTTCTTTATTATAAACTTTACTCATTTCGTAATTAATTAGTTATTAATTTTTATAAATGTCATGATTTTCGCGCCCTTCACATTTCAGAATCCTTTTACGAAATAAAGCTCTAAAACTAAAAATAACAGATACTTTTGTAGTAAAATTAAACAGAAACATAAGAATATAAGTTTGCGGGCATTCTTAAAGGATGTCAAAATTTGGGACAGGAACATGAACATATTCTAAAGTATAGCTATTGTTAACCGGCCTAATCCTAGTAGTTTTTATTTCTGTATGATATATTTATCACCATTCATAACTGCAGCAATGCGTTTAGTATCACGAATAACAAAATATTTTTCTTCATATAACGTAAAATAGAACAAAAGCTTTTAAACAATTTAGTTATGGTCGTATTACCTCTATTATTTAAGAAATAAGCGACTACATCAGTTATGAAATAGTAAGTTCAATGGCAAATCAATTGTCTATTTACTATTGTCTTAAAAGTTTCTCTCTTCTTCAGACTGAAGAAACAAAAGTAATTTGAAAGCTACCAGACTAATGCTTGCCGAACGAGAACCTAGGAAACCGAGAAATCACAGACAGTCTTCCAAAGATCCCTCACTTGTGCATTTCCTAGAAATTGCTTGTCAAATTGGAATAATTTATGTTTCTGCATTTGTTTGAAAGCTTCTTCGACACACACCAGTATGCATAATTTCTACAATTTTACGACCTTTCATAACGGCTTTTCACTGTCAGCGTCGGAGGAATTGGTTGATTCCTCCCGGACTTCCAGTAATGGGGCTGGGACCGTGACAGGACGGCTGCAGGTACTCTTAGCTATAGCTGTCAGTCAGGTCTGCACGGCAGAGGCAGTGGCGGGGATGGCACCACTAGGAGACACTCTCTTGGGATGCGAAATGGGGTGGGTACGTCAACGGTGCCACTAGCAAGGGGGATGATCGTGAATGGGGAGCCGGTGTATCAGCGTGGTGTAAAGAGAGGGGTTGGTGGCCGAATTGGAACTCGACGATGGAGCTGAAGTCGACATTGGAAGTCTAAAGTAGTATTGGAGAGCAGGTCGTTGGATACGCGAACTTTCGAATGTACTTTTCTACGTTTTATGTAGAGAGCATACCCAAATGGACCTGCTGAAATGGCTCAAAGAGAACATGGACGATGCCTTACAGCGTTGCTGACCGAGAAGTCCTATGTTTCGATTTCCGAAAGAGCCGGTTTTTCGATACACCGTACTATATTCTCATGTGGGATTCATTCACTATCTGGTGGAGATTTCTAGCGGCCGGCAGCTCTAATCCTTAGTTTTCCGTGGTTTGTCTGGCTAATACCAAGCGAATGTTGGAGGTACCCTAACAAGCGGCCCACGGATTGTACGCGATCTTTCCTTCCTCAACTTGGTTTACTTCTCTCCCTCACCCTTGAAAAACGTATACACACATACACCTTACATTATCAAACATGTCGGGAAGCTTACAGTTTTACGGAAACCTCAAAGCTGACTTGTAGATCCGCGCTGGATTTCATTTTCCAATGGGGGAGGGGGGGACATCGCCCCCTCCCGGGATGTAGCATTCAGTACACGTACACGAGTAATAGACGTAGTAGTAGACGCTCCCTGAAACACTAAATCATCTATAGTTATGACTGTTAGGCCACCCACGCTAATGAAGTGAAACGAGACTAACATTGTTAATAATCCCCACTTTTGTCAGTGAATGATTTCAAAATCAGACTACCGGCATAGGTATATTAGAGCATCAATTGATGTTACTGCAATGACTCTGACCGAGAGGTCCTAGGGTTCGAGTCCCAACGGTGTCAGGATTCTCGTCACTAGCTAGAAAACTAGTCGAATTAAGCCACCGTCTGGAGGACAATTGTATCGGGCGACTTCTCTGACCGGTAGATTTCCGTGGTTTCTCCGATCAACACCAGGCGAATGCTGGAGTTGCGTCCTAACAAACGGTCCACGGATCGCGCGCGTTCTTTCCTTCCTGTTCCTTGCTTTATCCTCTCCCCTTTACTTACACGCACATACTTAAAAGTCCTACACTACCACAAATGTCGGGAGACCATATGAGAGGTTAGAACTTGGTACGGCCGGAGCGGTGCACCCTGGTGGGAGAAACATGGTGGGAGAAAACCCCCACAACCCGACGTGTAGGTCTGCGCCGGATCTCGCCAAATAGCGGGGGAAGATCATCGCCACATCCCTAATAAAATGGGCACTATACATACGGGAGTATTGATCTCCGCTGTCGATGCGCCCGGAATCACTAATAAATCAATCAATCAATCCAAATTCGATCCGCCAACTCGCACTCATTAGCCAGTCTCGGTTGTGAACAGAACATCATGGCAAACGTTGCGAGCATGACAGAGACAGGCCAAGGAGAATGAACGAAACAAGGAAATTGAGCCGGCAGTGAAGGTGGTGGTCATGAGCATCGTCGGTAGAAGAATGGCTGCAGACTTAGTAACTGAGGCCCCTAGAGTAAAAACTTGAACAGAATTTTAAGTGATTTGAATAAGAAAACAATATTTAGTAAATCTTCTGTGGCAGTTCAAAATGTTGGAGCTAACTAATTAGTAAGTTAAAGTTAAAGTTAGTTATGTTCGAATTGTTTCAAGTTTATTTTAGTTTAGTTTATGCTAATTTAAGTTAGTTTATATTAGCGTAAGTTAACATTTTAAGAACCACTCCTTTTTTTGCCAAACAAGCCAAAAAGCTGTAGCTTGGACAATAACGAATCTCTCTGACAACAAATGACCGCCTCGCCAGACAAGGGGGCCGCGGTAACAAGTTTCTGGCGCTTGCCGTCCCTTGCTCTTCCTTTGCTGAAGCGCGTGTTGGATACATTTCGGTTCACTCGCTGTTATAACCCTGCAACTACACACTAAATAAACTTCATACTGGGGTCTCAAGGACCCCGAAGATTTACATTGTTACAAGAAATGCAGAAAATTATGCACGATTCAAAAGTGTGTTAATGTATTTTATTTTCATTAAAGAATGTATGAAAAGACGAAAAACCGCTATAATTGAATTTAAAAAGTAAAACTTATTATCGTCTTTCTTCGGATATTAACAGATTGATTACAAATACACTTCGAAATCATTACACAATGCAGATGGAACAAAAATTTTACGATTTCCCATTGTCACATCGGATAAGCATTATAGGAAGAATAGTATGTCTATTTTATTACTTTTGTGGGGAACAATCAGAAACTACACACTGGGTTCCAGCTGCACCACCAACGAATTAGCTTCTATCCTCCGCGACGTATTGACACCAACTGCGTCTGTAAGAAGCATGAAGGCAAGCTAAAATACTAATGTAATTCAAATTTACTTAAGGGGCTATGCTGCTGTCATCTGAAATTTCCACTCGGTGTGAATTTGAAATATTGTTGCGATGCAGTAAACTCCAGTGTGAAGTTTTAGAGATAATATTCTTCTCGACAAATTCAAAGCTATGCTAGACCTGTTGATTCTCTTAGTACAAATGCTACAAATGTTTTACGTTGGTTTCCTTTTTACATTTTACAACCTACAGTTAATTAGGCTTTGAGGGTTAGTAACTGTAAGAAATTTCCCAATAAGGGTAAAGCCACTTAGTGATGTTCCGTTAAGCCATTTGCAATGTATTTAAGAATGTTAGTAACTGACAACTACACATTTCAACATTTTTCATTTAAGATGAATTTTTCTTTATTCAGTAAATACCAAAGTTTCCCATGTTTTCCAAAGTTCAAACGTTTTTAATAAATAAACAAGGATATCACACAAAAATCTCGTTTCTAATCAAAATGAAAAATGATATTTTGAATATTTCATTTCATAAAAAGTATTAGTACGTAGAAGTACTCTGAGAATAGATATGATATCGGTTAAAAGGAGAAGGAATGATTCTTTTTAGTCAATAAGTAAGACACTAGTAAAAGCGATTCTTTCAGAGCATGCATAGAGTTCTAAAAGTGCAATTTTTCGCAGTAGTACTAAAAGAGAGACGATTCTCAATTGTTTAGATTTATTTGTGAATACAACAAAAAAAATTTCGTCTGACCGCATCAACTACTACTGTCCTTAAAGAATCATTAGGTGAATTGTATACGAATAAAAGTCAAATGAAAGTCAATAAGGTTGTCTAAAAATAGAGTATGACACACATGGTAAAAGTTATTTTCATTTTGTTCCCCGAATTGTTCCACTCGGCACATCGGCCGCGTGTCGCAACCTTTCCCACTTGTTAAATAAAATGTCAGATTTACCATTCGTATCATAAATACCTAATCGGTCTGAATGATTATTTTTTGTGAACTAATTATTTCATTACGGTAATAATATTTTTTCTTACAAAGTCGATGTGATCAGTTTTTTGCAAGGATGCTACTGAATATTAACGTGAATGTCTTGTTTTAGCGAAGTTAACACATCTTGGATATCTTTTATCTTAATCGCCGATGCATCATAAAAATTTGATGTAGGTTGCTGTTCTCTGTCAAATAGTTATTCAATATAGAAAATTAACATAAATGACATAATGATAGTAGCAGTAAATTGCCTCAACAAAATCTATGTTTTAAGCTGACGTTGCATTTACCCAAAGTGGGCTCTCAGAAACTCTTAAGCTGTGACGACGACAACCAACTGGGCATGGTTAAGAACTCGAATGCTAATTATGACCGGAACCATTTTTCAAGGCCGTAATGAAGAGTCGATGAGAAGTAAAACTGTGAAATTACAATGATTAGCTTTTTATGTACCAGTTATTTGACGAATGTCTTGTTCTGCTGTTCATCAAATCGCAATTATTGACACAGACGGCGCACATTGAGTATATAATTTCAGCAGAGATCTGAATATCGAGTTCCTGCGATCGGGTTATTATTGGCGAGTAGTTGGCCGTCGGCTTCCAGATGGCTGGACTGAACCGACTGCTCGATGTCGTGGAACTCGTCGCCACATGCAGAGGGCGGCCGGTCGCGTCCCGGCGCCCGCGGACTCGCGTGGCAACAGCTCGTTCATTCAAAGGAGCGCAGATGGAACCGTTTAGACCCATTAGCATATCTCTCAGGAATCTTTCAACACGTGTGTTGATTTCCTTTATGATTCTTACTTTTTGCACCTACACGTATTACAGGCGCACGTTTTCTTGAGCCCTGGCTACCCCCACTCCTTTACTAATATTAGTTGAATTCAGAATAAACGGTAGCAATAAGTTTTGTTGACAAACTCTGATAACCAGAAGTGTTTGATCCTGTCTAATAAAAAATAGTTTGCATCTAAAAACGAGCCCCAGATTCCATATAATAGTCCTGTAAATAAAATAATCACCCCCCCACTCCCCTCGCATCTAACGAAATGAGGGCTCAAGTAAACGTGCGTGTATTATATCTGATCTTTGTTTAAATTTAGCAGTTTTCAATTGGTGCTAGTTTGGGTTCGCAGTGTTTAGATCGTGTAAAATATCGTAGGGGATATTTTATGTTCGTACTGTTAAGGTCGTTGCGCAAAGTGGAGTTAGAAATGAACGGTAACAATTATCTTTATATTTGAAACAAAGGTTTATTAGGAAAATGGAAGATAATACGCCTTAGATTTTAATAATAACTAACAATTAATAGAATAAAAGCATTTGTCATTACATCAATTTCACGACTAACTATATTGTGTTGGCACATTGATATTGTCCGCTTTGTTGGTGGGAGTTGCAATAATTGATCTATCAAACGCCGATGTTTCGTACGGTCATAGACGGCGACGTGAGAAAGCTTTCTGTGTTCGAAAGTTGGTGTTTTTAATTGCAAATATTAGCGAGAGTATATAAACGTTAAGTTTAGTAAAGGTTTGACACATACAATCCTTTACAAAAATGCCAACCATGTATATTGTACATGTTGTTTTAATTGAAGGCGGACTTTTAACACTACTGCTAAAAATTAAACTTGTATCACGCTACGCATGGTCTAAAGGCACCCGCTTTTCCAAGAGTCTGTCTACAAACACTAGTTAAAGCGAGATTCAAACGCCTTAAAAGTCGTTCGGATGGCCGAGATCGTTAAGGCAGCAGTGCCGTCACTATCTCGGACTGAAGGATCGCGGGTTCCAGTCCCGCATGGGACATGGTTGTGTGTGTTCGTCCTTTCACCCCTCACTATCACCATAACACATTATACTGTTACCCACATTGTTAGAGCAGTCGCTAATGACCTAGCTTGTTGATGCCGCCTTATAAATAACGTCTTAAATATGAAACTTACTACACTAATTCTTTATAACATACATAAACTATGTTACTCAGATCCAAAGCCCTGACACTCGCAGTAGCTTCCGCGCCCTGAGTCACCCTTCGACCTCGCCTCGCCGCCCTCGCATGGCTGCTATGGGCGCGCCTAGCGCCTGGCGCCGCCGGGGCCGCCTGCACCGCCGCCGCCGCCACCGCCACCGCCACCGCCACCGCCACCGCCACCGCCACCGCCGCACGTGCACATCCTCGGCGCCGCGTCCGGTTTGCCCTGCGCCCGTCCGCGACCCCGCCCTCGACCCCGCCCTCGATTCCGCCCTCGACCCCGCCCCGAGCCTCGCCCCCTTTCCCGGAATCAAGAGGGCGATGTCCGGCCGCCGTACAAAGAAGCTGCGCGAAAATGGTGGCTCTCCAATCTCGTATGTTTTGAGGATTAGGGCCCGTAAACTAATACATATGATCATTAGGCCCGGAACGAGAGGTCTGACGCTGACCTGCGGGGGGTACAAGGATGAGGAAGGGAAGATCGCGCACGGTCCATGGCTCATATATTAGGGTATTGCTCCGTTGCTGGTTTGGTATTGAACGAAAACCTATCGATCACCGCAGCCGGTTGCTAGAATTCTCTTCACGAGTGAGACTAAATTCGACACATCTGTGTAGCTATTGTCAAAAATCCGCCACCATTGGTCTTCATACGTTGGGAACTTAGCAACACTGCCGAGGGAACGTACGATGTCACTCAGCTATGACACCCGATCTTCTCGCCGTCTTTTCTGCCAATCCCCCCCCCCCCCCCGTGCTGCGTCCGACAGGCAAGGTGCGACAGACAGGTCGCGGCGTCGGCGGTGGCGGCGACGAGGCGCGGCCCGTGGCCCAACCGGACGGGACGCGTTCCCGCGGCGCGCCACGCAAAACCTGGAGCGGCAGCGGCGCCGCTCGGGCGCCGGTCCCGTTCCCTGCAAACGCCGAGCCGCAAAGGCCGCTTTCTGGGGAAAAGTGGCGGCGGCGGCGGAGGAGGAGGAGGAGGTTCTTGCGCGCGGCGCCGGCGCCTCCGCCGCCCCGGGCCTTCCTCCTCCTCCTCGGCGGCGGCCGCGGCCGCGTTCGCGGGGAACGCACGGGGGCGACACGGCGCGGCGCGGCACGCAGCGGCGGGTGGACTCGGCGAGGTCGGGGGCGGAGAGCAACAGTGGCACGCTCTAGAGTGTGCGGAGGAGGACAATCAGAGGGTAATAATTGATTGATTGATTGATTGATTATGATTCCAGGCGCGATAATAGCTAAGGCAGGAAAGAGAGAGGGAAATAATTGATTGATTGATTATGATTCCGGGCGCGATAACAGCTAAGGTTGTTGGTCCCGTCAGTATAGTGCATGTATTTTTTCCTCGAAAGCGGATCTCCCCCGCTGGGCGGTGAGATCCGGCGACGACCCACTGGCAGCTAAAATTGTTTCCCTCAACCAAGTATCTCTCACCACGGGGCACCGCCCCAGCCGGGACAAGCTCTGAGCTCGCGACTGGTCTCCAGGCATGTGTGGTAGAGTAGCGCATGTGAGTGGTGTAAGTAAGGGCTGAGTATAGGACAAGGGAGAGGATGGAAAATCATGGGTGATACTTGACCCGTTTGTTACGGTACTTCTCGGATTCGCCTGGTATTGATCAGAGAAACCGTGGAAAACTACCGATCTGAGCAGACGGCCGCTACAATTCACCTGTAGTGTGACGACCTCTCTATCTAGCAAGTATCGAAAATCCTACCACCGATAGGACTCGAACCTAGGACTTTCCGGTAATAGGTACTGCAGTGACATCAGGTGATGCCCTGAGTCGCCTTTCGCGTTCGGAGTTTCAAAATAATTGCTATGTAGATATCACTTCATATCCAAAGCATTATTCCAATTTTAATATACTTGCATAGTTTTTAAATTTCAAGTAAACAATTTTTTTTGCGGAACTGGGGGCAGAAATGAAATTGACCTCCTTTTCAAAATGCCTTCTAGATATATATTAAATACTTTCTGAAATATTCACCGCTCTTGCTTTTTTTAATATTTGATTTCATATTGTTATTCCAATACTAATTGTCCATTTTTTATTGATCGGTTGTTTCTATAATTCGTTTTTCTGTCGATCTGGTAGAATGTCTGACTTGTATAATTACTAATTAACACAATCACATCCTTTACAATCGCAATGATACAAAGATATGAAAGGCGATTGAAAGGAGAAAAAAATTACTCGTTGTTAATAGTATCAATGAATGAATCTAAAGTAATAAAAATTCGTGGAATGCTACGGTCAATGAAATGTTGAAACATTTTATTTCATCGTTCACTTATTTCAATGTTCTTGAAATTTTGTCTACACACTGGGAACAAGCACCCATCCACATAAATGCACATGTCCGCTCGAAACACACGTGCTCACAACACACATATTTTTAGTTTTCAGTTTTCAAAATGGTTTCTTGGAATCGATTGTTCAGAAAAATATAGCCGTTAGAAGATTCTCCATTGCAGTGTTGCAGACAATCCTAAACAGACTACCATATAAACTAGTGGATCGCATCTTCAGGGTCTACATTTCGTTTACTTTATAGCTCGTGCAAACTACCGAAATTACGTAGACGCCGTGAACGACTTCTCTAAATAACGAAAGAGAGTCTTCTGGCAGATAAGGAAGGGCTGGTTCGTGCGGTGGGCGTGACCCGTCGGCCATCGCCCTGAAAATACGGCGCGACGGCAGTTGGACGGAAAGAGGGCGTCGGGTGGGATCAGGATTGCTGTTCGTAGGGGAGAGGGCAGAGGAATCGCTGTTGGAGACGGTCTGCGATCATTTTGAGGCCTCTGGCAAACGTTGGTAATAGCAGGCAGTTGGGGAAAGGAGTACTGCAGAAAAATACAACATAATTGAAGATGATATAGGGAGATAGCGAACGACCAGAGAAAGGAGTGCCAATGATAAGCGACTGACTTGTGTCTGACGGACTGGCGAAAGACGTGCGAGAGACTGACGAGAATCTGGCGAGAGACTTGCGAGAGACAAACGATTGCGATGTCTCGGTTGCAACACCGTTGTCTTCGCAACGTTGCTGACCGGACAGTCCTAGGGTTCGAGTCCCGATGAGTTTCATAGCTAGGTCAAATTAAACCATAGTCAGGAAGAGCATTCTAATGACAGCTCTCTTTGTTTTTTCGTGGTATCTTCTTTCAATAAGAAGCGAATGGTGGAGCAGTACCTAAAAGACTATAAGACCTCCTATAAGACTCCAAACTACTGACGAGAGACCGACCGACTGACGAGAGACCATCACCATGGCGGGAAGACGGTCCGACTGGCGGGAAGACGGTCCGACTGGCGGGAAGACGGTCCGACTGGCGGGAAGACGGTCCGACTGGCGGGAAGACGGTCCGACTGGCGGGAAGACGGTCCGACTGGCGACTATCTGCAGCGAGTGGATGAAGTTAGCAGGCCTGGAGTGCAAGGGACGGGCGCGTGGGCAGTGGCGAGCGGCTGGGCGAGCGCGGGCGTGGTGCGGGCGCGGCGCCTCGGTCGGTGGTGGGCGGCGACCACCTGGGCGCTGGGCGTGGCGGCGCCGCCCTCGGCCCACGCGCTGGGCCGCCGCGCCGCCGCAAGGCCGCCCGCACATTCGCCTCTCTTAAAGCCACCTAGACACCATAGGGAGGTTGGCTTAATGGCTAGATGAATTTTTAAGGAGATATGAAAAAAAATAATATTTCGTCATTTTATTCATTTCAAAATTCTCAGAATTAATTATTTGACCTTGGTGAATATGCTGATAATTCATAAATGCTTAAATTTTGCGGGAGAGCCAAAAAACACTTCTGCTAATGCTCTAAATCAGAGATCAATTATTTCAAATGAAACCTTCACACAAATAGTTTAGTTTTAATGTCACTTTCGCTTGAATATCATTTATTCCCGATTCAGTTAAGATGTTTTTTGCTCTCCTGTAAAATTTAAGTATTCATGACGTATCAGGATATTCACTGGGGTAAAAGAATTATTAGTGGTTGGCGTTATTGAGTTCCTTTGTCTATCTATCTAAAATTCTAATAGTTTCCGTTTAGAAAGAAATTCAAGCTATCTACTCTTAAGTTCGTGATTTTTTTTTTAAATGTAATGTACTGGGTGCCAGATGAGTTATCAATTGCTATTCTTAATCTGTTTTATAGTACAAACACTAATTTTTTTGGTAAATTAATGGATAGATTTTTGATAAATGAATAAAATGATCGCTTATCAACAGTAATTTGTTTGAATCAAAAAAGGTTTCAAGAAGTTCTTGGTCTAGCGCCAGAAAATGTGAGTACGAACTATGGAAGTGAATCTAGCGAGTTTTTAATTTCAAAAACTTAGCAAGATGAAGCTTAAACAAATTATTACTTACATTAAGAAGAAAAAAATATTTTACAGTTAGATACGCCAAATGTTCAAGAAGACGTTTTTAATTTCAAGATAAGTGAGTGTGAACTAACTTAGTGCCCTGCAATAGCTTTAAACATTTTTACGTTTACAAAAAACGTCCATTAATTATAATTATTTATAACATGTTTTATTGTTGAGTAAAGGAGGATAGTGGTTTTCCTGCTTCTGTGTACAACAAGCATTTTTACACATCATGGTAAATAAAAAAAACATTTCAATTACTTTTTTAGAAACACATTCAATTCTGCTTCTACAGTGAATAGTGATTGTACTCTTACAGAATTTGTAAACTTCTTTTATTGCATTAGTTTCAGAGAATAAGTACAGAACGAAATAAAACGATATCTTTGGGGTTTTGGATTTTCCGAATAGCGCATATATAGTACTTTTCTGTTCTTTCTTTGTAACTTTTCCACTCTTCCTTTTTGTGTTAGGTAATCCTACGCGTTAAACTAGTTTTATTTAATTTACCTCCAATAATTTCTCGTTATGAAATTCGTGTATAATTATATTTTAAAATCATTTGTATTCATCTATATGCATTTAGTAACATCTTCATATGTATTTATTTCTGGCTAATTGCTGCCATTGACAAAATCAGTGTTTGTGTCAGGATTCGTCTTTCTCAATACTTCCACAAAGTGAAAATCTTCAGGTACCGTCTTCCTAAATTTTCTCTCCCTCAACTAGATTGATGGGACTTTTTGTATTTCTAAACGCTAGGACAATTAGTCCCACAAGTATAGGACATATTCTATCACGGAGGTCTGCGGGTAGCATAAAAAAAGAGGAAGGAATGATCGCGTGGGGTTCGGGGCACGTTTGATACGGTTCTGGTCCAGCATTCGCTTGGTATTGATTAGAGAAACAACGGAAAACTTCCGATCAGAGCATCCGGCTGCTAGAATTCTTCTCCAGTCAGCGGCTTAGTTCGACATGTTAATTAGCTAGTGTCAAAAATTCTGCGACCGACGGGACTCGAACAACAGATCCTGGTGGACAGTAATTGATGCTCTGAGTAACTTCAGCTGGTTTCACTTACCTAGAGAATTACTCAATTCCCATACTCACTTTCTACCAGGTTGCTGCCAGGACCTTCGGAAGGAAAATGAAATAAAGCATCCTCTTGTAAACCTCATGCCTACAAGCAAGTAACGGCAAAAAATACTCCATGCTATCATTCTTTCTTGCTTCCCTTTCATACTCGTATAATGGTAGGTATTTGGAAGATAATAACTCGGAGACTGACACTGAGGCACCAGGAAATGCTTAAATTCGATAAATGTAATATTATTTCAGTAGATAATTACATTGTTCCAGACAAAATTAAAAAAATAATTAATAAGACCTCGCGTGGGACAGAACTGACCGAAGATGATACAGGAGCGAGAAAAGAAGCGGCGTAATGAAGATCTATTTGCAATTAAAGCAATTAGGAAAGCGTCTGCCGTGTGTGGCCCAATTTCCATATCAAGAGTTATGGACCAGTTGAGGTGGGTAGGGTGCTGTAGATGATCTGACACGCAAGTGCACTAAACCAGAGGGTTCTTGTTTTGTTGCCGAGGGGAACAAATCGGTATTATAGACTTCTCTTCCTGGTTAGGAATATGTAAAGTTACAAGTAAGGCTAGCGTGTGCATGAACTTTCCTCACCCCATATTTCTTACTTTTCAATCTAATACTTGTTGCTAGAGTAAAAATTACCACAATACATTTCGTTATAAATTTGTAGAAATATTATATATTTCGTTATTACTTGAAAAAAATCAAAATAAGGTTCATTAGATTGTAATTAGGACTTTGAATGAAAGATGGACATTGGATTATATTTTGAATGTTACATAATTTTTCGAAAGATTCTAATTAATATATTTTATCATTGTCCGAATACATTGATTAAAAATGCTAATGACTATCCAATCTAATAATTCATTAATATAGAGTGTACAAAATTTTTGTACGTACTTGATTTGAATTCTGTTAATGAAAATATACTGATCATTTCAGAAAACATTAATGTAAAGGAAGAATTATGCGGTATTGGCAGAGAGAAATATGATAATTATTACTATCTCGTGAACTTTTACACACACAAGTTCATTATTTCTTGCCGAATTTGATGTTCGAAAAATATGTTCTGGCATGTTTTAGCCCTTCTGAAGACGAATTTATTAGTCTGAGATAAGCTACTAATAATTGCCTGTAAGTAGACAGTAAAACGCAAACAGCGTTTTACTCTCTAGTATTTCATACTACGTCCTTATGTTTTAGGTATTAATGACGATATAATTTTAATCCACGACTTACATCTCAGTATCATGGCGCAAACGTTAATTACATTACAGTTTCATCAGCTCAGCTTCAGACAAGTGACTTCTTTTTCTCCAAGGGTCACGTGACGCTTGCGTATCGGTTCCATTTCATTCATTAGACTCACGCTGGTTCCACATTAGTTCTCAATGAATGTCGCGGGTCTGTCCCTCTGCCCCCGCGTCCCAGTCGGAGTCTTCTTGGAAGAGCGGGGGAGGCAGAGGGCCATACGTCATAAAGAGGGCGCTTTTGTACCCTCCGGCATGCGGCGGCGACAAGAAGTCACCCCCGCACCGAGACACGCAGGGGCGGCACATCCGGAGCGGCACAGTCGTTCCAGTGTTCTCGGTACAAAAGACCCGCCGCCGCGTAGTAACTGCCCCTGTCGCAGCCGCCGCCGCCGCCGCCGCCCACACCGCCGCTGCCGCCGCCACCGCCGCCGCCACCGCCCACACCGCCTCGTCTCCACCGCCACCGCTACCACCCCACTACCGCCACCGTCACTGCTACCACCCCACTACCGCCACCGTCACCGCCACCATTGCCACCGCCACCATTGCCACCGCCACCATTGCCACCGCCACAATTGCCACCGCCACCATTGCCACTGCCACCACTGTCACCACTGTCACACCAAAACGCGCCGCCGCCCCAATTGCACCCATCATCATCACCAATCTTGCCCCCAGCGTCAACAGCCCGCGATCACCTGTCACCATACCTGTCGTCAGCGTATCGCTCCGTTCCGACACCATCACCCTCATTGCCACCCTCCTGTACAGTTCTTCACTCCATCCCTTCCACTACCTCCTCCACCATCGCCCGGCATTACCGCCCCCCACATCTCACTTTTTGCCGGGCGGGCGGCCCACGCCCGTCTCCGGAGCTTCCTGACCGTGCGGGCGAGAGATCGTCTTTCGGGGCGACAGGGCGGCGCGACCACCCCGGGGTCGCCCGCGTCGCCCTGCCAAAGGAGCCCCGCTGCTCCGCGCCCTGGCGCGCCCGCCTGCGCCAAATTAACGCGGCGGGCGACGTGGCGCCGGCGCTGGGAGCGGCGTCCGCCCTTCGGCCCGCGCGGTCTCGCCTTTCAGCCTCCGCTGCCGCGGGCGCGTCCTCCACCAAGAACGTCTAAGGCCCGTTCACATGCAAACAAGCATAAGCATGGCGTTGACATAAAAGTTAGGATTACGTCCATACGCGGACTCGTTCACAATACATAAGCATATCACGTAAGACATTAACTTAAAGCTTGCACGCTTCAAGCTTCTGTGCTTATGATTAAGTAAGACTTAAGATATGAACCAATCACAGTACGTTAACTCAAAATCGAGAATAGAGTTATGAGCGAAGCCGATAGACGAACTAACGACACATGGGTCATGGACACAGTTGATACCCCGAAATCGATTCTCACATCCAACCAATAGTAAACTAGAATGTTGCACAGCCAATAGAAATTCTTATTTTGCTTATGTGTTGCTTATTTTGTTTATGTGTACATGGGTCTTAAAGGCTCATTCACAATGCGAACATACACATAAGCACGACACATAGACGTAAACATTAAACGCTATCAGATTGATCACTTATGTTAATCTGATCTATTTATGATTAATTTTAATGCTCCCTTAACTTGAAATAAATAAATTTAATCTCACAAATACTGTGAGAGCATTTCCTTTTCTATCAACTCCATCCTCCTTCGCTTTCATTCCTTCTTCTATGTGGGAGACCCATTTGACCCTCATCCAAATTGCGTACGTATTTCTCTTTAATGACCTTCTTATCATTATTAAAAAATCTTTGAAAGTGGTCAGGCGGATGAGCAGGCTAAATGGTCTGAGCCTCGTCATCAATAAAGACATTTATTTACTTTATTTCTTTATTTTAAGTGATCGAGTGAAGTATTTATAATGTCTACCATAAACGTAAGCAAAATGAAGAGTTTCTATTGGCTGGGAGGCATTCTAGTTTACTATTGGTTAGATGTGAGAACTGCTTTCGAGATACTGACTGTTTCGATTATCCATGGGTTCTATTTAAACTAGGGGAAGAGACAAATAAGATTGTGTGTGAGTTCTCTGTGACTAGTGCGAATCTAAACGCGGAGGCGTCTGAAGTAACCTTTGGCCTTTCATTCGTCCAAAGCCATGTAGTGTAGATGGCGTAAACTCGTCTGTAGACTTCGATCATTTCGATACTCTAATTTGAGTTAATGTACTGTGATTGGTTCATTTCTTATGTCTAACATAAGCATAAGCACCGAAGCTTGAAGCTTGCAAGCTTTTACATTAACGACTGCTTACCGAATACCGAGCATTGTGGATGGGTCGCTTGCTGAGCGACGAACATTCGATTCTCGCCCTATCCAGCGCGTGATCGTCTTTTGAAAACAATTTTGGAAGCAAGCGAACAATCGCAGAGCACAATTGCTGCTCGAGGTTGGACGATCAGGAGCTCGCTATTCGGTGAATGTCGAATGTGTGGAGCCTCCATAATACGGGTAGAAGATAAGTTTTTGCTTTTTCAATTTCCATAGGCCATAAGAAACAATTCGCCATTAAAGAAATGTTGATTCACCATCAGCTTGATTTGACACATTTAATTACACAGTTGCGAAAATGCAAAGAAGAGTAATATGTTTGACTGTGGGTTCTGTATTCTGCGAGTCTGGCGTTCAAAATACGTGCCAGTTTATGATCGAGGGAAGTAATATTTTCTACTCCTTATTGCGTTGGGAGTGTCTAGGTTTAACGCGTTTAATTTAGAAATAATTTAAATTTAGAGCAAATGAAAAATGTGTTGCAGGTTGCCTACATTTTAGCACGGTGTTTTCTCTATCGACAATTACCACTGGTGTGTGCCTCGATTATTTGCGTTCACATCCAGGTTAGCCTTGATATTAATATTTAGAATGTAATAAATTCTCAACTCGACAATCATTAATGTATTGCCTCGACAATTCCCGAAAATCACCGAAAGTTCCCGAAAATCCTCCTTTTCCACCGGCAATAAAAGTTTTTGCACGTGTGCACTAATATGCCTTCAGCTCACCATCGTCGGGTCAGAATGAACGCGCTCTGGAGCGTCTCACCTCATATTTTCCATTTTTTACCATCCCATCAATATTGCGACGTGAATAGTACAGCGTCTGCAATGTATAATACTTAAGCTAATGTAGATATCCATGTTCTTTGTGAAAAGCAAAGTACGTCGACAGATACTTAATGCGGTTGTCGAGAGGAAAGTTTTTGTCGTTGATATCATATGCCACCACAAGTCCGATTTCGTCATTCACGTCTCCCTCCGGGACATTTCGTGTTCTCAATCCCTCTCGCCGCCCCTCGCCAGGCGCAGCGCCCTCGAAACCTGAGGCCAATCGCCAATTAACGCTTCCGCGGCCTCGCAACGGCTCCTCCCCGACGGAACCGGAGACCGCTGCAGCTTTCCTCTCCTCTCCTCGTCTTCCAGAGTGCGCGGTTGCATGGGAACGTTTTTCCAATTAAGACATCTGAAGGTGAATTGGTGACTTTGTTCCCATTTTTCGTTTCCATGAAAAGAATGCATATTGTGCAAATTATACACAAATGTCTTTAATTATACACAAATGTCTTTAATTTGATAATTTATTTAACATCATCATCAAAATGTCTACTTTTTTCTTATGAAAACTAATTCCAATACAAAGTGTCTCTTCAAGTGAAAATCACACTCCCAAATGCCATTTCACTTTCGAAAATCGTAAGTCATTAACGAACCAATTGTTTTGTTCTGTTTGAAAATTTGTAATATATGAGACTGTATAGGTAATTTAAAATGACTATATGAATTTGTTGATATGGACGATGTAGTCCATTAATATGGAAAATACATTTTGGATGGAATTGAGTTACAAATTATTAAGTGATTTTCCAATAAACACACTATGTTAACAACATAATCTCAGAATTCCAATGAAAATTACGCAAATCTTGAAGACCATTTATTTTTCCAATTTAGATCCAACATTTTGTTTCAAAATACAACTGTCACAGTATCAAAAAATCGTCTTTCCTCTGTCGGAAGATTTATTTTTTAAATTTTACCTAATTTCATTTGATTATTTGCACTCAGCTTTCGAACTGGAATTTTAGCACTTACCAAATTTTTGTTAATTACATTATTGACTACATTTTTGTAAGTGCATTTTTTGCCTTTATTTTTAAAAATACATTATTACTCACATTATCAAAATCACTAATTTGTAGGTTATTGTAATTTTTGTAGATTAAGTGCTATTTTAGTGACAAAAAATATCATATAATATATAAATGGATTCAAAGGAACGTTTAGAATAGTTTTCAAGAAATATTTATCGATTTTCATCTAACTCCATAAGATTAATTATACATTTTAATAAAGCAATACCTATGCGCGTAATAAGTCGATAATTCCCGGTAACCACAACTCGCAGCCTGGCAGAGCAGGAAATTGCAGGCGACCAGCCGCCACAGGGGGGCAGCCGAATCGCTGGACTTGTCGCGCGGTGAGTTTGCGAGTCCGTGTGCGCCCCTGCCGTTACGGCGTGTTCTCGGGAGTTGAACGCCCGGTTTGGCCCCCGTGTCAGCTCGCCGCGACTCTTCACGCTGCCGACACCACTTCGATCACTGCCTTTTGGAACCAATGTTCTTTCGCATTGTTTTTCCGTTGTCCTTGAATACGCAGCGTTTTTGTTTCACATTCATCTTCTTCGTACTCTGAATTAGTTTGAATGATATTTCTTCCTGCCATCATTGCATCACATTTCCCTTTTTTGTCATTAGAACGGCTACCATAATTTCTATTGTGTTTTGGCAGCCACGTTATCACTACTAGGCACACAATTTTCATTCATATTTTCCTGCCATCTTCGTTGTCAAGATTTCCGCCTTCTGCGCCGCCTTCGTGACATTAGCCTTGTTTTCGTCATCGTGTAGCTTTGGTGTCTGCTTTCGTTTTTTTTTCCTTTTTGTCTTTGCATCTGATACCATTGCAATTACTTCGTGCTGCGCAACCACAGCTCCTCCTCCGCCATCAGCAACACAGGTTCTAAAACCGACGCTGCCGTAGAACTCTGCTCCTGTCATCTGACGTGTCCGCCAACAGGACCCAGGAGCTCTTAAAACACAATCAGCGATGTTTTTCGTTTAGTAAATTGCACGGTAACGAGAGCCATCGGCTGGTTCTTGGTTTCGGCGGCGCCTTGAATCTGCTAGCTAAGCGGCGCGAAATATTAATGGATCAATTTGAGGTAGGACGCGGTCGCGCGTACCCTGCCATTGACTTCTTTTGCTAGCCAGTCTATTGATAAATGCGTCGTTGTTACTTAGGTTACTAGCGACCGCGCCCAGACACCGTTGGAAGGATTGTGGACAGGAAAATTAAAGCCATAGAATCTACGACCATTCGGTTATATTTTTCCTGGGCTGCCATAAAAGTAATATATTTTTTATATCTCAGTCTTTAATACAATTTTATCCGAACCCTCATTGATCCATTATTCAATTGTAGAAACATTTTTTTCGAAGCATAAGCGATCTCCTCTTCAAATACTACTAGTACATTTTGATCGATGCAAACCCTGTTTATCACCGTCGTCATCGGTAACAATACTTCCATTACCATTTTTACTACTCATGGAAGGAGACCAGTTGAGAGCTTAGAGAGTTTCCCGACTGGGGTGGTGCCCGGTTCGGGGAGATACCGCGTGAGGTCACTGCCGGATTTCACGTTCTTGTAAAGAAGGAACCGCCACCTTCCGGGTTTTAAAATACACGTACAGAACTACTGACCATAGCAGTTGATGCGCCCGAAAAGACACAAACATTCACAACGTAACACGTCCACTCCACTCTTTTCCAATAAAATGAAAAATATTGCACAAAATTTTACACTTCTGAACGCCGCCTTTAATTCGACGAACAGAATACTAAATGTTTTGTAGGCATTTCACATTTTTTCTGTAAATAAAATTCTTGGTAAAAACAACAGAACTCAATTATTGCTAAACGGACATGTCACCTTTTGAATGTTTGCTCTTCACTCTCGCTCCACAATTTCGCTCTCAGGCTCTTTCCTGGAAGCGAAACAACCTTCCGCCAACGATCGAAACCTTCAACTTGTTCACCGTAGTCTCCAGCGAGCGTGAGACCTCATGCTGCAGGAGAGCCCTGAGCGACACAAGCTTTGCCTACGTCACTGTCTATTTCGATCTCAGTATTCAACGATTTCAGGGGAATTTTATATTGAAATATCTGCTGAAAATCTGAATCACAATCCTTTGTACCCTTTAGAGATGCCGTCAGAGATTGTTTCTAAAGATTCAATGCTTTCGTGATCAGATGATCATATCTACTGAGTGCACGAAGAAAAATATCGTTTTACAATGCAAGCGAATCGAACACTTTACGGAGACCTTGCTTTCAAATCTCATTGTCATATTTTTAGTTATATTGAATTTCTGAAATAATTGTTAAAAAATTCATATTTTGAACTATTTATTTTTGTATTTGATTATATTCGGTAATCGCTCTGTTGAAAATGCTGCAAAAGACCATTGAAATATATTTCACAGCATCTCCGTACATGGTTTCTTGTTTGTGGAAATACTTATAAACGATGACATGATGAAATTGAACGAAATGCTACAGTCTATTTTTAAAGGATTTTACGAAAACACATAATAGTGGGTGAAATCTTTACAAAGAACATATGAGAAAAAACTTTGATTAATTCAACAAATACGAGATAAAAAGCTTAATATAGTAATGATTGGAGAAATGTAATAATCGGAAATATAATGATTTTAATAGCATGGAATTTGTCGAGGCAAATGATCGGAAATAATTTGAAAATGCACTACGAGCGTAAGTTAAAAATACATTCCCAGAAATTATCTCCTTAACTTCTTTCTTAATCACGTAAATGTGGAAGTCTATGTTTGTATCTAAAGCATAATAATGTTGAAAATTAACAATACTAGTTGCACCAATGAAGTTGTATTGATGAATCGAAGTTGTACCTATGTGATTTACCTGTAAATTACTCGAAACAAAAATAGCTATCAACATGCGTTACAAATATGTTAATGTTTGCAGTCATGAAATATGAATTATCATTACTGAATGAGGAAGACGATAACTTAAAATTCATGACGGGTAACTGCTTTAGAAACTTCCTATCGTCTTAAATAATATCACCATTGTTGTTATTAATAGGTCGATGTTCAGAATATTCCTTCTTTTGAAACTCAGTTATTATGACAATTTTTTGTTTCAAAAATCTGTTTGACTAACCAACAGGACATTATGCCAATTCTATCTGACATTGGTTGAAATATAGAACCGATATCCGCTTAGGTTTGACCTCTGTGGACGAAGTTATTGCCGTTTTTGCGCAGTTGGGCAGCGACTTCAATCCGTAAGGCCGCAGTGAGAGCAGCGGACCGGTTTTGCAGAGGAATTACGCGACGCAAAGAAAGCAGATGAGTCAATGATTGCTAATACGAACTACTTCCCGCTTCTCAGAGGACCGGTCGCGTTTCCCGGCCTTGTCGCTGGATCAAAACGAAAGCTTGTGGTTGCTCTTCCGACATCCGCGCATTATACACCAGCCAATGGAAGAGATAGCTCTTATTTTGTGTCGAGGAAGACAGCCTCTTAAATTTTTTTGCCATGTTTCGACGACTTACGTCAGTTTCAAATGTGTTTTAGTACCAAGTTGTTATTGATGTTTGATATAATCTTCTCCGTAAACTAAGATTACCCGGGATGGAATTAGTTATAACGACACACTTGTCCACACTTTTCCCCCAATTTAAGACATGTGCTCTCTTAAAAGAGCAATGAACATTACAAAATGCTTGTGTGCAATTAAAAAATTCTTTTACGTGAAACGCGGAAAATCATATAGTAGTCATGGCTAAACTGTTATTTCTATGAAGATAGTAAAGTTTGTTATGGATCTTGTCGCATTATTAATAATATATTTAAATATAACGCACAAACTTACCAATATAGAAGAAACCCAACATTCATCAGTCGAGATACCTGAATCCTCTCCTAATTTTTTCAAGTACATTTCTTGCCAGAGTAATCGAATTATCTTGCGCTCCAGATATTCCTAGTATCCTTACAAATAAGCAAAAGTTCTGAGAAACATTTCGAAGGAAATACAGGTCGGAAACTAGAGCGGAAGGGAGGCTTGTTAGGTGCTCTGTATTCAAAGCGAAGTGCGTGTCTTGGTAACGTACGCCTGCACGCGATGGAAGGATCCAACCGTACGAATTCCCCTCGCCCGTCTCAAAATACGTCCCGTGACTCGCTCAAACGGAAGAAGGCGGGTTGGGGCGGGTTGGGGCGGGTTGGGGCGGGTTGGGGCGGATTGGGGCGGGTTGGGGCGGGTTGCGGCGAGGCGAGGCGAGGCGACATGACATTTCACTTGAGCGTGACCGAAGCAACAGGTGCAGCTTGCGCCTATTAGAGCTGATCGAATCCAGTCTGCAGTTCGTAAGTTGTTCGCCGTTTTATCAAGCCACTCTCAGACGGAACTTGGTATTACGCCAATGACGTAAGACTAGATAAAATGATGGGCTGGACAAACAGATTTTTGGGTAGTCCGCCCTATGAACTCGTAGTTGGGAACAGGAAAAGAATTAAAAAACATTTTTCCCCCACCATCATTATTGCCACCGTGTTTTTGAAGAACTTGTATATAGAATTAGAATAATATTTCTGTTTATACATTTTTTAATTTGTGGTTTTGAAATTGTGAATAAACCTAAATATGAAGTTTTACTAGTCATAGTGAAATTAAATTTACTAAATAAAAACCACAATTACTTGCGCCCATTTTGTGAACATTACTTTATCTTATTTAGTTGAGATATAATGGCGTAATATTCTTAGGAGAAAACTTCATCATGTACTTGCATCCCTCTTGTATTCACGCTGAAGCTTTGCTTATCTCATTTTTTCCTTTCAACGATTAAAAAGTGACAGCATGCAAAGCAAAGTGTGGGGATTACATCTAACACTCGTCCAACAACTACCACAAAAAATAGGCATGTGCTTTACGTGGGGAGAGAGAGAGAGAAAAACATCGAACTACTCTAGGCTTCAATGAGAGTTCTTAAAAACGTAAATTCGATGGATAGAGAAGATATCATTAATTTTCTTCATGATCTAAAATCTATTACCTCTGCTAAATTGACAGGCAGCTTAAGAGTAATTTAAAAGTAAAATAAAGACGCTAGTAATAATAGCTTTCAAAATTGATATTGGGCATTTGTTTCAGTAGAAGTGCTAAGTGGTTTCTAATCTAAACATGCATTCTGCTTTTAACTAAACTGTGCTGGAAGATTTATCTTTTACGTTGAAGGATTACAACATACTCGACTTGTTAGCCTTCCGGATATATGACACGGAATGGAAGATAAATAAAGATATATTGCTTGTAATTATTCACTGAATTTAAATGGGTTGTTAAAACTCTATCCGTAAGTTCATGTCTGCTATTTGCAAACTTGCCTGACGAAATGTATTTAAACACTGAGTACACCACTTCATTACCAACATTTCTTTATTAGATACTGAAATTGGCAATTAAGATGGCAAATCCATTGAAGTTTTCTTATTGTCTTGCCAAGTACAAGTATTGTCTGCAGGTTCAACTATTATTTTTGCTCATGCAAAAAATATTTATTTTTCAATATTGTATTGAGATTCTTTAATCAATACTGTGTTTATTGATTCAATGGAGCTCACACATTCAGGAACTCTATTTTCCCAAATTTTACTCGTCGTAGCATACCTGTTGGTTCGAATCTTACAGAAAAAGTCTGCTTTGTACTTGCCCTGCTTTTCCAAACAGTTTCACCACCCATCATTCTTTCTTGAAGAAATCTGAAGAAATGCAGTGCGCACTCGCAAGGAGGTGTGAGAACGTCAGTTTTTTTTCTTGTAATTAACACCGGAAGAAAATGAGCGAGTGAATTCTGATACTCGAAAATTACCAATGCAATCAGGTTAGCTGAAATGTTTTGTGATATCTTTCACGAATTAGTCGTATGTTTAATCTTGTAACCATTCCTCATTCATTCCATTTTTAATTTTTGTCATTATATTTATTACATAGAGAATACCAACTATAATCCTAACTCTCACTGCCTGTAAACTCTCATGAAGCATCTATTCCAGTTTGCTTTTAATGGATGAAAATATATGCGCCGTCATTTCCACTATTTCAGCCCCGACGACTGCAATCCCACGCCATGGTTTTCCATGTTAGGAGACTTGCACGGCAAAATAAACGCGCGGTCGCCAGACGACCTTGCCCCGCCCAGCTGCGCTCTCCTCCCCTCCGCCCCCTCCCGGCAGCTGCCGTTGCTCTCTAGTCGCGTCCCGCCGCGCCCACGTCATGTGGCGCCGCCGCGCCTCCTCCCCGGCTGATTCACACTCGCCAGCCGGCGGCGAGAGTGGGGGCGGCGGAGGCGGCTGGAGGGGTGGTGGCCGAGACGGCGGTGGAGATGGCAGCGGAGACGGGGTTGGTGATGCCTAGGGCGTACGTTACAATGCTCATGATGGTAATTGATTGTTTGTGTAGTATTTCCGGGCGCGTAAACGGAATAGTTCAGTTGTCCCATAAATGAAGTGCATGATTTATTAATCACTGGAAGTGGCAGTGATCTTCCCCCGATAGATGGCAAAATCCACCTACGCGTAGGCTTCCGGGGTTTTCCCCAACCAGGTGTTTTCCACCAGCGGGGCACCGTTCTAGCTGGCAGAGGCTCTAAGCCCCCGGCTAGTCTCTCGACACGTGTGCTAGTATGGAGCCTGTAAGTGTAAATGTGCTAAGTAAGAGATGAGGATAGGACAAGGAAGGGGAAGAAAAGACGCACGATCCATGGCCCATTTGTTAGGGTACTGCTCCGGCATTCGCGTGGTATTGATCGGAGAAATCACGGAAAACTACCGATTAGAACTGCAGGCTGCTGAAATTTGCCTCCAAACATGGGCTGAATTCGACCTCGCTACTCAGCCAGTGTCGAAATTCCTGTCACCTCTGGGACTCGAACCCTACGACCTCTCGGCCAGAGGCACTGCAGTTTATTCCAACTGAGTCCGTGAGTCACCTAAGCCAGTGAAGGTGATGGCGATGGTGATAGCGGTGACAGCCTTTGGGGAGGCGAATGGTGAGGTCACCTTCTGTTGACAATTGCACACGCGGTGGCGCCTGCGGTAGTGGAGGCGAATTGGCAGTCTCTCAAGGAGTGACGTCACTCCCTCCCCCCTCACGAGCCGGAAAACCCGCGGACGAGAACGCGCTCAACGTGCGAAATTCGAGGGAGCTTGTTGACGCCTTCACGATTCCAGGTGGACTTCCCGCTGTATGCTCTTCCCAGACGAGGGCTATCGAGAGCGGTTCGAGATCACTGCTTGTGCATCATCCCCGGTTCTTGGAGATGGAAGTGTCGATATTACGCGGGGCTTAATTAAGATCGCTGATCAGTCAGAAGAACAAAGCCGTCTTGGTTCGTTTTCTCTCACGGAAAGTGACAAAGTAAGTTACAGCACCCGCATCAAACTTAAGAAAATATCGCAATGACCAAAGTTCTACAAAAATCAAGATTTCTAAAAGCAAAATACATAATTACATTCGATATCTTCCAAATGAAAATATTATTTTCTCACATTCACGAACTTCGAAATTTGTCCAACAATGGAAAGGCAAACAATAAGATTCAACTGTCGTGTCATGACTTCCCTTTTCCCAGCAAATGATTCCGCGTTATACTATCGCGCTATGCTTCATGATCACCACTAGACATCCGGCTGTGACGGCAAAGTGACAACCGTTATCGCTGCAGTGTCTCTTGCGGAAGGTTCTAGGGTCTGTCTCCGAACAGTGGCGCGTTTTGCTCACTAGCTACTATATATCTTAGTTGAATTCAGCCGCTGTCTGAAGGATTATTCTAGCAGCTGGCTGCTCTGATCGGTAATTTTCCGAGGTTTCTCCGATCAATACCACACAAATTATCGTCTCAATCCGAGTTATACCAGGCGAATGCTCTTGTCTACACCTCTCTGCTTAGTTTCATAATTACTCTTACATGCACGAACTACCATTGAAGTGAGAAAGCCAGCCGAGAGCTTAGACCACGTCGCGGCTGGGGCGGAGCCCCCCTGGGCGGGGGTATTTGGGGAGAGAAACTCCGCCAGTCAACATTTAGGTCGACGTTCTAGCTGGCATCGAACCACCACATCCCAGCTAAGACATGCACTTCACTCGTAGGAGGACTGCAAACCATCTTAATGGATGCGCCCCGGAACACGAGATACTCACCACCAGGAAGACTAGAAATAGTACACGAGATCAGTGATTCTCACAATGTCTCTAGTAACAGGGGCGGATCCAGAGACCAATTTTGGGAGGGGAAATTAAAAAGATTTTGATCGAAAGTGTCATTTCAGATTTTGTGAAATGTTGCAGGCTACGCGGAGATTAAACTGCGTTACGACTTTATTCGTTTTAATGATTATCCGAAAATACACTTGCTTGCAAGTTTCGTGACAAGTTATATATTAATATTTACAGCAAAAATTTAGGAGGAGGGGAATTTCCCTCATTTCCCTTCCCGTGGATCCACGGTTGCTAGTAATGATATATATTCGCGTCTGAGTGAATGGATGAAGGAAAATTATCTGCGCAATCAGCCGTCCAGTATCTTACCTAAACTTCCCTGCTATTCATATGCACAATTGTGAATGAACTTGTTTTATTACAACAGCATGTACTATCTCAAATTATTTGTAACTATTGCAATTTTCGAAAACTTAGATTCTACGTTAGTATAGTAAGCGAGAAAGCAAAAACTTAGGTAATCGTATTCGAGTCCACAAACTGCTGCGTTCTCCTCTTCCTACTCTTTCCGATCTCCAGCTCCCCGTGGCCACCGGCGATGAAAGTGCAGGCCGTCCGCTGCCACGCGGTCGCCTCCCTGGAGATTAATTAGGACGATAGCGGACCCGACGCCAGCGCCGATAGCGTGCGCAACACGGGCCGTTTACACCCGTCCCCATCGCCCCCCCCCCACTACCTCTCTCGCCTTTTGCACTCTCCTCCTCTGCAAGCACTCCATCACCTCATTCACTCCACCTCAACTGCACGACTGATGCATGCACAAAACTGACCGCCGCCGCGTCAAATAAATAAGATATCTGTCTACAGCAGAGGCAATACAGCAATCTGAACAATTGACAATATCAATTTAAGCCCATGAGCTGCATTCGCAATATATCTATTCTACAACGGCCGCAGAGCATACACAATCAGCATACATTATATGCTTCAGCGTTAAACAGAGCTCATTGATTTTCTTTTGAGGGAATAGAAGAAATAATAGACACGTGAACGTAAATCACATGCTGACATTACTAATAGTATTGTGTATTAAAAATGAAATAGAATGAAGTATGTAATGATCATTTAGCAACTATTTATTTATTTAAACCTCATTTAGAGAGTTCTACATTTTATACGTGTTGTGGGAATGTTGATGAGGTAATTAAATTGACATAATTAAATGATGAAATGACTAAAGTCATCTTCGTCACCTTACTAGTAAGTTGGCGAAGATCACTCAAGTTTTTTCACCACTTTTATACGTGTGGTATTAAACGTTACATAGACATAAAAATTGAACTCTCTCCTCTCTGAGTAGTCAACTCTATGTAATAACGTTCCCTCCATCTGAGAGAGATACGCCCTGCTTGCAACGCCAAACGTAGGGTTACTTTTTTCTATTGATTGTTTTGAAACCAGTGTGTTATTTTTCAAACTTAATTTGAATACTCCTCTAATTTCATAAAAGGTTCCTCTAATTCCTATAATTGTTAATGTTGGTGTCATCACGACGGTTCTGCCTTCTTCGTTTAGTCAAGTCCCCTCCCCGCAGATCTTCCACAACATACCGTATTCGTTCGCTATATTACTAGGTCCACTTCATTAATGCACATCTGTGATCTTTTTTATCTATTCATATTCATCGATCACTTTCCCATCTGCGGAACTTCAATTTAGATTATTTTCTACGCCATCTGAACTGGTTCCATGTGCCGCTGATCAATAATCATATCACACCATCATATTACGCCCAAACTATCACTGTTTCATCTCCATCTCCATTTTATTCGCTTCATAGCCGTCACTGCTGTCATCGTCGTGATTTGCCTCTCCCGGACGCTGATAGATTTCAGCTTATCAGCCTATTCCCGAGTTACTTCGGAGAGGGTAATTTGATTTCAATTAATCTTCGGAGGGAGCGAGAATGTCGGGTGATATGGTTCACGCAATTATGTGTTGCTAATATTTGATCATTATGAAGTCAAAACATGGAGAGGAGGCTGAGAGGATAGTATCCAGCGAGAAGGCAAAGAGAGGGATAAGGAACGAGGGATCAGAACTATCGTTTACCGGCGTCGCCACCGCATTGCCATTGCTGCTCTTGCTGCCGCTGCTGCCACAGGAGACCATACTTTGGGTAATCCCGTGGTTCTATACCAAATCATAATCGCCCGAGCTGCGCTAGCTACAAGGGCCATTTTGGCGTTGATTTATAATTTTGAGGAAAAAATAGTGCCAAAAGAGCATCAAAGGGTGACCGTTACAGGAAAAACTTAAGGGTGGCTTAAAAGCAACACCTTCGAAGGGAGAAATTGTCTTTTATAAAGATAGTGTTAATATTAACTTGGTATTTCTGGCCGGGGATACAGTATGCTATTGTTTTAACGTGCCGTTTTTGAGTGAGGGTTCTTCTCATTGTCATTGTTTTCTGTAGTCCGTGGTCGTCCACTGTCGTTGTACTTCGTAATCACAGATCGTCATTGTCGTCAATGCTTGACTCAGTTGTTTGTTGATGGTATAGTTAATTATTTTAAATTGAGCCAGCAACCTAGTAACTGTATTGCAAGCATCAGGGACAGTTGACGCTCCGAGGCGGGTATCCAGTGTTTAACCAAATCCTCTCACACACACAGCTCATGGGCGAATCCGGAGCCCCCTTGGGAGCCCCGAGGGCTGTTGCACACATGTAGGGGACACACATCCACACCATCATCAGTCTTCTAATTACAATAATCTTTTTGCTAATGATTTGAATAACCCCGAGAGATTAGTAATCTAGGCAGGATTGTCCTATTTCCTGCCAAGCTTAATAAATGTAGGCTTGCGGGAGATGTCGTCGTTGCTCGTCGCGCGCTGAGATTGTTGTCGATTTCGTCAGTCGTAATTGTCATTGCTGTATACATTGTTGTCTTCATTGTTGTTTCGTCATTGCCATTGTTGTTTCGTCATTGCCATTGTTGTTTCCATGTCATTTTTTCGTTGTTGTAGTTTCGTCGTTGTCGTTGTCGTTTCGTCGTTGTCGTTTCGTCGTTGTCGTTTCGTCGTTGTCGTTTCGTCGTTGTCGTTTCATCGTTGTCGTTTCGTCGTTGTCGTTTCGTCGTTGTCGTTTCGTCGTTGTCGTTTCGTCGCTGTCGTTTCGTCGTTGTCGTTTCGTCGTTGTCGTTTCGTCGTTGTCGTTTCGTCGTTGTCGTTTCGTCGTTGTCGTTTCGTCGTTGTCGTTTCGTCGTTGTCGTTTCGTCGTTGTCGTTTCGTCGTTGTCGTTTCGTCGTTGTTGTTTCGTCGTTGTCGTTTCGTCGTTGTCGTTTCGTCGTTGTCGTTTCGTCGTTGTCGTTTCGTCGTTGTCGTTTCGTCGTTGTCGTTTCGTCGTTGTCGTTTCGTCGTTGTCGTTTCGTCGTTGTCGTTTCGTCGTTGTCGTTTCGTCGTTGTCGTTGCGTCGTTGTCGTTGCGTCGTTGTCGTTGCGTCGTTGTCGTTGCGTCGTTGTCGTTGCGTCGTTGTCGTTTCGTCGTTGTCGTTGCGTCGTTGTCGTTGCGTCGTTGTCGTTGCGTCGTTGTCGTTGCGTCGTTGTCGTTGCGTCGTTGTCGTTGCGTCGTTGTCGTTGCGTCGTTGTCGTTGCGTCGTTGTCGTTGCGTCGTTGTCGTTGCGTCGTTGTCGTTGCGTCGTTGTCGTTGCGTCGTTGTCGCTGCGTCGTTGTCGTTGCGTCGTTGTCGTTGCGTCGTTGTCGTTGCGTCGTTGTCGTTGCGTCGTTGTCGTTGCGTCGTTGACGTTGCGTCGTTGACGTTGTCTCTACCGTCGTTGACGTTGACGTCGTCGTCGGCGTGGTCGTTGCCGTCTTCGTTGTCATTTGTCATGCCTCCACCATCACCAGAGAATTGCGATCGTCACGACGCCTCGTCCTTTTTCGGAACTACTACTAGTTTCCGTGGCTGCCGCCCTACGTTTAATGAGTTCGCTGTGTCTCGTGTGCGCGGTTTTTCTCTTCCTCCCCTCGCCTCGGGAGAAAGAAAATGCACGCGAGGAATGCGGCTGCAGGCTGCAGGCCAACAGGCAACAATACATCTCCCGTGCACCATTCCATAAACGATTTCTACAGGCTTTTGATTACTTTTTCTTTCAAGGTGAAGATATGCAAAGCCCTTGCGAAATGTATGTAAAGATATTAGCTCTGTTATTCACTATGATTGAAAGATATATAGCTAAATAAGCTGGGTTTAGGATCTACAAAGCAAAGTTATGGTCGAAGAAGCCAAGATACCAAGCATGCACCATATTTTGTAATATTTAAGGGTAAATCGTCAATAATGACGTGTCGAACAGTCAGACACCTACATTAAGAAATGAACACAGTAAATAGTAGAATTGAATTTACTTTCTTGAATACTAAATTTAAGTGTTATTTTTTAGTTTACTTTTCCCTACATTATCAGTAATAGGTTCTAATCGCGGTCCTTTGAAGCTGTTTTGGGGAGATCTGAAAGAGTCGCCAGGTGAAATTTATTTGCAATTGTCAGTAGTTGCCATACGACTGCACGGTTCATAGAGGAATCAAATTTAGTTTCTCTGGTATTTGCCAGAGTCGTTTAGACATCTCGAGAGTTCTCAGAATTCAACAGTGTATCAAATATTAAGTTCACTGAGTTTCCAGAAATCGCACGTGCATTCATGCAGCATCTAAATATCACAATAGAAACACCCATGTCCCTATTATTTTCGCTGCTTCACGCATTTTATGCGATGGCTGAAGCGAAGTCTCTTTTTACTTTCTTGCCTTAATTCGTAAGAAGAGCAAATATTGTTATCGTCCAACGACAATTGAATTACTTTTAATTTCAAAAATTCTTATTGCCGATCTTGGTAACGAAAAAGTGAATAAATCTTGTTCTTACATGTAGTAAATTTCTTCCGCAAACTCAAAGTTGTGTAGACAAAATCCGTGATGTGTAGGTCCTTAATATCGAAAAATCAACTAACGACGAAACGTCTGTCTCTGTTTCACCGCCGGTGCGTCTGTTTGTTTGACTGTATGTCTGTGGTCATGGTTAGCCCTTAAGCCGATGTGACGATTTTGCCCCAAACTGACATCCACACGGATTACGGTTCGAAATAATGGGAGAATGTATGTGCTGTTGTAGTACCCTTAGTTTATATTCTCTCGTCATGCGCATTCTGTTTGTTCCCTTAACTAAATACGTTGGCTTGACTGTTTTGAGATGCAATAAAACATGCAAACGCAATGAATCATGTATCTCCAAAGAATGCTTCTGCATTCATGAACCGTTGTTATTTCGACATACCAATAACATTTTCACCCAGATGATTGTCACGAGCTATTTTTGTCCCTCCGCATCCTGCTCTTGGCCTCCGCGCCCCTCCAGCGGAGGCCAATCGATTGAGGGGGGTTCGGGGAAAGCGAGCTTCCGAAGTGCGATGGTGCCAAGATCGTGGCTGCTTCGCGGTACATTGCAGGCGCGTCGGATGCCCAAGGTGTGCGCTTGAGATCTCACGGCGGCGGCGGCGGCGGCGGCGGCGTGGGCTGCGGGAGCGCTCCCGTGCTGTCCTTCCTGCTCCCAGAGGCGCAGCCGGTTTGGGCCTCCCGCCAGAGCAGACTCCCAACTCCCGTGCGCACGCGGCTGGCGATCGCGCATCTGACTGTTTCGAATGTTATAAATGAACGCGAGTCAACGAACGTATTTGGTTCGGGAAGATGCTGCATTGTCGGTGGTGGGAACGGATCTCATTATGTTCGTTTAGTAAATGGGAGCGCTGAATTATGTTGGTGTATCTGTGGCGCACGTTTAAGAAATTATAATTACATTACGTTTTACGAAATGAATGCACTCTGTGACGCAGTTTGGTAACAAGGAGGTTAACTCTGTCATCTCGGTTAACATTGTTAAATATGTTTGGCTAGCTACGAAATACTCATGGATCAAAAAGACATTGAAACTTCGATGTAGGACCGAATTAAAATTTGACTAACTAAAAAAGCGTAATTTAAATGTTTCGCACTTCAAATTATTTAATTAGTCTGTAAAATAATGAGTTATTTTGATATTATTGTCACGGAAGTGTGGTGACGATGTGAATTGCTACCTTTTGTTACCCCAATTCATAGTTTTAGGTCTATAGATATGTGATTCATGTATTTCACCTATGTATTATCCGAATAATGCAGTTATTGCAGCCAGCATATCCTGAGTATTGGAAATATTTTTTTTCATTATGTGTTTATTAGAAATACTTAACACGACTTATAATAAATATGAGATTTCTGTTCAAAAGAATTGTATTCGCTGCCAACAATTTTAAAATGAAACTTCTGTCATGTTACAATATTTGTGTTAGCATTTTCTAACCTAATCGCACGTTTGGGTTGTAAACCCCTTTTCCTGTGGAATTGAAAAAGGTTCCCTGCGTAAAATGAGAACATAAGTTTGAATCACTCACGAAGTATCGGGACCTAAGAGAATAAACTTGGAAGTTGCAATTACATGGTTTAATATTTCGATGATCCTGTGAATCACTCAGTGGTCACATTTATTAAGCGTCATTACACATTAGTACACTTATCATATTTCGTCTTATTACATCATATGTATTACTATTTTAAATTATCCAAAATTGCTCGCTAGAGTACATCAATCTCAAATTAAAAATTCAAAGTGGATGTCACAATTATCACTTTATATCTACTCTATCACAAATCTTCCGCCTTCGTGTGAAATATTTTTCTACCCATATCTTAACTTACACGCCCCCACGTTGATAAATCACGGGGTATTAATGAAGGACTACAATCACTAAAGCGACTCCTGCGTTTTTATTGAGGTGATGAATCTATTAGCGAGGTCGATAAATCTGGCGGTTGGGCGCGATCCAGGGGGGAACATCGGGGCTTCGGCCGGGAGTCACTCGCACCCCGCGCAATCCCCCGATTGTCTGCCCGGTGGCCTGACCGGTGCGGGCATGGAGGGGTGGTCGAAGTGGAGAGAGGCGGGGAGGGGAGGGGCGGGGCGTGTGAGCGCGCGATGAGTAATGGCGGAGGAGGGGCGGAGGGCGCCGCGACGTGCCGGAGTAAGTACGTGCCGCGTCGCACGCCGCGCAGCGCCGCGCCGGCCGCCGCTGCCAGCGCCTTTGTGGAGGCAGATGGATGTGCTGCTGGAGGAGGGTCGCATGAGCAGCCCCCCGGGGCCCGTGTTGTCCCTGCTCCGCCCCCCTTGCCCTGCCCCGCCCCGCCCCGTGGCCCTGCCCCGTGGCCCTGCCCTGCATCGCCCCGCAAAGCGCAGCCCCCAGTCCCATCCGCAAAGCCCCGCCCCACCGCGCCCCACCCCGTCCCACCGCGCCCCACCCCGTCCCACCGCGCCCCACCCCGTCCCACCGCGCCCCACCCCGTCCCACCGCGCCCCACCCCGTCCCAGCCCGTCCCGCCCCACCCCGTCCCGCCCCACCCCGTCCCGCCCCACCCCGTCCCGCCCCACGCCGTCCCGCCCCACCCAGCCCCGCCCTACCCCGCCCCACCCAGCCCCGCCCAGCCCCGCCCTACCCCGCCCCACCCCGCCCCACCTCTACAAGCCCCACCTCTCCAAGCCCCACCCCGCCCCACCTCTCCATGCCCCACCCCGTCCCTCCCGCCCGCCGCTCACTTCCTTACCCCTCTCCGCCCAGCTTCGCTCCGCCTCGTCCCGTTCTGACCCGCCCCGCCCCGCCCCGCTCCACACCGCTTAGCCCCGTCCAGCGTCGCCCAGGTCCTCAGAGCCCTTCTCATCCCCTCACAGCCCCACTCAACCTCGCCCCCACCATCCCTCAGCCTCCGCCCGCGCTTCACACTACGCCACGCCAGGCCACCTCCCGGGCGCAGGCCCTCACCCCCCCTCCCCCAGCCACCCACTGCACCACGCGTCGCCCGGGGGCTGGCTCTCGCCCGCGACCCTCGCCGCCGCCGCCCTTGTCTGTTCGGGGAGCCATGCGTTATCTGAGCCATTACCACTAACTAACTGCAGGCTAATGCGGCTGTAATGGATACCGTTGTGATATGCCACTGTCTGCCGAGATTACCGCTTCACGGGTGAGAGATAATACCAGAAGCATGTGCGCGACGCCTGTTCATATTGACGGGGGCGAAGAAGCTACAAGTGAGCAGATGTCTCCTCTCTCGAATTCTGAGCGTCTTCTTTCTACTCGTAGGACGCAGATAAAACAAGCCAAAGGAAATTCAAATTCACAACAAATCGATTAGCCACTTAAACTGCCCTTCTCGGGACTTAACAAAATTTGTTCCCAATTAATCGAAAAACTGAAGATTAATTAAGACACTGACCAACCAAATCACAAATAAATTGATTTGTGTAATTGGGAATTAAAAAAATATTTTATTAATTGTGTTGTTGCTGAAATTTGTAGTCTGTACTAGTGAAGGGGAGTTTGAACATCGTTTCGATGGCAAATAAAATTAACTAATTTCCTTCATAATGTACTGATTTCATCAAAAATATTTTTCGCTTAAATGAAAGTGTGATTGAAATTGAAAGTGAAAAGTTACTTGAAAGGCGAGATCCGAAGCTCTCCATTTCAATTTTATTTCCCACAAAATCTATGATTGAACGAATATTTTTCTTAAACACATACTCCCTTTAAAACAATCATAATCTATTTTATTGTATGATGCTTGTTAAAAACACAGAATCCTTTTACTTATTTAGATAAGTGAAGTTGTAGTATTTATTTACATACTTGTATAATTTAGGAAGATGTTTGCGTGTATGCACATTATATAAGAGCTGGAGACTCATTACCTTAACAATCTTGTTCCCTCAAACACGCAAAAGAGGCATAAATAAACTTTTCATCAACTGTGATATTCATTGTGTATCGTAGGAAAATAATGCAATATCTGAGAATCGACGTAATTGTTTACTGGTGCAAGAGGCACTCCAGGAAATGCAGTCGTGACATCGTGCAGAAGAATTGCCAACTGATGAACTCCCTATAGACACATTTTTTTCTGACATCATTATTTCTCCAAGATTGTAACAAGGAAACTACGTAGTTAATGAGGTACGCAGTAAGATGAGAATAACCTGAGAGTAGATTATATCCGACTCGACGGATAATATATTTGTTTCATACTTAGCCTGACACGATTGTCGTGACTTCATTAGCATTTTCTGTGTATTTACTTTTAATATTGTCGTCCTTGTTAGGCTAAAAAAATAAAATGTATTTATTGTACCTTTAAAAAAGAAAAACGAATTAAAAAATGTTTTTAGAGGCTAGTTTTAAGAAATCGTAAAAGTCTAAAACATATTTCATACTTTTGACAGACGAATATTTTCTCATAATTGCTTTTCTGCCAAACTAATAAACATGAAGACTGAAAGCTGTCAGTTCTATGTATCAATGAACCTTCGTCACCCGTCATGCCTGCCTTTTTCGTCCTCTCGTGGCGCGCAGGTCATTTATTCAATAGAAGCTCATCACGCTTGCGCCGGGGCTCCTGCAGCTAATGTGGCACAAAGGGGGAGTTTTAACTCAATTATCTAACGTAATTCTAACGTTAAAAACTTAACGTCAACATGTCACAAAACTTAATATAGATACATGTCCGACAATTTGATACTACAAAACATGAGTAAATTGTTCAAATTCAATGCATTAGCCATGCCAACTGGAAAACGAACGTTGGTATCCTGGTTTATGCTCAATTCCTTTGACTAATTCATTAACAAAGCGGTCGATGGTTTGAATAGCGTCTTTTACGACCTACGTATGAATTATTTCTATGTCACAAAACGATAACAGATGTCATGAATTAGGATTGAAACATCTTTTCATTTTTATTCAACATTCAAATTGTTATTGTTTGTTTTTATTTTCGACTCCGATACACACGAATCGACTGTACTCTCAATAAATCTATTACATCTATGCACATCTTGTGTCATTAAAATTTTTTGTACTTTTTATATCCATGTTGTTGTAAGTAACTTGGATATTCTATACTTTGAATAGAGCCAATGGTTTTGAATATTAAATTAAATTTTGTACTAGTACTTCAATTTAACACTAAGCATCTAGTAGAGGTAGTACATCTCTGATGAGATAAGATGGTCTCTCGCCTTTCATTTGAGAACTTTTGCGATGAGTTTTCATACCGCACACAAAAATAATTTAAAGTGATCTGGCATTGAGTGATAGAGAATGTGGGCTTGGCGATATCGAATATGAGAGCGTGTTTAGCGTTACGAATAAGAGCGCGTTAAAACATACGGCAATGTTAACATTTCTCACAGTTAATTAATGCATGGTACATTATGACTTAAGTTTCGTTTCAAGTATCATTTACATATACATGATAATTTACTAAATAAATATATTAGGTATTTAGTAAACATTTAAATGCCGAAAACTGTGTACGAGTCATATCGGGACAAAATTTTGAAGTATAATGTGCTAATATTTTCGAATACACTATCGTATTAATAAAGCGTATTTTTAACATATGCATTCTTCGCATGCAATTGCAGCTTTAGTAATTTGGCGTACGTTATCTTACTCTCCCCATATCATAGCTTCAAAAGGCGGTGTCGTAGACTTGACAAACGTCCTTTTCCAATTAGTTAAAAGACGGTTCTCGAGCGAACCCTCGGCGATACTTGACGTTGACTAGCGGAGGTGCTTCGCCGCCGGAGTAACTCAGCGCCCTGCCCCGCGGCGCCATTCGCCCGCCTTCCGGGTCGCCACCGCTGCCCCCTCCCCTCCCCCTCCCCTCCCCTCCCCTCCCCTGGCCTCCCCTCCTCCCCTGGCAGGCGCCCAGCGCCGTCGCCCGCACCTGGCGCACACGCGCGGCGCTCTCCCAGGCCCGACCGGCCCCGCCGGGGATCGAACCGCAGACGACGAGACAACCGCCAACTCGCCGCCATGCGGGCGTCCCTGCACTGGCGCGCGTGAACGTGGTTTGATGGCAACTTCTAGGGACAATCTTACCGAATGACCATTATCTGGAAGGATTTTTTTTGGGGAAACGCTAATTATAAAAACAGGGTGAAATTTCTCCTTCAAGTGGAAATATTAATAAATTGCAAGTAAATTCGGTGGTTACCGCAGAAATTGTACGGAAATCCTTACAGATAGGGAAAAATAATATTCCACAACATTTATTTTATTGTGGACGAAAACTTCTTTTTACCTATCCATATAAACTGTAAGTTACGAAACCTAAAATTGATCTCTCCTTCAACTTGAATGTGAGTTCATTATACTTTATAGTATTTATTTTATATTTTTGAATATTGCATACATTTACACATTTATTACTTTAATAAATATTCAAATAGATTCTGTTTTTTTTCAAAATTAAACTGAAGATTATTATCATAGTAAATATGTTTTGCTGAAAATGGCTTTTTTCTAATGAATAAATAATGTACAATATTGTATATTGTAAGATAATTTTAAAATAAGAGAGCGCTCTGTACCATGGCACCTGGGGTATGGAAGTTCATATCCCTTACACCAACATGAATTTTGATAAATGCAAGATTGTGGCGTATTTCCGACTTCTCCCGTTTTATCCGCCTCGCACACCACATCCTGTGCAATTTTACTGGCCTGTGTGCATACGGAATGTTGGTACTTTCTTAACATGAAAACGTGACGTTACAGTGAAAAGCCTATTGTCTCACGTGGGTTTGTCACGTGTAAAAGACACTTTTTCGAACTAAGATGCTAAACGAAGTTGGAATTTTGTTCCGATACACGTGCAGAGTAGAGATGAAACAAACAACGAAGCATTTAATAGAACAAAATAATAGAAGCATTTTTGTACTATCGTAGAAAAACATTAGTTTACACTTCGTGAGAAAAATTATAATTATTATTTTATCATGATTTAATAACGATATCAATTGCATGTTTGCCTCGACCTATTGATCTGGGGGGAAATTCAATTCTAATTGAGCAAAAAAAATTTCGTGTACTGAATACAAAAATAACTATGCCCGAGCCTTTCACATATTCTGTACATGACTTGCGATTTTCTGCTTTTGCCCTCGTAGATTCCCGCCGGCGGCCACTGGGCGTCGCCGCCGTCGCGGTCCTTAACCTAGGTCAGGGCCGCCGCGTTCGCTTCCGCCGTCGATGCGCGCGCACCACATACGCACTGGCCGCTCACCTGCTGGCTCACCTTGGGCGGCGATCGCCTCAACGAGGGCAGCCGCCGCCGGCACACCGCCGAAACACCGGCGAATCGCGCCGCGCCGCACCGCGCCCGCTCTGATGAAGGGCTCACGGATGAGGTTGCTCGGGGCAACTAGCACTACCAAGCCGTGTCTCTGACCGGGAGGCGCTAGGGTTCGAGTCCCGTCGGTGGACGGATGTGCGGCTCCAGCTAGATAGTTCAAGACGAATTCAGTCGCTGATTATCAGTATGTTCGCACCGGTAATTTTCGTGGTAACTCTTTTCAATACCAGGCCATATACCGAGACTATACCTTCACAAACGAGTGTACGATTTTTTCCTTCATTTTTTCCTTGTCAGCGATATTTCCTGAGCCATCTTCGTTCCCTCCTCTCCCCTTACATAAAAAAGTACTTGCACTTACATGCATTACACTACCACAAATGGGCAAGAGGCCAATCGGGAGTTTAGAGCTTGCGCCGGATGGGGCGCTGCCCATTGGTGGAGTTACCTGAAGACGGGAAGCCAACGTGTATGTCGGCGCCAGCAGGGGAGGAGTAACGCCACATCCCACGATATAACACGTACTACACTTACGAGACTAATGAGCATAACAGAAAAACATAAAAATGAAATAATCAATCAAAATTCAAAGGAATGATTTCAGCCGGGATAAGCGGGTGGAATAGCAATAGCAAAACCGCTGTGGATATTGGGCTTAATGTATTATAAGTGTAAATTAAAACCGACGTCGTATATAAAAGGGTGTACATCATAAATATACAGGTTTTAATTCGAGCTTGTTACATGTGTTCTAAGCAATAACGATTTCTCTTACTTGTCACGGCATTCAAGTTGTCTTATTCACTTGCGATAGTAATTAAAAATGTTGCGAAGAGGAAATTAGATTTAGGATTGTGATAATAAGATTGAAGTAGATCTGACACTTCAGACATCTGATGGTGGTATAAAATAATTTTAATTAAAAATATGAATTAAGACAACTCAACACCTGCATACGAAGGCTATTTTTTGTACAAAGATCCGTATATTAATACTGTTAAAATTATACCGTACATGCGCTCGTGTTGGCATGTTGGCTGCTGGCGTTCTTTGCGTAGAGTCCCATTGAATTTGCATTCACGGTGTCAGTTTGCATCCTTCATCCGTTTCGAAACAACAAGAATGAAGAACTGTGTAGGGTATGGGGACAACGCAATGAGTGTAGCACAAGCCCAAAAATTGGCGCCATTACTCAAAGAATATGGAAAAATGTCCATCATGAATCCTCTGTCATTGGTCATCATTGACGTAGGCAAATCCGCCCCACTAGAGGATTCACAATTTCTAACTTGTCATAGGAATGTCTGCAAATGTCAAGATCAACTCTGTTTAAAATTCCATCTGATAACTTTCAGCTCAATAAAATGCTTACGCTTGAGGAACACTGTAACGGAATCAATTGAAATAATTCACTGCTTTCATTTGAAACATGGCTATGTTATTCGCCATTTTTTTCCATTCACTGCTGTATTTCCACCTACAAATACTTCAAATCTCTCTTAAAACAGAGCAAAACAGCAAAAAACCCGCGAATTTATTATCTACAATGATTGTGTGAATTAATTTTCTTATAGATAATATCAGATTAAAATAATATTGTTTTAATGCCACAACTGTTTGAAGCAAGTTAGGTTATCTCTCTCCTCTCACCTTTCGTGTCAATTGCAAAAGCTTGTAAACGATTAACTCCTTCCAAAATTGTAAAAGCATGTCACAATAACACATTCGGAAACACGGAGCACGTCGTATCAGTGCGACTTGATTTACGAACGATCTACGCTTGATATATGAAATGAGCGTTGGCTTTCGGACCAATATTGCTTCACAATGTTTCTTCGTTGCATCATACCTTTTTTTGTCGCCACACCCTCGCACTTTCGCTACTGGATTCTTTTTACTGCAACACGTCTACGCAGGACAGTTTGTTTGGAAATATTTAAAAATGAGAACAAAGAAAATCGAACTATTGTTGAAAGCATACTAACATTTGGAATAGAGAACTGAACACTGATATATACTATTTGTAGAGTTGAGGCGGCTGTATTGAGGTGCTGTGGAATGTACAGAACACAGACAATTGGAAACGATGATATCAGATAACACATCATAAATCTATATCTCATGAATAGATAGTATGTGAAAGTGTAGATACATATGGAGGACAAGATCATGCTGAGTAGAACGTAGAGTACGATTTGCCTCAAATGTCCTCGACTAGTCTCCTCGAAGAAGTTGAAAACGAGGAAGACCCCGCAAAACGTGGATCATAGAGCATTAAGAGTCTTTAAGATAAAGAATAATTTCCGATTTAGCTCTAATGGGCCAAACAACGTTGAAAAGGCAACAAGAGGCAATCACTGACAGGAGTAAAATATCAAAAGTGAAAGTAAGGCGTTAAAATGTGTAAAACATCTAAGTAATTGTAAGTAATGGTAAGTAGGCATAAAGTGTATCGCAAAAAACAATGCATTGGAAACTCTCCTTCAATATCGCGAAAAAATTAATATTATGAACTAAAATATTTCAACCTATTTTAAACGATATTTACGAGAATAAATTGTACTTGCGAATTGCCTATGAAAATACAGAAAATATTCAGCAATTGAACGAAATTTAAACGATGGCTTTCAAATTCTGTTAAGATGTTTCAAATAGCGCCAAACATATTTTATTTCCATATTAACTAATGAAGAAATTATCCTCAGAAATTTCCAAAGGGGTGTTTCCATGACAATGGAATTCTGAGAAATATCTATGACTCGATGTGGGTAGATGACCGCAATACTGCTAATCGCAACCTGTGGAAACAACCTTAGTGCACATCCTGAGAATCGACAAGCGTCAGACGCAGCCCAGGTGGCTGCATGTTGACTTATGAGGATGTAATTACGCGTTTCTGCGATTAAAGCGGATATGAATAAAGTGTGTACATTGATGTTGCATCGCTGGAATTTTATAATGTCTTCCTTTACTACGTTTCTTCCTAAATGTCAGAGGATGAGCTTCTGGTTTCCACATCTGACGCAAGAAATCGCAGTGAATGGAAATGAGCATCCACAACCACACCATGACCCTGAATCGACTGACAGCTGCAGAAATGTCAGCTTGTCGCTTAAACGAAGTGTTGGGTCGAAGAAATAGTTTTCGTAACTCAACATTTAAAATATGTGTTTTTTGACGTGATATCTCACGTCTTGGTACAAAATACGGTACACATGTCAATTTCTCGTGTAGGTAGAGACACAGAGGGAGAGACCGACACACACACAGGGGGAAGTAAATTAGTTTTTCAGAACCGTAAGTGAATTAATGTTTTTAATGATATTTACTTATATTTTGATTTTATTATATTTTTTTAGTTTCCTGCCGCTAAGTACAAATATTTTATCTGGTTTTTCGGCCAAACTGAGTTGTTTTTATTATGTTTCCCTTTAATTTATTCTACTAAAACCTCAAATTTAATGGTTTTATATACGAACACGAAGTATTAGAAGGCCACCGCTGGCGGGCGAGCGGTCCCATCTCGGCCCCTTCCGCACATGAACGATGTGACTCACGGGCGATGCGAACACACGCGTCTCCTCCCCCTCCCCCGGACCGCCAGGCTGCGCCACGCCCCCGCTGGCTGGCGGGGGACAAGCCGTTGGGCAAGGAATCGCCCGCCTGCGTCGCGTCGCGTTCGGGCGATCCCCCCGCGCGGACACGCGGACTAGTGCTTGCGGCATCGCCAGGTCGTAAATCACGTTTTGAAACCCAAAGGGTGCTCCAGCCCTGCGCCGCCCCCGCGCCGCCCCCCGCGCCGCCCCCGCGCCCGCCCCCGCGCCCGCCCCCGCGCCCGCCCCGCGCCCACCCCCCGCGCCCGCCTCCCGCGCCCGCCCCCCGCGCCCGCCCCCCCGCGCCCGCCCCCCGCGCCCGCCCCCCGCGCCCGCCCCCCACGCCCGCCCCACGCGCCCGTCCCCCGCGCCCGCCCCCCGCGCCCGCCCCCCGCGCCCGCCCCCCGCGCCCGCCCCCCGCGCCCGCCCCCCGCGCCCGCCCCCCGCGCCCGCCCCCCGCGCCCGCCCCCCGCGCCCGCCCCCCGCGCCCGCCCCCCGCGCCCGCCCCCCGCGCCCGCCCCCCGCGCCGGCCCCCCGCGCCCGCCCCCCGCGCCCGCCCCCCGCGCCAGCCCCGCGCCGCCCCCGGTGCGGGGCGGAGTCGAGTGGAGAGCGAGCTGCCGGTTGCAGAGTGTAGACAACACCGTCCCAGGATCCTGGCGCAACGTGAGCGCCCGAAAATCGCGATGCGTTGCGTTGTCACCCACACCTCGCCTTCAACGATCGCTTCTCATTTCTTGATTGCCTTTTGAGCTTCTCCACTCTATTTTCCTACCTGCCTTTTCCTGCTTCACGCTCGTACATCTTCGTCTTTCTTCTTTGCTCTTCTCAATTTATTTGTATCTCGCACTTTTATTGCTTCTGTTCTCTATTGCATTGCATTTCTCTACAATATCTTGCCTGTGCGTGCGGTACAGAGAGCTCGGATGTCGTCTTCGGTCTTTCATCGTTGTCTTCTTCTGTCGTGAATTACTTTTTATTACTCTTGCATTTCTATTATTTCACTTTCTTTCCCCTTTTTTTCTCTTCGCTTCTAATTATCTTTGCATCTACTTATCTTTGCATATATCTACCGTGTCTCTCAGTACCTACATATTTTACAAAATCTTTCCTCTCTCTCTCTCTCTCTCTCTCTCTCTCTCTGTCTCTCTCTTTCTGTCGCTCTCTCTCTGTCTCTCTCTGTCTCTCTGTGTCTCTCTCTGTCTCTCTCTGTCTCTCTCGCTGTCTTTCTCTCTGTCTCTCTCTGTCTCTCTCGCTGTCTTTCTCTCTGTCTCTCGCTGTCTCTCTCGCTGTCTCTCTCGCTGTCTCTCTCGCTGTCTCTCTCGCTGTCTCTCTCGCTGTCTCTCTCGCTGTCTCTCTCGCTGTCTCTCTCGCTGTCTCTCTCGCTGTCTCTCTCGCTGTCTCTCTCGCTGTCTCTCTCGCTGTCTCTCTCGCTGTCTCTCTCGCTGTCTCTCTCGCTGTCTCTCTCGCTGTCTCTCTCGCTGTCTCTCTCGCTGTCTCTCTCGCTGTCTCTCTCGCTGTCTCTCTCGCTGTCTCTCTCGCTGTCTCTCTCGCTGTCTCTCTCGGTATCTCTCTCTGTCTCTCCAATTCTCTCTCTGTGTCTCTCCAATTCTCTCTCTGGGTCTCTCCAATTCTCTCTCTGTGTCTCTCCAATTCTCTCTCTGTCTCTCCAATTCTCTCTCTCTGTCTCTCGCTCATATAAAATGCATATTCTCTTTCTCTATCTCGCCATCTCTTACTCTCTCCCCACCCCATTTCTCTCCGCTCGCTTGCGCGCGCTCCCCCCACACCTCTCTCCTTACCCCCTCTATCTCTTTCCTATTGGTATTTCTTATATTGATTTGCTCAATCCCTTCGATTCCTTCACATTTCATTTACTTTTCATTTGTTATCCATTAGGTTTCTTCCCGCACATTTCGTATAATTTCTTTAGAATAACTTCCTCAGTTCTCGTGGCAGAGTCTACGGTATTCCCTACGTCTTGCTGTCTGTTATCCAACTACTATCTTTCACGCCCCACCGTCCAAACCAGGCAGGTCCTGTCACGTTGACCATTACAATCGATGGACCGACATCCTTACTTCGCAAATCACTCTCTCATGTTCTTCACTGTTCAAGCTATCTCTTTCTCGCCTTGGCCCTCACCGACATTGCTCAGGCCAGAAATGTTACTGAATATGTCGTTGTCTCTAATCTTTCTTTGTTCTCACTCTTCTGGTGCTTCCGGAAAATCTTCATCACTCTCATAGGGGGAATTACTTGTTTAAGCAGTAAAGAAGTGGTTCACGCACTCAGTGTTTCAAGTTATTCATTTTTTTGTTAGTGAAATGCAAATAAAACCTTTCTAAATTGCTTTCAAGCGGAATGTTAAAATATTAATGAAATTATCGACTGGCCGTTGAATTAGCCTTGTAACACGACTAAAATAAGACATCTTAATTGTTTTACGTATTCCGAGTTTTTGAAGTAAAAGATCACTGTAGATGAAGTGATGGCAATGTTTACATAACTCGCTGTTGAATATTACGAAGACCAAATAGTTTACAGAACGAGTACAGGACTTAACATTCTTTTCATGAACTCTTTTCGTTTTCTTTCAGACGGATTGCAGAATACCAGTTCGCCAACGCTGCACCTCTTTGAACTTGCCTGAATATTAAGATGTTTGAAGTGGGTGGAAAGTGGTTGTTTTGCTGCCTTAAGAAACTGGGTTTTTAAATTCATGTGATACATTTCGTGGCCTCTTTTGTTAAAGCCAAGGTTTTCGAATGTCGTCAACCAATCGTAAACAATATTTCTTACTTACGAAATTAATCATCTTTTAAAGCTGCAATGGATTTATTTACCCTAAGAAACTTCAACTCAATTTAAACAAGATCTTTATTTCTAAACGGAGATCATAATTGAAAAGCAAAGCACCATTGCTGTAGCGAATGGAGACTCTCATTTCCCATATCACAAGAACTATAACTATATACGTACATACAATTTGCTGGTTCTTTAATTATTTGATGTGGAAAAGTTTGCTAATTATATGAAAAATTTCTCTAGAATTTCTCTAACCCGGTCTCTAGAAAATCGGTCGTCTAATAGATACTTATATTTTCAAATTGTATATAAAGGGAGACAAGTTTGATATCAATCTCCTATGAGCGACCATTGATTAAATTGAAGTAACATTAGATTGATTAATTAATGACTGATGTTCCCGGGTCAACTGCTATTTTTATTAGTCTCGTTAGTGTAATGGACGTCTTATCCTGGGAGTGTTGCAGTGTTCTGGCAAGGGGCATATCGAGCGCCCATATAAACATCGGTGTGTGGGGCATTTTGCCCACCAGACACCGTCCCCAGCTCTCTCTAAGCCCCCGACCGGTCTTCCGACATGTGTGGTAGAAGAGGGAAATGTCAGTGTATAAAGGTTGAGAAGGAAAGATCGTGGGCAGACCCTGTATCACCCCTTTTTGGGGGTGAATACTCTCGACTGTCGGGTGAAGCGTCGAAGGCTGACGTGCCGACTTGTCGACCATTTTGTCATGATCTTCCTCAGGGCAGGTCTACCCTTCCTCAGGATAGATCAGACCTGAGGAAGACCACGACAAGATGGTCGAAACGTCGGCCCCGGACAGCAAAAAGCAAGCCTCTGGCCGCGGAGAGCAGTTTTAGGATACTGCTCCGGCATTCGCTGGTATTAAACAGAGAAACCAATAAAAACTACCTCTTAGTGGATACAGTCTTTAGAATTCTCTTCCAGACAGCAGCGGCTGAATTCGAGCTAGCACTTTAGCTATTGTGGAATCTTTACTACCGTCGGGGCTCGAAGCCTGGGACCAGCCGGTCAGTGTCCCGCTGAAGAGACAGCGGCAATACTGGCTTTGGTCTAACACTGAATTCGAGCTAGCACTTTAGCTATTGTGGAATCTTTACTACCGTCGGGCTCGAAGCCTGGGACCAGCCGGTCAGTGTCGCGCTGAAGAGACAGCGGCAATACTGGCTTTGGTCTAACACAACCGGTAGTGATATATGAGTGTGTTGTGATACGCTTGAAAATGTAGTAATAAAACAATGTTTTCAAACATCGTATCACATCGTATAGAATGATTATAGTATACGTATGTAGTAGAATGATTTTTTACAAATTCTCATTAATTCTGTCAGATAATTAACACAATTCTTCCAATAGATAACCGTGTTTCTGCTGCCTGATACTACGTCGAAATTGTGAAGGTGCAAGATTCTTCCTCCTGTTTGTTCTCGAGTCCTGCATCTGTGCTGCTACGTTTTCCGCATCGCACCTCACACACAGAGACGAAACCAACTGTGTCATTCAACGGCCAATTATATTGCGTCATGATTAATTGCGAGTTTAGGTTCAGGTCTTGGGGTGATGTCACGCAACTTGCTTAACCGTAACCAAATTTGACTATTTTTTTCTAATGACTAGTACGTGTAAGATTTGAAACACATCATTCAAACATAACCTTCTCTCCTTATTCGCGTTGTAGACCGAGGAAGTTTTTCCCAAGGCCTCCAAGGCTAGTCGCTGAGAAATCTAAAATTCATTTTTATTCCACATACTCGCACTTGCTTATTTCCTTTGTGAAAGAGTGACAGTTGCAAACTATTTTTCTACGTATTAGCAAAACATTAGTGTCAAGAAAAGGGCCAGAGTAAGATGTCTTTTTAAATGTTGTCATGTATACGCGAAGGACTTTCAAAGGTTTTTCTTTGAAGACATCATTGCCACTTGCAAGTTTATAAAAACATGAAAAAAACAACCTGTGTAAGATAAAGTTTGTAATGAGTCCCTCCGCACAATCATATCAAAATTACAGTTTCATTATATGTAAGGAATGTTTTTATAAACGGGACAAAAACGTATGGGAACGTACTATTCTATTATTGAATGTGTTTAACAGTACTTGAAGCACATGGAGAGGTTGTTCATGCCATAAGGAAGTAATACCTACGAGAAGTATTTCAAGACTATGATGTAGTAATTGGTATACTTTACACACTGGTATGAAGAGTAATATTACACCAGAGAGAAACGTGTGAATAGCGAAAATAGCATACAAGTGCAACAGCAATAACCCTTACATCGACTTTCGTACTGTACTTTTCTATAAATGACAAATGAAAATTTATAGAAGTTGAGTATAGAAGTATTATTTGTGTCTTTTTTCGTACTTCATTCAGACTCGTTAATTCCATTCATTTCCATTCACTATGTTAGTTTTTTTCTATCGTTGCGGTTTACCGTCACTATCTACAGATCGTCTCACTGTTTGACACACACTGGACATTACATAAGTCTCAATCCTTTACTTTAAACATCGCTGGGGTTAGTCGGGAACCTGCACTACAATTAAGGTGTATCATAAAGACTATTATTATAAGAGCTGCAGGCAACTAATAAATAATTATGAACAAAGGGAGCAGAAAATTACTCATTGAAACATTTCATATTAAACTAGGCAAACAAAAATATTATTTTAAAAACTTTATTTTGGTCTTCTATTTCTGCATTGTCAGTTATCTCAAGATGGTGAGCTATCATGTTGCCCTTTCTTCTTTTTGAGTATGTGTTTGAACTTCGTTTTTGCATCTACCTGTTAACAACTTCACTTTTGTGCACAAATATTGAGAACATTTTTAGGAAAAATTTACACGACTTATGATTAAATGCAAAATGAATACGTACGCATATACATTCTAACTCACAGATGCAAGTTGTATGTGTATATTTTGCATTGAGCTAGATGTCAATCCAAAGAAGTGAGGAGATGCATAGATTGAGTCAACAGATGAAACCATAAATACTTCCGTTACAGTCCCAGAGATGTTACAAATTTTTCACAGATAACCGATAACGTCAGAAAGGTTAACAAATTCGGCATCTGAAACTTCGTAAATAAAATGATTATCAAATAAAGAATTATATTTTCGGGAAAGTGAAATTCATCTTAATAATTTAGCAGTAGGAGCTTTTAGACAATATTAAGTCGACACGTAGGTGAGAGAAAGATGGAAGCTGTTAAATTTATAAGGTTACGGTTCCATTAGTTTTCCTAATACAGTGCCAGTTTCAGTAAAAAGAACAAAAAAATCTCTGAATTATCTCGTTCATTGTGTAATAAAATGTTACCACATTCGCATGCAGATGAAAAGTAACGAGCACATTGCCTCTAAAAAAGAAAACCAATGCGCTGCCTTCGCCTTCAGCTGCCGGGGCGATCAGAGGCAACGGGCGCTCATCGCCACCTGCCTCGCGCCGCCCGGTGGTTAGCCGCCGTCCGGCGCAGCTCTGCGGTCGCGACGGCTTGTTACCCTCGCCCCGCCGAGGGCCGCACGCCCAGCGCCGCGGCTTTCGACGCTCCGGGAGGTCTTTCGCGTCGTTTTCGCCTTACGAAGGGGAGGTCTGTCCGCCTTACGAAGGTGCGTGGTCAGAGCGATTTTCTCTCATTGAATCCCGGGCGTCGAAATCCCCACGCGTCGGCAATAAATTTTACTGGCGATTTTCGCTTCTAGCGGGCGGACGCGCACCACAAAGGCCTGTGAAATGGTACTAGATTGCCCAACGCGCAAGGAAGTCGTGACCGGTAAATTGGAATGATGTGGGAACAGCGTGTGTCACAAAATATTTTTAAGAGCGAAGTAGTAGCTAAAATAGTACGTAAAATATTTTTTACTGAATAAAGTAATTATTTTCGTAACAAAAATCCAGAAGTTGAACATAAACATGTGGTGCATTTGATTTCAAGCTCTACGTTTTGTTGTCTATCTGGCACGACTAATCATTATATTTTACAACAGTAATAGTAATTTCTCGTTTCCATATATTATTTAGAATATTTCCAGTACTTATGTTACAGAGAATAAGAAAAATCTCTAAAGAAGCTTTCAAATTAAAATTGTGTTACATTTTTACTGTTATTTCTATTTTCCAAATCCATTTTACTGCTTATTCCGTTATAACGTACCATTGAAATCTTTAAATTTATCATTTCTCTGAAAAAGCTTTCTTGTAACGAGGTACAAGTAGCTTTTCTTCTTATCTTGACAACTCCATCGCTTGTTTGGCAAATCTAAAGACTTCTATCCAGAGACTCCAAGCTGAATATTGCTAATTCATTCCAATATTTTCTAATATGTTAACATAAATCAAAATTCTTAAGATTGCCGAAGTGTAATGAGTGCCTGAAGTTTACAAAATTCTCTTTAGAAATTCTTTCCTCTGAGTTTTTTTAATCTAGACTGACAGCAAATGGGCTATTCTTGTTCTCCACGTATGAAGCCACATCCGGGTTTAGAAGTGCTTGAAAAAAGAAAAATCGTGGCGACGAGCGACGCATCTTTTTCGGAATGTACAGAAACTGTGGAGAGGCCCTCGAGCGGCCGGGTGGGCGGGACGGGGGGCGGGACGCGAAGCGGGGGGCTCTCCGGGAGGTGGCGGTCGCGTCGCGCGGAACTGCGCAGTTTCACAAGGGCGCTCTCCACGCAGCGCCGCCGCCGCCGCCGCCACCACCGCCGCCGCCACCATCGCCACCATCGCCACCACCGCCACCACCACCACCACCACCACCGCCACCACCACCGCCACCACCACCACCGCCACCACCACCGCCACCACCACCACCGCCACCACCACCGCCACCACCACCACCAACGCCACCACCACCGCCGCCACCACCACCGCCACCACCACCACCGCCACCACCACCACCACCGCCACCACCACCACCGCCACCACCACGACCACGACCACGACCACGACCACGACCACGACCACGACCACGACCACGACCACGACCACGACCACGACCACGACCACGACCACGACCACCACCACGACCACGACCACCACCACGACCACCACCACGACCACCACCACGACCACCACCACCACCGCCGCCGCCGCCGCCGCCGCGCGCCACCACCACCGCCGCCACCGTCGCCACCCATCGCCACCACCGCCACCACCGCCACCACCACCGCCACCGCCACCGCCACCGCCACCGCCACCGCCACCGCCACCGCCACCGCCACCGCCACACCACCGCCACCACCACCACCGACACCACCACCACCACCACTACCACCACCACCACCACCACCACCACCACCACCACCACCACCACCACCACCACCACCACCACCACCACCACCACCACCGCCGTCGCCGCCGCCGCCATCATCACCACTGCAACTGCCACGGCCGCCACAATGAAGCCAATAAAGCCGCCAATAAAGCTACCGCCACTGCCATTGCCGCCACCACTGCCCGCCGCCGCCACCACCGCCGCCGCCCCAACAGGCGTCCTGTTCCTGGAGGCGGCCGCTGGAGGGCCCTCCTCCGGCGCTCGAGCTGCAGCTGCCTCTGGTGGCGAAATTTCGAGAGCGCGCGGCGCCAACGGGTCGGCGATTGGCCAAGAAATCGACTTTTGTGTGAGAAGAGGTTCGAATATTGAAATAAAATAAAATGTGAGAATAAACAATCGCCTCTTCCCAATAAAAAACGTCGAAAAAATACGACGATAATGCAAAATATTCGCTCTTCATCTGCAGCCTCTCTAAGAGGGAGATATTAATTTCCGTTCTCCAAGCAATGCCAGAAGAATGCCTGAGTAGTACATAAACAGACTTGTAAAAGATCGCGCACAACCTTCCCTTCCTCATCAGTGACCCTTGTCCCCCTCTACCCCAACACACTTACTCTTACAGGCACTATATTGCACATATGACCAGTAGGGTGATGAGAACTTGTCCTCATTGGGTGCCACTTTGTAAAGATCATTGAAAGGGATAATTTCCCTTAGAGCAAGCCGACATATAGTCCGACGTCCAATCTCATTATCTAGCAAGGACGAACACCGCCACATCCGGCACGTAAAATTTAAATTATTATAATTTACAGAACTAATTACTTCAGTAGTGAGAGCTAAATTCATTTTCATTCATATTCCATTTTATTAAAAATATAGTGTTTGTAAACGCTCTCTTAATTATATTTAATTTGTCAAATTCCATATCGAACACGTTGTTACATCAAACCCCGAAGTATAAAATCCGACTTTCGTCATATTGCTCATTATATCTGTGATGTAAATTTGTTCAACGAAGGTTCCGCAACTTCATATAAACGGGAAGCGTAATTTTATGAAATCCACTCGAAGCTGGCGAAACTGCATGCTAACCAGACGCGCAGCGCTTTCGCCGAAATCCGCGCTCGACGGCTGCTGTGTGCGCAGCAATGCGTCAGTGCGCGAGCGTCTGGCCGGCGGGCGGCCCCGCATGGCCGCGGGGCGTCGCCGGGAGGTCGCCTCGGCGCCGATGACGCCGCCCGTTCGCCATGCACACTGGGCCGAAGACGCGAACTACATCGGAATGAAAATGTGGTTGTGTGTCAGTAGATGGAGTTAGTGAGCGAGTGCCTCCGAGATTTTTTATGAAGTGGCGTTACGGAAATGATTTAAATCCATTTCTTTTAAATGGGTTTTTTAAATCCATTTCTCTTTAAATCCATTTCTTCAACTTCTTTCACTGGGAAGACGGTAGGTTGAACATATCGTTGTATTTTATTTCAAAATTCCGCTCTTTGATCTAACAAACGTCGATTGATTGATTGTTTTTAATTACTTTAGTCATTAGTCCCGTTGGTAGCATGTTATATCCGGGAGGTGGTGTTCCTCTTTTCCCGCTCTGATGTGAGAGACCCCGCGGACCTACACGTCGGCTTACCCCCCCCCCCCAGAAGTCGCATCTCGTGGCATAGCCTCAGACTGGACAAACTCTGTTCTCCCGACTGATCGCCCGATATGTAAGTGTGAGCTGAACGGGTGTAAGGGCAGATAAGAGGACAAGGACGACGAATGGTCCGATTAACAATTACGGGATTTTCTTTCCATGGTTTCTGAAAAATTTTACAAAACATTCTATATTTTCATAGAATATAAATACTCAGGTATCTCAGAATAAATGTTACAAATATCTAGGGCAATATGGAGGGGGGTCGAAACTATTTTCTTTTTGCCAAAGAACATGTAGTAGGAAATTGCATATACTACACACGTGACGTTTTTCCCTGCTTTTTAGGCAGCTCTTTGTACACCAAAGATCGACCGCTTACTTACTGACCCAGTCAAGGAGATTTCCTGTAACTCCTGGACGTCTGAGCACGCGAGATTGGCTAATAATCAGGGTAAAATGTCACATGTGTAACTCGTTACATGAATTTCCCACTACATGTTCACTGGCAAAAAGAAAACAGTTTCGATCCAACTACATGTTTTAGAAGTTTGTTTCATTTATCTGAGTCATCCTGTAGAGCTCTTGGGTATAGGAGAGGAAAGAAGCTAATGCTTTGTTCTCCCCTTTCTCGACAAGTCATCGCAGTAATTACTTCTCTTTGTCACTATATGAATCTGAGGGATACATGATGAAGGCAGATGAATGAGTTTGTCTAAATTGTTTAGGTGATGGCATAAAGAGCCAACTTTACCCTAAGCACGGGCTAAAAACGCCTCTGATTTGCAAAAACTCCAAACCGCAATCTTAGGCTCCGCGTACACTTTTGTTTTATATTATTAATTTATTAATAAACCAGGCAACGCAATGAATCTCATCGGCATGCACTACTGAGAATGCAGATTTCAATCCCGTATAAATCCCTCCCTTCGCCCCAAACAACAACTTTTAAGGAGAAAAAATAGGTATTATTATGTAACCCTAAAATCGTCACCCCTTAATAAACAGTTAAAAATATCTCATTTCATGTTTGTTGCATAGTATCATACATTACATCAGGTCAAGTCGTAAAGAGGCAGAAAATGCATTTATTTTATGGCTGTCATCGTGAATGTCCTCAATGTGCATTAGATTACGAAGTAATTAAGAAGTTTTCTAACGCCCAGGCAGTAAAGCGTTGTCTTTACTTGAACATCAGAAACGAAAAACTTCCAGGATTTTTTTGAATAATCTAAAATCTAAAATTATATTTTGCTATCTCGACAGACCCAACAGAAAAGTTCACTTAAGTTGCAAAACCCTGTAAAGGTACGGTCTCTGTGGATTCGTGTTCGGCCGGATACACGTTCGGGCGCTATTTCGTTACGATTTGAGCAATGTCATGTTATATAACTAATTACAGGAAAATATTTGCAGCCGAAAACGCCAAACTGCATTTCTTCTTCTAGTGGCCAGTCTTGATTGATTATTTGGGGTTTCCTGATTCCGCGCGTCAGCTGCGTTGGTGAATCTTTGCTGCGGTCAAGTGCTATAGCTTTACCATAAGTGTAGTGCGTTTTTTTTATCAAAGATGGTGGCGGTGTTGATGCCCCACTGGATGGTGAGAACCGGCGCCGACCTACATGTCGGATCTGCCGGGACAAGCTCTAGACACTCCTCATGTGTACTAGTGTAGTGTCTGTAAGACCAAGTGTGTGTAAGTAAGGGGAGAGGAGGAAGAAAGAAAGAAAGAATGCGCGCAGGCAGTGGCCGTTTGTTAGCGTTCTTATGCGGCATTCACCTGGTAGTGATCGGAGAAACCACGGAAAACTACCTTTCAAAACAGCCGGCCGCTGAAATTCTCCTCGAGACGACCTAGATATCTAGGTACTATCAAAAATCCTGCCACTGTCGGGCTAGGACCTCCCTGTCAGAGGCACTACAATGACATCAGTTGACACCGCGAGCCATCTCCGCTGATGAACCCCAGCGCTGTCGCTGGGTGACATTTGGGCCCACTGCTCGGGGGCGGAGGCGGCCTTGCCTGGGCCGCGCGGCCTTGCGGCGGTTCGCGCCGGCGGCGGCGGCGGCGGCGGCGGCGGCGGCGGCGGCGGCGGCGCGTACCTCCGCGTAAAGACGTCTCCTCCTCGCCGCCCACGCGCCGCCTTGGCTTCCCAAAACGCGCGCCGCGGCGAATCCGCCCGCGGAGAAAGCCGCCACCTGCCGCGGGCGACGCCGGCGGCGAGGCCGAGTCGGCGGAGCCCCTCGCCCTCGCCCCCGCCCCCGCCCCCGCCCCCGCCCCCGCCCCCGCCCTCGCCCACGCCACAGGGCGCTCGCTCAAGGCGCGCCCGCCAAGGCCCCCTCTAATCACAAAGGGCCCCATAAAAACCAACGCAGCCGCCTCGCCGAAACGAGCGTTTGTAGCATTGTTCGTTTTAAACATCTTGTAGCGTATTGGCAAATAAGTTAGTGCCGAGTATCGTCGAGTACCATTCACACCGCAGGCCTCAGGCAGAGGGAGTGAATAGGCGTGTGTGGTGAATAGGAGGAGAGGGGAAATTCTGATGATGCGAGCTCGAAAGTGCTAAACTGTGTATTTTTGGCTTCTGCTAATACGCTAATAACTCGTAAGAAAAAAGTTATAGAAGATATTCATATCTTGTATCCCTGTGAATATTGAACTAATCTTCTAGCGTGAATATGCAGACAATACAACTTTTGTGATATTTATGATCTGATATGGAAATTAACTTCCGCTAACCCCAAAATTGAGAATGATTATAAGAAACTAATAGACAATCTTATTTCCATAAAAACTGCGTATCAAATTATTCATTCAATGATTTTCATTATTTGTGTTAAAATATGCGTGACTTTTCAACGAATTTTAAGTATTTGGAATATATTTTCTTTACAGTAACTATGGCAACGTATCAAAGAAAATTTATCAACCACTATCCCAAAGGAAGGGCTTTAGATTTATTATATTGACGTTTAAATGTGTATGCTTGTCTTCAAATAACATACCGATAAATTACTTCGACATAGTGTCTCACACCAACAAGCAACACGACAGTTTAGAGCTCTAACACCGGTTCTCACGCCGATATAACATTTTGTCGAACTCGTATAAATCGTGCTACAAGAAATGTATTCACACATTCCGAATCGCGTGGCCATCCCGCATTCTGCTGCTCGCGGAGCGTCGCAACGCCCTCCGGCGCCGCAGGGGCAAAACCGCCGGCCGGCGGCGGTGGTGGCGGCGGCAGCGGGGGGGGGCGGAGGGGCTGCGGGGAGCAAAAAGCCCCGCGCGGGCGGAATCCGCGCGTGTGCGCCGCACGTTCCTGCGGAGCGTGCAGGATTCCGCCCGCGCGTATTATCTCCTTGTACGGCGGCGGCGGAGGCGGCGGCGCGGCGGGCGCTGTGGAGGAGGGTGGGCGGGGCGGCGCGAAGCGTGGCGAGGCGTGGCGGGTGGAAGCGGGGAGGGAAGAAGCAGGGAAGTTCGGGGCGGGAAGTGGAGAAGCGGGGAAGATTTGACCGAACAGTGTGAAGGAGCGGGAAATGGTGGGGCGGGGAGTGGAGAAATGGGGGAGGATTGGAAGAGCGGGGAAGAGTGGGGCGAGTAGTGGAGCAGCCAGGGAATGTTGTGGTTGGGAGTGGAGAAGCGGGGTAGGGCGGGGTGTGGGGTGGAGGTGTGGGGCAGGTTCGGTCAGGGTGTGGAGGAGCAGGGAAGGGTGGAGCAGGGAGTGGAGAGGCGGGGAAGGGTGGAGCGGGGAGGGGAGAAGCGGGGAAGGGTGGAGCGGGGAGGAAGGAGCGGGGAAGTTTCGGGGCGGGGGTAGTAGAGCGGGGAAGAAGTGGGTCGGTGCGCCTTAGGTAGGAGTGAGGCGGGGCGCCATGGTACGGAACGTGACGTAGCGACGTGGTGCAAAAATTCGCAGAGGCGCTGGGTGGCGCACAGCGGCTCGCGGTGGTTAGGGCGACGCAACGAGTGGGGGGGGGGGGGCGGCCCGTAGAATCGGGTGCTGTGAAACAGGCGTAGCGGGGGCACGGTGAGGCATAGTGTGGCGTGTTGTAGCGAAGCGGAGTGGGCGCCCCGTGCGTGGCCGTAAGCTTGCACCTGGGCTGGCGGAAGCGACCGCGCTCGCCTCTTGCGGATTTAGAGGAGCGATTGGTGACGTGGCGGCTACTGAGCTATCCTTCCACTTGATGATGGACTGAACAATACAGGTTAAAACGGCTGCCATTATATTATCGGTTTATTTAGGAGAAAATACTCTCAACCGAGAAGTGTTAACTCAATGGTCTCTCATTCACAATTATGCACGTTTGTTCGATCTGGGGGCTGTTGGGGGATTTTCGGAAGAGAGAATTAGCATTGGTTGCATCACGTACGCATGTATTATGTGCCTGAAAGTTACCCGGAATAGTAAATTCTTCGATGATTCTCTCTTTATAAAAACTTGACAGCTAGCAAAGCCGGGATATTAACTCCACGTAGAAAGGTATATGGACTTACAGGGGGGCGTAGAGTTCTAAAAATAATTGTCTCGTATTATCTTCCTCCCATTCGCAACATAACCATCACAATTCATCCCGAGTCCTGCCATTACAAAATGAAATTGATTTAAAATGTTTTTATCAAGTATGAATAGCTACGTACTATAGAAATATTGGTTTTTGATAAATACAATTCCCTGTTCGATGTCATTGGATATGCGACATTCATTGATAATGTCAATGTAGTCTTATTGTACGAGTATATTAATAATATCTCTAGGCATTTATTTTATCCTTAATAAATTCATTTGCATTTCTTGTGTATTCGTGGAGAGTAAAGACGAGTTTTCTCTCAGTGAAGAGCATTACCAGGGAACAAAAGTCTGTGTTTCCGTTGGCTGACGACTAGACGACACTAAGAAGCACAATTGATGCTAGTTGCTGATACAGCCACCTGTAGCGTAGTAGTTTTGGCCACAAGCTGCAGTGTTAGTGGGTTCAAATCCCGCCTTGGACATGGACGTTTGCTTTAGTAGTGTCGCATGGTGGGGTCTATTCCGACTACCGTGAATCTTCTTCATAACATGTTCCTTCCCTGCCCTCTCCCCGTTCGAAAACGTGCGTGCGTAATGAATGTAACAGTCTGCGTGCCAGGGGATACTATACTTTCTATAATGGGCTTATGGCTGCAACGTAGCGCCACCTGGCCATTACCAAACCTACCCGCAAGAATGTGCAAGTGCCGCCACGGACCTATGAGCCACTAGCGCAGGAGACAGTTCCCTGCCGCAATGGACTTCCGAGCTAAAACAGAGCTGGAGTGGAGGCCGGGGACAAATTTTCCTGGGGTGAGAAGAAAGGTAGTGAAATGATAACTCTGAGGGTATGGGCGGCAGCTGTTAACCGAAAGGATAAGTAGATAATAAATAGAAGTAGAAAAACAAAATGTTAACAAGTTACCTCCACATAGCGATGCATTGATCGTCACCATCAGGAGTCGTCTTTAAAGGTTTCTCTTAAAATCAAATACCAATACCTACACTGAGGAACGAGCGGAAAGAAATTTCAAACTGAGCTAAGAAAGTCAAGTTTTTCCGAGTAATGAAAACAATTAAAAAAGCAAAACATTTATAGTGCATCGTGAATTTCTTATCAATTGATAAGACAACCTTAAGAGAGGTTACGGATACAGACACCGACGATGACGTTGGGAATGATGATTTATTGAAAAGAATTGACAAGACTGCATACTGTTTAAGGAGCAGGTGATATAAAAGTATGGTAAAGCCAACGTGTGGCTCAGAGTGAAAGTCGCTTGCCTTTCACCAAGGATGTCCTGGTTCGATTCCCGGACAATCTCATGTGAAAATTGTTCCTACAAAACGAGGTTCACTCCTTCTCAGGGGCTAGTCCAACATCTTTGAAGTGTCCTTAACCCTACCACATTCCTAAATTCTTCCCAATTTTGGACGCTGATTAGTCCCGTAAGTGTAGTGCATATTTAGCTCGGGAGGTGACGGTGATCTTCCTCACTGTATGGCGAGATCCGTCGCCGACCTACCGTCGGCTAGCGGGGTTTTCCCCAACCAGCGGCGGGACACCGCCCCAGCCAGGACAAGCTCTAAGCTCCCGACTGGTCTCCCGGCATGTGTGCTTGTGTAGTGCGTGTTAGTATGTGTGTGTGTGAAAGAAGAGTGGATAGGACAAGGAAGAGGTAGGAATGATCGCGCGCGATCCGTAGCTCGTTTGGTAGGGTACAGCTCTGCCATTCGCCTGATGTTGATGGGAGAAACTACGGATAACTTACTGTTCAGAGCAGCCGCCCGCTAGAATTCTCCTCCAGACAGCGACTGAATTCGCCCTAGCTGACAAGCCAGTGTCCAAAATCCTGCACCGTCGGGACTCGAACCTAAGACCTTCTGGTCAGAGGGACTGCAGTGACATCAGTTGATGCCCTGTCTCTCTTGATTCTCTGATTTCTCCCGGTTTTTATTTGGAATTTGTTGTTTTTTTTTGTTTAAATATGGTATGTGTTGGAAAATGTCCTCATTTAAATCGCTAATTAAACCTCATACTAAACTTTTTGAAACAATTTGAAACTTAAGTTCAACAGGGAACATTCTTTAAAAAAAACGTTTCGAATAGTAATAAGTCCCATCCTTTCTAATGACAACTGAATGGCCGAGAGTGAATTTAAATCATCTGCTCGTTTTTCAACGACAAATTCTACCTAGTTGCCTTTCAGATTAGAAAACCCAAGTAACAACTATTAAAAATAATATTATTAACATATTTATGATTTTTACGCTCTAGAACATTTCTGTACTTAAAAGTATAATGATCCTTGAAAATACTGACATGAGTTTGTAAAAACAGTTTATAGAGCTCTTACTCTGGGCAACATACCACATGAATTGCAGATGTTCAGATAACGAGAAGCAGCACCGCTTCCGTGATTCAGATCTGGATGTTAGAGGCATGAAAAGGGAAATGAACTAGAAGTATCTTTGCGTAATGTTGGCGGCAAGATCTTAGAAAATCTGCCTTCATGCAACCTAAGAGAATACTTCATGCAGTTTACAACGACCTTTCTAGGAGTCATTTCTCTGACGAGATTAGGTCTCATCTACCTTCTACGACTACTCCCTGAGAAGTCAGCATATAAAGTGGGTGAAGTTATCGTTGACTATACGCGCTCAAGAGCAAAGAGTTTAAAACTAAGAAATTTTATTTGTCGGAAGAAATACCCATTGCTTTGTTAATTTGTAACAATAATAAAAAGTGCAAATTTCAGGGTAAATGGTCATTTTTGCTCTTCCATGAGAGCATCTTGTATCTTGAATGTGAATTACTGGGGTTCACATCTGTAACCTCTAGGAATTCGTAGTCATCCCTAAACCTATTTGATTAAGGCTGAAGTAGATATAAATGGAACTGATAAAAAGAGCAACTACATATATTCATATTACCCAAAATGAAATAGTCCTTTTGAAGAAAATTTTCCTTTGAAATCTCTTACAGTTATGTCCATACAATCTTCATCAGGATTTTAATTATTTATTATATTTGCTTCTTTTGGTGCATTAGCCAGTAACAGATTCGTCTCGTGGAAGTCAATATTTGAGTCGCTTCTTTGATGTAGAAGGCAGCAAGCAGTCAAAGATAATAGAAAGCCAAAATAATAGATTATCCTAGCCAACAGAAACCATTTTTTATGGCCTTCCCAAATGCAAGAAATAAAGGGTTCTTACTAAATAATAAGACATTCAAAGTGAACACAAAAAGATAGCTCACTAAGAAAACCTACACTATATGAAAACTATTTAACGCTCTTTTTTCTAGTCAAAGATTGGTAATGTTTAGAATTAATAAATGATACTTTTCTCAAGAACAAAATTAGTGTATTCGTTTAAGTATTATGTCGTAAGTATAACCCTCGTATCGTGTATTTGAAAATTTGAAAGTGATTTATTAGGTGTTAAGAATTTAAATTGGTTATGCGACATAAATAACATTTACATGAAAATGCTGATATGTCACTCATTAATACATACAATGTCTAAGACAAAATTATACTACTATTATTCGCTAAAACCCAACAGAAAAATCGTTTTGTCTCGTGAGTTAGAACGCGTGTCCTTAGTTCCGCTTAGTTCCACTTAGTTCCACTCTGCTTCAATCTCCTTCCTCATTCGAACCAACGAAATGAATTTCCTCTCCCCCGATTTTCAAATACCGCGCGTGACGTAAGCGTTGAATGCGCCTGCGGCCACGGGAGGCGCCGTGTGGAGGCCTAGCGATTGAGCAACGTCTGCCAGTGCCGAAGACGAATCAAACGCGGAAACGGCCGCGTGGCGAGGAAGAATCGGAGGCGCACCGAAGGCCCGCCCGCGCGGTGCGTGGAGGCCGATCGACGCGTGTTCCAAAGAGCGAGCTTCGGCCCAAGGCTCCGCGCGGACGCCGCGCGACTTCACACGCACAAACAACGCACCGCGGACGCAGCCTCCGCCGACAGCTAATTGCATGTGTTTACCGCTCGCCTTGTTTGGGCAAGATCGTGCAGGCGCCCCTGAAATGACAGGTATTCAGTCGCCGGAAGCTGGATTCGGCGGCGAACGAAGTTCCACAAAATGTGTTGCTGGTGTCCATGCAGTGCCGCTGGCCGAGAGGTCCTAGCTTGGAGTTTCGGCTGAGGCAGATTTTGAACATTAGCTAAATCGAATTCATCCACTATCTACAGATGAATTGTAGAGGCCGGCTGCTCTGATCGTTAGTTTTCCGTGGTTTCTCTGATGACCACCATGCAAATGCAGGAGCAGCCTAAGAAACTGACCACGGACCGCGCGCTATCTTCCCTTCCTCTCCCTTGCTCTATCGTCTCACATACACGCTCAGCGTTACCACATATATCGGGAGCTTACAGTCTGTCCCGGCTGGAGCAAGCCAACGGGTTGACGGCGCCGGATCTCATAATCCAGCGGGGGGGGGGCATCGGCAGTGGTAAAACATTCACTACTCTAACGACGATTCACTACTCTAACTCTAATGACCATAGCAGTTGTTGAGCCCGGAAACATAAATCAACCAAACGAGTTTTTAGGGTGAAATTTTAATCATTTGAAATTATGGGGAAAATTAAGTTAAGAAGCTAATTATTCATTGATTTTTTTTTAGAAAAATTAAAGAATTTATTACGTTAATATTTAAAGTGAAAGTAGTTATGAGAAAATTCAAATGAATGTATCATCTTGGACGTGACTAAATGCAACAAATAGTGTTCGTCAGGTCGCTTGACGTATTGTTTCTCAGTAAATTACATGTTTTGCCTTGCAGATCTGCATGCAGTTACTAAATAATTGTCCTTTGTAAAAACGGAATGTTAAAAAATGTATAGGAATAAAGAAGTCACGTCTGTCAAGATCTGTTATTGGTCCAAGTCTAGTCCCTTTTTATTTTCTTAAAAATATTATAACACGTTATAACTTATATTTGCACAAACGCTGTCTCAAAGATAATAAAAGTGTAGAATTGTTTAAACATTTTCTAACATTACTTGGTATTTTTCAGATGATGAATCTAAATTGACGTCAAATGGTCAGAAGTGAGAGGCAGTCGAATTGTGATGTCATCTCAAATCCCTGTACAATCATGAAAACAAACTACAAAGCTAAACGGGAGGCTTGATCTATTTCGTCTTCTGTCAGCAACAGTACCCAAGAGATGTGATTCCCATGGTAAGTTGAAAAGCAAATTGCTATAATTCCATGATTTTGTCGTAAGTAAATGGCAATTAAATGGTGATTCAGTACATACTAATGTACTTACACAATTTGCTTCTTTTCTCTCCCAATCCGTATGAAATACGAGAGATTTTACACATATTTGCACTATTCAGTTTCCCAATCGGTCCATACCGATCGACTGATCAGGCATGTGTGATTCATCGTTCAATGCCAAATTACGATGTGTTTCAAACAAGCCAGCAACTGATGTAATTGACCACGTGCAAATGAATAGTAAACCTAGATTGTATTCACATATGGTCGCATTATATAAGGCGTAATTGAATCTATCGTATTCTTCAATCAAATAGTTATATTTTTTATACTAAAAGTAGGTATCTATAAATCCTATCTCCATTTTATTTGGACAATAGCATTTGGAAATATATTGAAACGCTTCTTTTAACATCCGCTTATTTTCGTTATTATGAATAGCAGAATCCTGTCTGAACACTCACCACCCTGGTACTGCGACTTTGCCCTAAACGCTCCGTATTGTGACGATCTTTATTGCAGAATCTTATTGTCTTATTAATAATAACCGTTTCAAAAGCTTATGTATTTTATGTGTGTAGTTCATTTGTAAAATGTGACTTGGGAACGTATTTTATGAATGGAGAAAATTGTTCTTTCGACGCGGGAATGAGCGCTTTGTTTGTGTGTGTGTGTGTGTGTGTGTGTGTGTGTGTGTGTGTGTGTGTGACTGCGGCTGGTGGGAATGAGAGGGGCTGCGTGGCATTTGACAAACCCCGGCCGGCGCGGGGCGGCGCAACACAGCGCGACCAGCGGGCCGTGTAACCGAGCGCAGGAGCGCTTCCGAGAATTCCCCCGTCGCCCCCGACGCCGCTACCGCACCCCCGCGACCCTCGCCTCGGCGGCCCGCGCCCGCGGTGGGACGGCGGGGCTGGGAAAAGGCCTCGGGGGCCCGCGCCGTCACCCGACACCGACCGCGCCGCGTCGCCACCAATCTACCCTCCACGCTCGCCACTTGCCACCGCCGCGTCCGCCCCGCCCATGCACCCCCACGACGCCAGGGGTAAGCCCGCTCCCCCACCAATCCAGGGCGGACCCAAAATACTCCCACCACTTTCACGCCCCGGTGGTCATTCCAGCTATCTTCGCAAACGCTGCTGTCTTCGTTCCTATGACTTGAAATGCGATGTGTCAGTATTAACGAAAGTTTATTACAGTAATTCAATACGTTCAAAGTTGCACTGTGTTATGCTCAACGTAATTTGTTTTGAGTAAAAACTACAAACAAATTATGAATGAATGAATGAATGCGGCAATCTGCAGCGAATGCGTAACATTCATCCACGAAATTATCGCCACACTCACCTCAAACGTCTGACACATTTTCGCAAAACTCCACAAAACCTCTATCGAATCTTCACCACCACCACCACCACCACCACCAACTCCTCCTCCATGCAACTCCTGCGCAACTTCCGCGAAACTACGACCGCTCCCGCTTCGCTGCCCCTGCCCCGAACATCGATACCTGATCCCGCTCTGCCACGACACTCCCCACGACCAAACCTTCTGCCGACCACGACACCCCCATCCACAATCCCACCGCCACACCCCCATCCACAATCCCTCCGAAATTGCCACCGTTCCCACCCCCGCCCCGTTTCCGTCTTGTCCCCGCCCCGTTTCCGTCTTGTCCCCGCCCCGTTTCCGCCCCCGCCACAGATCCCCGCCACTGCCACCCATCCCGCCACCCCCATCCCTCCATCACCACCACGCCACCCCCACCCCGCCACCCCCACCCCGCCACCCCCACCCCGCCATCACCATCTCACCACCCCCACCCTGCCACCACCCCTGACACCTCCATCCCTGACACCTCCATCCCTGACACCGCCATCCCTGACACCGCCATCCCTGACACCGCCATCCCTGACACCGCCATCCCTGACACCGCCATCCCTGACACCGTCATCCCTGACACCGTCATCCCTGACACCGCCATCCCTGACACCGCCATCCCTGACACCGCCATCCCTGACACCGCCATCCCTGACACCGCCATCCCTGACACCGCCATCCCTGACACCGCCATCCCTGACACCGCCATCCCTGACACCGCCATCCCTGACACCGCCATCCCTGACACCGCCATCCCTGACACCGCCATCCCTGACACCGCCATCCCTGACACCGTCATCCCTGACACCGCCATCCCTGACACCGCCATCCCTGACACCGCCATCCCTGACACCGCCATCCCTGACACCGCCATCCCTGACACCGCCATCCCTGACACCGCCATCCCTGACACCGCCATCCCTGACACCGCCATCCCTGACACCGCCATCCCTGACACCGCCATCCCTGACACCGCCATCCCTGACACCGCCATCCCTGACACCGCCATCCCTGACACCGCCATCCCTGACACCGCCACCCGCCCCGCCGCCACCACCACCCCCGTCGCCTCCACCGCCACGAAACCCTACCGCTACCGCCCCAGGCACACCAGCGCCACCCCACCCAGGAATTCCGCGCCGCCCCATGTGGTCGCCAACCCCCAGGGACGCCCTTGCTGGGTCGCACCTGCCGTTTTTCACGCTCGCTAAATCTCCCTGGCGGCACAGGAGGACGCGCCGCGCCGCCTAGCGTCGGCCGGGGCCGCTGGGGCGCGGATGATTTAGCTCCTCCTCGGTGGCGGACGTGCGCGTCCACAGGCCCCGACGTCCATTCAACCTGTTGCCGTGTGTGCGCCAGCATTCCTCAATGTGCAACAAAACGGCTTGACCGCCATAAAACCCCGAAGGATTTTAAGGTAATTGAACAGCAGGTCGTTGACCTGGGAGCCGTTCTATACAATCTAGACAATCGGAAAAGAGTGAAGATTTTTTTTACCTCCAACTTTCCAACGCTGGTTGCTCAGCTAGTATTTACCCACGTTCCCAACACTTTGAATGTTATTTCAAATGCAAATGTATATAATTCTTCTTGACATTACAAATATATTGCAATGTAATTTATAACTTGGCACAATAAATAATACTCCCTTCAACATTACATTATATGAGGTGATTTTAATACTTGCTGGTTCCGAAACAATGCATATAAATAATTTTTAAAATTTGTATTTAATGAACTTGTCTGAATTTTTGAAAAGCAATGAAGCTTCAAAATATAATTGCGTCGTTATCACAGTTTCGAATTGTTGTTTATATTCTTATTAGTGGAGAGCGGCGATTTTTATTTGGTAGAAATGCGTGATTAAATAAAATGAATAGCAAACATTACACAAAATATTATAATCAGACACAAAAACTTTAATTTGTAATGAACACTTACCGAATATATTTCCTTTCACACTCAGAAGTTATCTACAACATTAAATGAAAAATTTTATACATAGCTAAGAATATATTAATTACAATACTAATATTTAGTGAACTAATTTTTAAAGAAAATAAAAATAATTGAAAATTTAAAAAAAGAGCTATAAAAATCTAGCTATAGCTAAATTTTGTCAGTATCCATATTAGGTAACATTTAATTTCTGAGTAAATTTCGCAAAATTTCAGTCGGCATTACCTTAGTTTGTCTTCTCCACCACCTCCCCCTCCCCCAACCCCACCCCCACCCCGTCTCGCTTCTTCCAACCCTCTCCCCCAGTGCATTCCCTTGCTAGGCCTGACCGCCCCCGCCGCTGCTCCCTCCTCCACACACACACAGCGCACCCGCATGGCGCTGCTTTTAATTTTTCAGCCCCGCGGCGAAAGCAGAAGCAGCCGCGCTAATAACTTCCGAGTGCCGCCGAGAACAACTGAAGTCAGTGTGGCGTGCGGAGGGAGGGTGGCGCCTCGTGGAGCGAACTGGCTCGCCCCCCCCCCTCCCACGACATGTGCAGCCGGAGGGGACGCGTCCCCGCGACCCACGCCCTCTGCCGCTGACACAAGTCCTCCTCGCCCCCGTGCCTTCGCGTGCACGCCACGCAGAGTGTGCAGGAATACTGGCCACATACCCTTGCTTCCGCGAAAATAAAAAAAATATACCTAACTTTAATATTAGTTTAAAAACGACTCAATTGAAGAGCTTATTTCCAAAGTGACGTACCGGCCTAGGTAGCTCAGGGCATTAATTGAATTGGTAGCAAAGAGAGGGACCCATTGGACTCTGGACCTTCTACCAGAGAATGCAGAAGTGAATTCCATGTACTTTAATCTGTATCCAAGTAAATTTTCATGATTTTATCTCTATTCGTTAGGTTTGTAGAACAATATTCCGTTCCCCTTAATATTGCACTATAACCTGTCATTTGAGTTCCACTTAATCCGGCAAAAGTTACTGATATACTGGATTTATATGGGTACTTAAAGAAAGAAATCAAAAGCTTTAACCAAAATTCTTTTGAAGAATGTACTCCTCAATAAGCGTCCATTGGTTATGTCGCCAAAAGTTAGTCCGAATCTAATAGCTCACAAAATGAAACTGAATGAAGGTAAAAAAATTAGATAACAAACCATATTATGATTTGTATTAGCATTTTATAAAAAAAGCAAATTAAAATTTAATAATATTTATAATTCCATTTCACTAATAAATATAAACTGTTCTCCAAAAGAAGGGCCTAAAACGCATTGTTCTTTATGCCACATGTTTGAAAAGAAGGGGAATTTAATTACGTTCTAAATGAAATAAAGTTCAAAAATAAATGTAATATATTAAAATATGTAATTTGTCATTAATTAGACCTGTGTAGAATGCCATGATCGAAAACTTGCAATGGGTTTTTCTTGTAACACAGTTTTGGAGTGTAGGCCCTTTTTTAGCAACAACCTCAATTGAGGTCATTGCAGTTTCTCTGCTCGGGAGGTCCTAGGATTTCAGTCCCGACGGTGGCAGAATTTTCGACACTAGCTACAAAGCTAGGTCGAATTCCGCCGCTGTCTGGAGAAGAAGTCTAACAGTCGGCTGCTCTGATCAGTAGTTTCCCGTGCTTTCTCCGATCAACACCAGGCGAATGCCTGTTCAGGAAGCTAAGAAACGGGCCAGGGACCGCGCGGCCTTTCCTTGCTCTTTCTTCTCATATCCCTGTTCAACTTACACTCACACCCACTCACATGCACCACACTATTTCAGATGTCGGAGACCAGTTCAGAGCGTAGAGCGTGTCCCAGCTGGGACGATGTCACTCTGGTAGGAGATACTTGGAGGAAAAAAACAACAACGCAACTAGACATTTAGATAGACGTCGGATCTCGCCATTCAGCTGAGGAAGGTTACTCCCACCTCCCGCAATAGAAAGCATGCAATACGGGGCGAATGACCTTAGCAACTGATACGTCCGGACAGACTATTCAATCAATCAAAGCGAGGTGTAGGAATACTTTGCCCTCGGGAATGAAGAAATGGGCGGAGAAATGGAATTTATTTGCAAATCTGTGTGCGACAAAACTCAATTGAAGTTTATTTCCAAAACGACGTTTGTTTTGTAGGTTTGCGGATTAATATCTTCTTACAACGCTTCTCCATAATGTTGCCAAATATTATGTTCAGAAACTGCGATTCTTTAACGTGAAAGGGTATCTGAAAACCGTTGAATCTGATCTTAACGCTGAATTTGTGCCGTCATCCTCCTAAAAAGTGTATTTCTAGAAGAGAATTGATGTAATCTTTTTAATGCTCTTAGTAATCTAATAGTCATAAATTTGGTTAAATAATGTGTTTATATAATATTTCGAATGCGGATTAAAATGTGTTTATGTGAAAAGTGCAAAAGTACTCAAGAATATTTCATTCAGTTCAAAAATAACTGAGTCAATTTGTCTTGGTACACAACAAGATCATTGCAAAATTACTTTCATTTTTTCGTTGAAAATTGATCTCGCCTGACTCGATGTATGGATACATCTGGAGTAAATAAAATTTGAGTAAAAATATTATTTACTCTGTGTTCATCACAAATAAAAAACAAAACTGAAATTGTGAACGAAATGTAAACTATTATATTGTAAAAAATGTAAAATATTTTTGTGAAGTCACTAATGACCTCGTAGTTTATGCGACAATATTTTTTTTAAATAGCCAGTAAATGTAGAAAATTTAAAACTTAACCCGACCTGGTGGGTAAGAGCGTTTACCGACATAGCTTCGATACGACGGGTCGCGGGTTCAAGTCCCGCCATGGGCATGGTAGTTTGTTCATTGTCTCTCATGTGTGTTGTCGGAGAGGGTCTCGAGTTCTGCTGACCCCAGATCAAAGGAGCCTGAAAATATGTTGGTGTCTAGTGTATGGTGGAATATGCGTTCCATCGGGACGTAAAGGTTAACCGGCTGTCGACTTGATCAAATCACTAGAAAAAATCAAACTTGATAAATTTGTTAGAACTCTGTAACTACCAGTAACAGTGCAACGAGTCGTTAGATAGTGACATCGACTAACAGGCAGCAAGTTCAATTCGGAATTGGGGCAGGAAATGCGAACGATGTGTTTAAAATCAGTGAGTTGTGTTCCCTGGCGGGACCTAGTGAGTAGGTTGTCTGCTGTTACGAGTATCTTCGATGTTTTTTTGATGCTGCCATGATAACGCGGATGAAGCACCGTATAACAGGACATGAAACGCGCGCGATCCTTCCTACCAATCCACCTCCATCTCCTTCTCCAATTCTTAGCGCCGGATTTCAGGATATTCTCAATTTCAATGATCTAAAAAAATCTTCCTAAGTAGGATATAGTGAGGTGCAGCTACAAGAAGCGGTATCTCTGAGGCTCTGCGCGTCTCATGGAAGGATAGCTGAAATTGTGAATTAATACATTTTGTCAAAACACAGAATGGGCAGCACGAAAAGCGGCGAAAGAAAGTTTGGAATTATTCAATTTATGAATAACAGTTTATTTGATCATTCAATTAGGTAACTTATAAATAGAAATTACACAGTTATTAGATGTCATATTGCAAGCGTATATCATTTTAAAACATGTATCCCAATTCCTTGTTATTCTTCTTCCGAATTTGAAGTATTTGATGTATTTATAATTAGCTCATGACGTTCTGTTTTGGTCTCTATTCCCTCCTTTTATTGAACCGTTTTCATCTCTCTCCAGTTTAGTACCGTAACGCATATTTGAAGAGAAGCGTCGTATTGTCGCGACTCACGTTGCACCAAATGTATTTTGGCAGAATAAAACGAATGTAGACGGAATAAACTGAACCAGGAACAACGTGTGTTTTCTTCCTGTATTTAACACTCTGCTGCAAAATTGCTGTCTTCGCCCATGTTGGCACGTGTTTACTTACGTGCGGAAGTACGAATTATATAGTGAGAATGTGCGATAGTGAATGCCCATGTGTGCACACATAAGGTTAAGTGCACGTGAGAATGTAAACGCATGCATTCACAAGTGAGTGTGTATAAATGTGTGTGTGTGTGTGTATGTGTGTGAAAGCATCTTAGAATATAAATGAAACTGTGTGAGGCAGAGAAAACACGTTTACTCTGGTAAGTGTGTGAATGTGCGTATTTTCCTGACGGTCTCCCCACTTGTGAACTTTTAAACGCTAATTAACATTTTGGAACATTCTGAAATATTACAACTGGAGTATACTAACAATTTTAATTTAAAGATGAAAGACACATTATGAATTATGTTTTACAATTAATTAATCAATAATGTTAGTAAATAAAAGGGCGTTTAGATCTTTGCCATTGGTATTATTCAATGTAGTTCAAATTTAATCAACACAAACACTAAACAGACCACCAGATGACTGGCAAGAATTGGTTTGTCTAGAACCAGAGACGTATGAAAATCTCTGTATTAAATTGATGGCGCATGTAGATGACAAAAAGGAAAAAAATATTCAGAGTGCCATCCACACATTTCTCCACCTTGCTCCTAAATTTGTAGGTATAATAACACAATAACATTCCGTAGCTTTCATCTATTAGTTTTTGAAAATGGAATAGATCTGTTCATATGCAGAACATGAAAATACCATTACCTGAAACGTCACTTGATTCGAATGTATGCCCCGCGCCCTGGGAAAAATTCAAAAGGACACTGCGATATCCAAGAATGAAGATAAAAAAGGTTGCGGTTGTATGCAAACGGAAATTTGCTAGCAAATCCTGTATTCTTGCCTCGAGTAAATTTGCTATTGCAAACTGCACAATCACGTTCGTTCATAATCGCTATGCATACATGGTCACCCCGCTAAATATCAATTCATGTTTTCAGAAATGTTTGGTATTCATTCTGTAAGTTCTTTCTGGCTGACCTTGCGCCGTTGCCATTATATTCCATTTCGAAATCATCCATTAATCGTAAAACTGTATTGAATATCAGTAATTCTGTATAGAATTGTTTCATTAAAACCATCAGCGACTATCAAAAACCTCCTATTTGAAACGTTATTTATAAATTACAAAAAAACACATGAGATACACTGTTTTGAAAAAAGGATTCTCAGGGGCATGAGCTGAAGCGTATAAAAACTGGTTTTAGAGTAGCAAATGTCAAGTGAGGGCCCATGGACCAAACATAAGTGGGTCTCGGAAAAAAATAGTAATCCAAAGTAAACATTCTGTATTGTCTTAATAATAAAGCCAATATACAGTTTTTTTCAGGCGAATAGGAAATATCGCATATTTGAAGAAAAAAGATAACCATATCTTCTTAAATTTTGTTAACAAATATGATGCATTTTCACAAGTAACAAAGAAAAAGGATTTTGTGAATCAAAAATACGTTGTGAGCAAAACACAATACACTAGGAGTGTAAACTTTCCAAACTAACCACATCAAACTAAATAACTTTGGTATTTTTTTTACAAAACGATTTCAACGTTCTACTTCCGTCTGCCTGTAAATTTGTAGGTACTGCAGTTACATCCATAACCCTTTTGAGTTCTCCATAAATTTTCCCTAAACTCACTCTGAACGACATAAGTGCGCAGTACGTGGCTCTTTTGTTAGGGTACTGCTCCGGCATTCACCTGGTGTTGATCGGACAAACCACGGAGAGCAGCCGGCCGCTAGAATTCTTCTCCAGACAGCTCGTGTCGAAAATCCTGCCATCGTGGTGACTCGAACCCTAGGGGCGACCGGTCAGAGGCACTGCAATGGCATTAGTTGATACAGTGATCGTCCTAAGAGTTGTTTCTACGTTCGAATATAAATAACCTTTATATAATATTACATCAATCAATATCTTATTATAATGCGGCGCACAGAGTACATTGCGGAGGCCACATTTCGAACTCTTTGTGATCCTGGTAATTCATGGGAACTGGAATTCTAGGACCTCCCGGTCAAAGGTACTGCAGTGACTTGATGTCCTGTGACACTTGAGACAATTTTTGTATCCAAATGTATTCAATTATCCTTTTTTAAAACGGCTCGCATACTATACTGCCGCAGCTCGCATCTTCGTTTTTTATTATTTCCCCTCCAAAGTACCCCCTGAAAGACGAGAATTTATCTGTTGAACTGGTTTACAAGTAAACTGCTACCTTGCGGCTTAAGAAACTGAGAGGGAGGAATATTTGGTAAATTCCGGGTTTATAGAGCCCGTCAGTCTTGACGGTTTTCGCTGTCAGGGCGTTCTTAATACATAGTACTAGGTAGTAGGTATCCTTCACCTCTGATTTTTATTTCGTGAACGATAGATAGAAATGATACATCATTCACGTGGTAGATTTAAACACTGGTTTTAGGGATAAATCGAAAGTTCGGGCGGTGTCCCGGTTCACGCGCACGGAAATGTGGCGCATTGTTTCGCTTGCCTAAGTTGAATAAGAGGCCCGGGCCTTCGGCCCTCCCGTTAACATAAAACACCCTTGAGACTGTCCAATGCATAATTACCAACGCATTTCATGCGAATACTCATCTTAAAAATCATTTGGCGGATATATGTACGTTCCGCACATTTAAACTAACATGGTAATTAGTCCCGTAAGTGCAGTATATGTTTTTGCTTGGGGGAGAAGTAGAGGAGGTGGTGGTGTTCTTTCCTTCGCTGCATGGCCAGATCCGGCGCCGACCTACCGTTGTTTAGCGGGGTTTTCCTCAACCAGGTATCTCCCACCAGTGGGGCACCGCTCCAGCCGGGACAATTCTGAACTCCCGACCGGTCTCCCGACATGCGTGCTTGTGTAGGGCGTGTTAGAGTACGTGTGTGTGTGTGTGTGTGTGTGTGTGTGTGTAAGGGGGGAGGATGGGACAAGGAAGAGGTAGAAAAGATTGCGCGCGGTCCGTGGCCCTTTTGTTAGGATACAGCGCCGTATTTCGCCTGGTTTCATAGGAGAAACCACGGAAAACTACCGATCAGAACAGCTGTCCGCTAGAATTCTCCTCCAGATAGCGACTGAATCCGACCTAACTGACAAGGTAGTGTCGAAAATCCTCCCACTGAACCTAGGACCTTCCGGTCAGAGGGACTGCAGTGACATCAGCTGATGCTCTGAGCCAACTCTCCGGGTACACCGATTGGAAGAGACGCGTATCACGAAAATGCACAGTAATCGAGGAAACCTATGCAAGGCGCACCGTAAACCCTGGATCAGCCTGGATTTTCTTAATAATCGCGCGAGTCCAGGGGTGGAGTGGCCGGCGGTGCGAGTGCGTGCGGCCGCCCGCGGCGCTCATGGCGCCCGCGCCGCCGCCGCCGCCGCCGCCGCCGCCGCCGTGCGTTGACCCGCGCCGCGCTCGCAGGCAGCGCCACCGCGCCGCGCCACCTCCACCCGCCTCCACCCGCCTCCACCCGCCTCCGCGCCGGGCGCCGCCGCCGCCGGGCGCCGCCGCGCGTGGACGCGACAAGGTGCGGGATGTTCGTCGGGTCAAGGGGCCCCGGACGGCCGCACAAAGCGCGAGGCCTCTCGCGGGATTCGCGATGCGCATAATGGGCGAGGTATTCCCTTGTCCGCTGGCAGGCACGCGCCCGGAAGCGGGAGATGAAGGAGAGGCGTTTGTTTGCGAAAGCGGGGCTGCTCTATGGAAGGGATCCCGCCGAGGAGGGGGTGGAACCTCGGACGCTGTTGAGGAATGTGCGCACATGTTTGTTTAATGTAGTTTTCCTGCAATCAGGTAGTTTTCTTTTGATCTCCACTGCGTGAATGATATATAATGTCTTAAAATTTAGTAAAATCCGACTTAAATCCGACTAAAATAGTGCGTGTATGTGTGTGTTAAGGGAGTGACTGAGAATGAGAGAGAGAGAGAAAGAGAGAGAGAGACAGACAGAGAGAGAATAGTGATAGAGAGATAGTGATAGAAAGAATGAGAAAAAGTGAGTGAGAGAAAATGAGAGAACAGAAGAGTGAGTGAGAGTAAATGAGAGAGTGAGAGTAGGAGAGAGTAAGAGAGCAAGAGAGCAAGAGAGAGTAAGAAAGCACGAGAAATTGCCTCATAATTATGTTCTTGAAAAAACTTTGTGAAGACAAATATGAGACAGATTTTTCTCACTAATAATTTTTATCAACATAAATTAGAACTTACGTTCCTATTGGTGGGTATTCGAAGTATCACTCAGGCAATACTATCTCATTGACCGAGCCAACTTGACATCAGGAGTAAGAAGAGTGCGTGATATTATTGACGATGAGTCAGAAACTGCACTGGTTGAATACTTGTGTGTTGAATACAGATGTGCTGCCCAAAGTACACATGCTATTCTAGTAATATTTAGTTCACAGTTGCAATTTACTTCATCTATGATCCAAAACTGCAGATGCTCTTTGGGGGCGCTCTCCATCTCCTCTTCAGCTCTGAAAAATTGTTTTAGAAACATTTATTTTACACTCACCACTGCTAACATCTACTGTATTAAGTGACGAGGATTCTTGCTTAGAAAGATCGCTTCTGTAGAGCACGATATGCCAACAAAATGCCGCTTTTTTTTAAAAACCAGAGAACCGACAAAATTCCCTTGTTTGGATTTAGAGTATCTTACGTATTTCTTCAGTAATATTGACTAATATTTTGCCTATAAAGGCCTTGAAACTATCTCATTTTAAGTACGTAGACAAGCTGTTAATTTTAACTAGCAGCAATGCCAGGTCTATGTCCTTTGTCTCGTGTGATACACCGCCCCAAACCAAACAAAAACGTTCACCAGATGTTGAACTCAACACATTAATATAAAAAATCTGTATATCACAATGTTATTCTATTATTATTTTAGTAGAAGTGTTCTATATTCTTGTTTTTGGATACAATATTATTGTTTTTTCTAATTTGAATGCTGATATTTTTAAAATCTTAATTGCAGCTGACCCGCAAATGGGGAGAAAAATTCTCCGTACCGTTCAGTTTTGTGAACATATTTTGAAATCTTTGTATCAAATTTGCCATTTTTTAAATCCTAAGTACAAATTTTTTCGATAAATAATTTTATGAATTGTAAAAATATTTATGTATTGATGGATATGTGCTAAAAGATGCAAATTAAATTTTAAGTGTAACAAGGGACCGAATGAATAAATTAATACAAAGTGTTAATTTTCATTTTTGAGAAAGGAACAGCGGTTTAATCCCCAAAACCCTGCATGATTTCCATTTGCCATCTCGCAATCCACCGACTGTAGCAACGCCATTCGGTGCGATCTTCCACTGCCGCTAACGAGTTTCGGATCCGGTGCCATTCCCGCGTGCTCCGCTGCGCCACGTGGACGCGGTGGCGCCGGGCGCGGCATTGGCCTTCGACCCCCGAGAGCCGGGGCCCGTGTCGCGGCTTCAACGTCGCGAAATTTGTGCTCAACGCAAATGCTGTTTCCGGCGAGATTTCGCGGGGAGGGAGAAACAACCAATTGCCGGCAGTGATGCTAAACAATAACTCGTCAGTGATTTCGTTTTTGTTTTTTCATCATGGGGGGCCTTGGGCACCCCAATTAGTGTTTCGTTTGGCAAAACACAAGGCGGTTCAAAAAAAATCGCACAAATCAACTGTTAAGATTTTCATGGTTTGTCGTCTTGACAGAAGACTAGACCTGAAGAAAAATCTTCAAAACTTGTCGTATTGTTAGTGTATTGGCGATGTTTCTGAGCACCTAATATTGTGCAGACATCGTAACACGTAACCAACATGTTAATCTCTTCAAAATTCCCGCCAAACGTGATTATTACACATTGCTCTCTGATTAGCAAGCAGATAAATTTCAGACACATGAATGATATTTATTTAAAAAGAAAATTATAAAGAATGTATTCTAATAATCGGAAATTTATTATAATATGCTTAAAGTTATTTTTATTTGATATGATTGGCACTAAGTGCTGGAAACGTTTGTAGTATTGGCCATAAAATTTCAAATTTATTCTAACACACTGTAAGAGTGCAAGCAAGAAGTGAGTAATATGTAACTGCCATATCTACAATTTGTTTATAATTGTATTCTTTCATTTATCATTTCATATCATTCTAGCTTTATTAAAAAACAAACATTCAAGATATTCCGATTCACGGATGATATCACTCTATTATGCAGCGTGAAAAATCTACTATATTCTCCAGAAATCATCATATTATGAACACAAGTATTTCGTTAAAAATTGGCGGGTATAAATTGCTCGAATGATACTCGGAATGATATTTGACCATAAACATTTATGGAAAGATCATATCAATCTCAAAACCATTTTCAAATCGAGATTATATATTATAAAAATGCTATATAATATGTGGGTTGCTGAATCGTCTTATACAGTGCAACTCCTAGACATTTACTGCAGCAATTTTACCAAATCATCAACACTGTATGTCGTCTAAGCCTCGGCGCTTTTTTATCTAGCCTCTGCAATTGTCTTTTAGTGAAAGCTGGTCTAATACCATTGAACATAACGAATAAACTATTATGCTTAAAATATGCTTACTCAGGAATTTGTTCTACAATCATCCCATCAAATCAATACATCAACAGTCATTCTAAAACAGGAATTAATCGGTCTCGTCCAAATTTTCCAAGACCTCTTTGAGAAATACTTCTTGATTATGACAAATATTTTGATATTGGAAAACTCTCTCTCCTCCCAAGACATCTCCACCCGATTCCTCCATGGAAACCCTTCGCTCCGAACATAGATCTGGAATTAAACCAACAGTTCCAATATTTACATCATATTCTCTGGACGTTTACATTCATGAGAAATACGAAAAATATCAAGAATGGTATACTGGTGGATCAAAACGCGATGGAAAATCTGGATGTGCTACAACATACACAAATAGTATATCATGCCGTCCTCCAGATTTCCTCTATATTTTTTCCTGTGAGACCTTTCCTGTGAGCATCAAAGCCATTGAATACAGTACACAAAATTTAGGCAACACCAACATTACCATTTTTTCTCTCTCCACGTCAACACTCAGAGCTACCCAAAACAGATTCTCCAAACATCTAGTCATTCAAAACATCCAAAATATTCTTCATAACAAAGAAAAAAAGGTTTTAACATTATACTGTCATGGCTCCATTCCCATCAGGAAATCACCGAAAATGAAAAAGCTGACTTAACTGCAAAAACGCAACCCATTTATTGAATATTTACCAGCATATACCTGATTCTTTAAATTATTTTTTAAACGATTATACATTATTCTTTAATTGATTAAAAGAACTTTAAAAAATGTAATATTAAGGTATGGGATCACCAGTGGAAAGCTTCAACATCCAAACTATATATTGTATGGAAATCTGTTACAGACTCAAATATCCCAAAAACTACATTAAGAAAAAAATTAAAACTTATTATTACAAGATTAACAATTGGACCATCTTTCATCAAAAAAAACAGCCACCTGTCCAAAATGTGGAGGAATGTTATCAACAATCTCCAAAATCTAAGAAACTCTATTGGAATCAAAAACGAAATTTATGAAATATGTAATTAATTTGAAGGTTGCAAGTCAATTTTAAATTATCTTAACATTGCTCGTCTTGATAATATGATTAGAATTATTGTAAAGTTTACTGTATTTAATGTTTCTGTGTATTCTAATTTATAAAATGTATCTCTGATGTTAATCAATAGTGGTCACTAATGACTTAAGATGTCTTTAACGCGACCTACAATAAATAATTTTTAAAAAAACATACAAAGTTGGAACAGTTTTTGAAGGGGAGTTGGCACCATAAATAAATCGTTTTTGGCGGCCTTCGTTGCTACCAACCTCTCTTGCGACAATGGGATTTTCTGAAACGTAGGCAATGATTTGAATTTTCAAATGCATATCAGTGTCGTTTGAATTTATTCCACAGTATATACGGGCATTTGCGTGAGTTTTTAGTAAATTATTTACATATCAGAAATTAATTTTCGAAGTTCATGGAAGTGAATGAAGCCATTTTATGAGCTTCATAAATGTATTAATTTATTGTTAATCACTATTAAAATAAATACCATAATAATTAATCAGATATTTATTTTCTGATTGGTTTTGGCTCCACTAGTAATTTTACACACAAACAACGGTCTTCTAAAAAAATACTCCAAAAATAAGAGACATTTATAAATAATTAATTTTTGATTAAAGACATTAATTCTGAAGAGTTTGGTAGTAAGTCTTCATTTAAAAGAAAATTAGAAAATAAGAATGAACTTAGAATACACTTGGAGACACAGCGAGCAAATAAAGCTTCTTTTACGTTCTCGAAACAGAAGCAATAGTGTTCAAGAAAAACGCTAAAAACTTTCAAAAAAGTCACAACAATAAAAAATTGGAACAGTTTCATTTATTAAATGGAGAGCTTCATGCAATTTAAAAATTATTGCTTATTTAAACTTTTGAGTCTGTAATAAGGACATATATTTGTCTAAATATATTTGTTGAAAGACATAAGAAAGGGAAAAATCATAAATTTATTACTATACACGTGAAGGCTCTGAGGTTTTTAGTGCCCCTGAAAAATCATGAATTTGGACTCGTTTGGATGTTGCAAGAGACCCTTCAATTAAATTGTAAATGAGCATTGACATTCTCTTTCACATTTAGTTTGCTTTTGTTTTTTCTGTCAAAAAACTGAACGAAATTGACTGATCACGTAATAGTAACTATTTGGTAGATTCTTTGAGTTATACTATGGACATAATATATTAAACTACCCAAGATAGGCACGAAAAAATTTCTGAATGTTTGAGGCTTTCAAACTCTTTTAGTGTACTGTGATGACTCACTTTCATTCATCTCACAGAAGTTACATTCCTGTTGCCTTAACTTCAGTGGGGTTCCGGGTTCCCTTGAATGGCATGGTCAGTAGGACAAAGGCACACGCGACGATTGAGAATGAATAAAAGGCCTATTCATCTACCGGGAGCTCAGCAGCAGATATCAGTAGCCGGCAGCAACCGCCCAATTCGGCGATTCCTCTTGAGCTCTGACGGTCACGTCCTACGTCGTAGTTCGCCGCCTACGCCTTGCCTACGTCCCGCATTCTCTCAGGAGGCATAAGCAATGCCTGTCACGCCACGGGTTGAAATTGACAGAGGATCGCATCTGCCTGCGATGGCACCGACGATGGATTTGCATCGTCCGTGCGCAGACAGATTGCTTGAGCTGAATAGTCAATATAGGCGCTGCCGCTCTTTCGTCAGAGGTAGATGTGGGAGGCGGCAAGGTATAAGCACTCAGTCTTAGAAAGCTTGAGAAACAGCTGCTAGCGGAAGAAATTCGAAAATTCTGTTTGTTTGCAAAGCTTCTTCATTTGTCAACTTTGCAGGCAATTAAGCACAATAATGATTAATCTCTTGAAATACATTATTATTCAATAATAATAAATTCCCAGAAAAATGTATCTCTCTGTTTAAATTCTGCCCATTCATTGAAATATTCCTTAGCTTATTTGTTTGATATATTGTTCATACACTTTGAATAAAGAATACAATACCTCATAAAATATCGCATGTAATTTGCGCATAATTTAGTTGTTGAAATATTACTTCAAAGGAGAATCCTTCAAAGAGAAATTTTGAAGGATTCTTAAAAATTTGTATCAAAGGAGATGAAAATTGCATTACTCCTCTTTGAAATAGAGCTCAATTAAAGGAAATAAATTCGAAATTAAATTTGGCTTTTTACTTCTCGTGAAGGGAACTCTACAACAACGTTATTATTCTCATAGTTCATTAGATAGTACATAATCGAAATTGTAGATGTATTATGCCAACTGTAAATTGAACAAAACTTCAACTTAGATTAAAATTGATACATAATTGTATTATGGTGAATTCATTAATATTCAAAATCTTACAAAAATTAAATTGTAATATCAAATTATGTATTATATGCAATAAAGCTTATTTTAAAACGGTAATTACTAGCCTTACATTAAAATCTACAAGCTGTAATAGGTGACCGATGGAATTCATTATCACAAAATCGAATATTTTTCTCGTATATTCAAACATTTGCCCTGTCATCTACTTGGGTTGATGGAGGTAATTTAGATGCGACTCTTACCCGCCTAGCATGTAACTGGGAGCTGACTCTCACACAATTGAATCAGAATTGCATCCAAGTATAGCTGCTAATGCGCGATACTGTCACAATTGCCCGATCGCCCGCGGAAGAAACGATAAATCACAAACACACGAGCGAAATACATCGGGCTTATCAATAATATATGTTCTGAGCTGAATTCAAATCAGCGAGTATGGGAGGTTATGAATATAAGATAATTTTAAGTTTCTCACTCAAGAGCCTGGACTTCACTGAGCCTGCGCGATTATTGAATTTGCACATCGTTTTTTTTACTCTGTTCTAAAAGGTCCCATTTAGACGCCTAAATTCACCCGTTCAGATATCCGCTTACAATGAACATTTATTTTTATACGTTGAATAAAACTACTCGATACAGAATTAACGAAGCCGATGATCAGGGAGCGGTCACCCACAGGGATATATCCTGTTCAAAATCAGGACCCCGCGGATTTCGTTTGCGACAGGTTTTACCAAGGAGGTTGTGGTCAAAGAGGAGGTTGGTACGGGGTAAACGACACGGATAAAACTGTCATTTAACGTGTACATTTGCGATCCCCTTAAAGATATTGCGGCTCTGGGCGTAAATCCTCAAGACGATCTTGAATGCAGCTCAAAACATACTCATGGGGACTTTATGCTGCAGAAAAATCAATGATGCATGCCAATAAAGGAATTGGACTTCTATAGTTCTTAAAGGCTTGTAATTCCAATATAATTTCAATACTCTTGCACACGATCTCGATTCTAGAGATAACAGGAGCTTCATCTAAGCGCAATGCCAAAAATCTCCATGATAATAGATCGCGAAGGGTAGATCTCTATGGTAGTAAATCGCGATGGGTAGATCTCCATGATAGTAGATCGCGAGGTTTCTAAACGCTGAAGACAAATCTATAATCTTTGTCCATGAAGGGATTGGAGTACGCGAGGATATGAGGTTAAATTTACGAGTACAATTACATGGCTCTTCCTCAGGAGTTCGTAACCAGAGCCCGCAACGCTATAGTTAACGAATTAGTGATCGATACGCAGGGATCTAACGGCGCCGAGACTCTTACCGAAGGAATAAAAGACAAGGCTGACAACGATTGGCGATGATTAACTTTGTTAAAGGAAGATTACTCCACACCACGTTCGCCGCCAATTCGTGACAAAATAAGAACTTCGTGGTGAATTAACGTAAAGGAACTAAAAAAAACAACTTGGATGGCTGTGGGCATCAAATGATCTGACCGGGAAGATATAGGATTCGATATTGACAATGACAGGGTTTTAAGCCTTAGTTACATAGCTACGTCAAATTCAGCCGCTTTCTGGAGGAGAATTCTAACGGCCGGCTTCTGTGATCAGTAGTTTTCCGTGATTTCTCCGATCAACACCAGGAAAATACCGGAGCAGTGCCTTAACAAACGGGTTACGGGCAGCACGCGAACTTTCTTTTCTCTTCCTTAACATATCCTTACCTTAGATGCACTCGTACACTACCACATATATCGGGAGCTTTGAGCTTGCCCCGGAATATGGTGCCATGTTGGTGGGAGATACCTGGTTGGGAAAAACTCTGCAAGCTGACTGGTAGGTCGGCGGCAAATCTCGCCATCCGTCGGGGGAAGCCGACGGTCACCTTCCGCAATTAAAACATGATCAACGCTTACGGGCCTAATGACCTTAGCAGTTGCCGCGCCCGTAATCAGTGGAATCTATTAATCCACCAACGCACGTATTGGTGACCTCAAGCATATGGAATTAAATTTACGAGTTCAATAGAACTGCAAGTCTCTTCCTTAGGAGCTCATACGCCGGCGGCGGCGCGCAACCGAAACCCTCGAGCCGCCCCATCAAAGTGCGTCTGTTGCAGAGAGGAAGCGGCTCGCGCGACGCCATCGGAGGGCAGCGCCCACACATCCGGCGCGACCCCGGAGGTCAGCGCAGCCCCCTCGGCAATGGGCCGTAGCCGCGTCCTATGGCCCTTCTCACGCCCCCCGCGCCGCACCGGGGGCCCATTAGGGCGGCGGGATCTTTATCTGCGGGCGGCGCCCTTGAAGACGCGCCGCATTGGCGTTTATTCATTCGGAGAAAGAAGCCTCGTTATGGCGGGATTCTCCCATAAACGGGACTCGCCCCACGACGCCGACCGAGGAGTTTGCCCTCGAGGAAGAAGTCGGAGCGCGGGACAAGGGGCGCTCTGTTCGTGGCGGGAAGAAGGGGATGGATGACGTCGCGAAGTCGTGGGACATATGAAAGTGCTTTCTTCGAGGGGTTGGAGTTTGGCTGACGAGTCCTAACCCTAATTATTACGACTGTGTGAAGTGGCGTCCAATTCATCAGTCGGTTTGTTTGTGCATGTGGGCACTTGTCTTCAGAAAATAATACTTTTATTTGTATTTATTGATAACCTGATTACTCTTATCACATTAATCGCTGATATTCGAATCACGTAAGCAAAATTGAAAAATTCAGAAGAAGAGCGCTTCTTGAAATATATTACAGAGAAACGTTCTGAGGATGAAACTCCTGTACGAAATCTCGGCAAACATATTTAAAAATTTCAGCTCCTTAACATCGAAGGACTGTATAATATCTCCTTATTGTGTTTTTTATAAGTTATTATTGCTTCAAAATGCATTCTTATATCTTTTAATACAGTTGTTAGCTAGTCTTGATAAGGCAAACAATTTTGCGTGTTCTTTCAGAGACTTTTTGTGTAGAATACCCTCATTAACATGTACTCCCTTAACACGAAATTCGCCGCAACACGAACAAAATTAGTGGTCTCGGCGAGGAAGAATAGTAATAAGAATATAAAAAATATCCCTATAACATGTTCACCGATTAGTTTTGTCCCTTGAAACTCATGTTAAGGAGGGTGAATTGTACTATGAAAACCACTTTAAATTTCACCAAAATTAATTTAACTTAACCCTTGTCTAATTCTGTTTTCTTTCTTATTGGTAAATTAAACGAGCATTTGAAGAAATCCACTTTCTTTGACTGTAAACGGAACAAACTTTTAACTACAAAGCTAACAGACCAGAATCATTTTTATGCAATTTACACTCTTGATAAAAGTTTGTCTTTTATCAAGTCAAACGTCTTGCCCATTCTTGCTTCTGATTTTCTTTTGTCACATGTTGCTCCCGACGTGTAGTTAAACAAAGTTGAAAGGAATCTTTGGAACTTACTAGCACGAGAACAAGGCCAAAATACCATTTCGCCGACTCGCCAAACAAACTCCAAGAAGTGACACTCGGGGAAGTTTGCACGACTAGAAACCCCTGCGGTGGGTTGTCTCATCTTGAGAGAAGCCCGGTCGTCCGCTCTGCCAGAGTGGGGGAAAAGTACAACCTTCCGGCCGCAACTCGCAAATTCTTCATCGCAGTTAAATTACTCGCCGTCAAACTCCTCCAGAAGTGCTAATGCGGTTCGTGTCCTTCCTAATTTTCCACTTTTCTACTTCCGAAAAATTTCCCCCCAAGAAATTCGCAGAAATACGAGAGTGTGAATTATTCGTCGAAGACAGCGCGGAGGTTCGTAAACGCGAGACGCCGCAAGTTTGGAAAGTGAGTCGTCGGAGGAGATTTCCGAGGGCGCGTTTCCGCTCCGCGACTTTCATTTTTCCGACTAAGCGAACTTTGCGGGGCGGCGTCCGGCGGGGCTGGCCTCCGACCTCCTGGTCTGAGGTCGCTGGAGGACGCGTTGGGCCTCCGACGCGGAAGCGAACCCTTCGCCGCCGACTCATTAACTTATCACTCGCAGTTGACGTTCGCCGGCGTATTTGCCGCGCAAACCTCTTTCCCTCCCCCGCGGCGCGGAGCTTGGTAATTACATCCCGCCGAAATTGGATTATGCAATTCAATTTCCAGCAACAAGTGTAGCGGAAGGGAGGGGTGGCTGGTGCCTCGGCGTCGCGCCGCTTGGCGTCCTGCGCCGCCGCCGCCGCCGCCGCCGCCGCCAAAACATGTTTGGACGCCGAAATGAAGCGCGTTGTGCGCTTTGGCGCCCGTTGCCGGAGGATTGCTTTCGTGGTAATTAGTTGGCGGCGGAGACAGCCGGGTTTCCGAGAGGAAAGTTTGCTCTCTGCGGGGCGCTGTGGTTGATAGCCGGCGCGAAGTACGTTGCTAATTGTAGGATTGCAACTCGTCTCCTTGTTGTTGGAATTCGTGCAGCAAGATCATTGGTTTTGGTGTCGTCTCGTTTGTTGCCTTTGTTCGTTATTTTATTTCGTTTCGTATTGTTCATAAGGGCTTCTCGACGTTTCTCGATTATTCATTTCCTCTCTATTCTGGAAATTTGTATGTTACTGTCAGTTCAACCAGACAGTTCTAGATTACTTTCTTTTGAATTCGCGAACAAAATTGCACTTACCCAATAGAAGAACCGTTTAGTTAGAAGAAATATTAATAGAAAGGGAGAAAGGAGTCGTGGCGGGTTTGTCAGTACCCGACTGGAAGAAATAGAATTTCGGAGACGCGGTGCGGGAAATGTCAGGTCAGATTGTAAAGAATGATGAACCGAAGAAAGTCGGTGATTGCAAAATTTGATCGGACTTTAAGAAAATAGTTGAAAAATAAAATTATATGTAATGGCAATGTAAGGCGTCTCCACGCCTTATTTTTGGCTAAATTAATTGATGTACTTGCGAAGAAATACAGAACGAGTGTCACGATCGTTTTAGTCATTCCCGTAGGAAGGAGAGAAGGGGACGTCCCTCACAGAAGATGGTAAAGCAATCATGTTATTAATCCGTTACGTGTGTACACGAGCTAGAGTATCACCAATAATAATAATAATAATAATAATAATAATAATAATAATAATAATAATAATAATAATAATAATAATAATAAAACGGCCCCATGTCGCAGACGGTTGTGGCAGCCGTCCTCTGCACCGCGGAGGCTGCAGGTTCGAGTCGTGCTTAGGCATGGTCGAATTTGTTAATGTCCCTTCACCCCTCATTATTCATAATTCAAGGCGTAACAAACTTGTATTGCCGAGAAATACAGCCGTAAAAAGTGATCCCTTAATTACACACGTTCATCTCTCCGGGGCCTCGGAAAATAACGTGTACTGTGGTCATAAAATGGCCTTTGCGCTAATAATAATAATAATAATAATAATAATAATAATAATAATTATTATTATTATTATTATTATTATTATTATTATTGTGCATTCACTATAAGTGTAGAGTTTTCAGTCATCCTTTAATTGTAAATATTCTTTATTATTAAGGGCATCTAATATTCTTAACAAGTGTTCATTGTAGCGTAAGTGGAGATGTTTTCTTTAGGATGTATTTTCAAAATGAATACTGAAATGTTTTTATGAATAATTAATATTGACGTAATTGATGTTAGTGACATGATGTAACATGAACAGTCCATGGAATCAAACACCCATATCAGTAATGTAGCACGAATGCTCACAACATTTCATCAACAGCTATTCTAAATGTTCGCAGAAAGTACTGTTCGTTGTACTTTGAACAACGGTAATTTGGGACCTTGTAAAAGCATTTTACTACGAAGGACGCTCGGTCTGACTACAAGCTTCGACTCCACCAGCTTGCAGCGAAATCGATTTTCCTTATCATGCATCTTTTTCGTGAACTATAAATAATGTATGCATGATTCAACCATGAAGATGGGCAAAAAGAACAGCTTGCGCTTCGCTATCATGTAATACCGCTCCGCAGTACAATAGCTGCTGAGCAATACCCACCGCCAATATCGTTTTAACACCTTTATGTGCAAATTCAACGCCTCCATTCATAACTTTCATGAGTGTGTTTAAGAGGAATTCCTTCCATTACAGAAAGAACGTGATTACGCCATTATATCACAAACTTAACACATTGTTTAGTTGTGACTTATGAATTTTTCAGTATGTTAAGATAATTAATGTTACGCGTGAAGTCGTCTTTGTAAACGTAAGCTGCCTCCTTCAATTCGGAGCAGCTTTCCACTAGAACGCGATCCAAAACCCCATTTCCAATACGCGAGCTGTAAAATCTCGCCTTAACGAACACGTGGGTGCTCTACCATCCCGACCATCCTGAGGGATAAGCTCATTGTTGTAAAGAGGTGTCTGACGAGAACATAAATCGCTCCGCTCTCTCATCTGCCTTTGTGGGGTTGCGTTCGCCGGAAGCTATACCTCCCCTATTAGTGGAATTAAGACGTCCTTTGCCGGTCGCAGGCTGCATTAGGGAGATATACGAGACACTGATCCGTACGTGCCACCCGCTGGGGAATAAATCCCCTCTGCTGGCGCAGGGTGGGGGGTGGGGGGTAGAAGTGGAGCCTGCGGTGGGGGCGGGGCCAGGCGAAGCACTGCCTCCGTTAAAGTGAAGCCTGCCGCATGATTGAGACGACGCGACGGAGAAATTGTGAGATGGAGATAATTTGTGTTGTTTTGAGATGAGTGACTGCAGATGTATTGGAAAAGTGTTACTTCACACGAATAGACATGATTTTAGACAGTTTAATTAAAAGCCTGGAACCAAAAATGTATCAATGGAAAAGAGAAAAGAGGGTTTTACTTGAACTATTTAACCATGAATTGGATCGCCGTTGAGAGACGTGTTCTATTCCCGATCAATCTATCTGATATTTGTAATGGACCAAACGAGCTCTCGACAGGTTTTTCTCAATGTTCTCTCCTTTTCCTTGCCTCTTATTCCATCGTTGCTCGATCATCATTCACTTCGTCATCTTTATCGCTATTATGTACTCATTAGATTATTGCTCATAGAGCTCAGAAGCCTCAGCGGTTCAAGGACCCACAACCCCCCTCTCAATATATAATTTAAAATATCAATGGATAAGTAACTGTGAATCATCTGGCAGTTGAGGATTTTTGGCCCACAAGCAGTAATTGAGCACATTTAGAAAATTGTAAACACAAATGCAATACCGCATTGCAGCATAAAATATGATAGATAATATAAAATTCAAACAGTTGGCTCTTTGGTGACACTGAGAGCCTTTTTCATAAAAGCACTATATTAATAGCAATCAGGAAGCTTGTAACTTGGCTAAATAAATCCCAAGATTTTGTTGAGAGGATCCCTAATACAGAATTTTGACTGACAATAAAGAACTCGAAACAAGTAACTACGGATAGAAACATTTTGAATACAGTGATTGAACTGGCCATGTACCAGAAAGAAAAAATACGAAAAAATAGAAAGATCGAAAGAGAACAAGAAATACGAAGAAAATATCCACGGAGATCGTAATATTCGCTTTACACAAAGTCATCATTGCAAATTTGTGTAGACGCAAACACAAGTAACAAACCAATTTAATCAAACCCTTCACCCGCATTATCGCAAATCCAACTTCTGCATTTATCCAGATAGTACACATTGCCGTGCGGTGCTAAACCTGTGACGTCATTCGGGATGGATGCGGGCCTTCGTTTAAGGGACATGGCGCGGGTGCCGTCGCAGGTGCGAGCTCTCAAGAGGTCTGAAGAAGACGGATGAAGGAAGCTGCGCGTCAGTGGCTCTCGACGTGGGAGGGGGCGGAGACTAATACTTCGTCGGATTGTGCGACGGCGGCGGTGAAAGAGGCGGGGAGAGCCGGACCGGAAGTCGCTCATGGAACAAAGACTTTGAAGTTGAAGTTATAGGAAATAAATTAATGGAAGGAGTTTAACATATTCTTTAAATCTTGATATTAGTACAAAAATGATTTTCTTATGGTGCATTAATACTGAAAATACTTCAATATCGCATGGTTTCATCAATTGTGTGGTTGTCTAAAATGATATACCGAAATGGTTGTAGTAATTCCGAAAAATATAACCTCAGTTTTGTCTTCACGTTTTCTATCCCCACTATTTTTTTAATATAAATTTTATTTACAAAAGCGGAATAAGAATAAATATAATTTTCTCTTTGGAAATGAAATACACTGAATTCATTTTTTCGTATCTTAAATTAAGATATGTCTTCGCGTTTTTGATATTTGACGATTAAATGCAGTCGAGGAAGAAAGGAATATTATTAATAAATTGTATAATAAATTTCGAAATTTGAACTGTAGTGTGAAGTTGGTGAAGACGAAACGTAAATATAATCGGTACGAGTCAATTGTTTTAAGCTACGTTACTGCTGCGTTTTCTCATAACTGGCTAGCTCTTAATTCGAATTAACTTTGTCAAACCCTCTTAATTTTTTATTCTTTTATTGAGTAGTTTAACCTAAAGTTCACAGACGTAGTGGTTCCGTAGTGGTTAGCGACGAATGTTCGCTGATCATCGGGCTTTTTACAAACAATTTTTTTTCATAGAAATTCAAGAAACGTATGAAAAGAATCTGTGGATTGATTTACGATTCAATACGGATGAAGTAAATAAAAGCTCAATTGGGTAACTCTTCAGTGTTTTAGATTTGTGTATAATTAACAAACTTTGGATATTCACAATAGTCTCAAACTTTATTTTGCCGCTACGCATTACACTAAAACTTACATAAAATTAATTCCTATATACTTTAGTAGTCTGCAAAATATTGTAATGCTTCTCAGACTTTTACTAACGTAGTAAGACATGAAGCCAAGCACGAATCTGTCTGTGCACCGCGTGTTCCCGGGATATGTCGCCGCTGAGCGCTGAGCCTCTGGAGGATCCCGAGGCGTGAGGCCCTCCGGCGTCCGACCCCCCGTTCGCGCGCGCGCTCTCTCGTCAAAGGGGGAGATCATGCGTGCGGCGCGGGGCGCCATCAGAGCAAATAAAAGAAGCATTAGGGGGACGCGGTGATGTAAAAGCCTAAGCCGAGGAAGGAGTCGCGGGGCGGGGCGGGGCGGGGCGGGGCGGGGCGGGGCGGGGCGGGGCGGGGCGGGGCGGGGCGGGGCGGGGCGGGGCGGGGCGGGGCGGGGCGGGGCGGGGCGGGGCGGGGCGGGGCGGGGCGGGGCGGGGCGGGGCGGGGCGCCGCAAGCCGTGGATCACCGTGGAAGTGGAGAATACGGCAGAGCTGGTGTCACCAAATTTGCGCCAGACATTATCTTTCGGGGGACCCTGAACGACTGAACTTGTTTTGAAGAAGGTTCTTCCAAATCAGTGCTTTTAATTTTTCTCTACAATATTTGCATTTTTATGTGGATAATATTTAAAATCAATTTTTATATTCTGACATGTACTTTCATAGTATCACAACCTTGTCTCCTAACTGCAAACACTAAACACAATGCCTAACATTGCCAGACCTTGTTTCAAACGATAGGATTCACTTAATTGTCTTCTCTCGTTGCTATCTGCACTCGAATTCACTTTCAACGAAGGGATTAAAATTGCGTAAAAAATAAATTAAAAAACAAACAAATTCAACATAAAAGAAAAATTCTTAACATGAAATAACAAGTCGGATGGACACTTAACCAACACACCTACACACACGCACACAGAAGAAAATCCTGGTTGCGCTGTAGCTTACATTGATAAAGAACAAATCTGTTCGTTTTTCTGCACTTTGCAAGATCTTCTTATTGCCAGTAACACTGGTCTGCAAAAAAAGAACTTTTTTTCCGTAAAAAAAGCAAAACACACCATTTCTGGAAGATAATTTGCCTCTTAATCCAGGTCTATATTCAGAATTTTTGTATCGGCCTCGATTTTTATTTGAAGATCGATTTTGTAAATGTATATTTATCCTTATGAATTATATGTAACTGACAAAATGACAATATTGTGTCACTACAATTGCCTTAATAATACTTTTCCAATTGAGGAATGTCCTGGTGGGACCGTTCCCCATGTTCGTCACTAACGGCGCCGAGGTTATCCGCGAAGAACTTCAAATAATCGTTCAAAAAATGTAGTTTAAGTGTCATATTAATCCCATACCGTAGTACGATCTCAGTAGTGCGTGTACAATATCGCGGTAATTCTCAGCCTTATGGTGGCCTAAACAGTTTTTACAGATTCTTGTGATACTATGCCATTTTACAACACTCAAGAAGTCAACGAAATACTAAGCCATTCATTTTCTAATTTGTGGATCTACAAATATTCCTTCATTTATTTTTGCGTCACTGATTCATGGAAACTTCTGTCACAAATACATGAATCCACGTGTTTGTCCAAGGATTTGATAAAGTTTTGACGAGACTAAATTTAATGTGCAATGGATACATACAAATTTTTGGAGTCAGCAAGAGAAGTGTTAACCACATTTCTTCGGCGAGGCAACAGTTTAATCCTAGCAGGCATTTTTTTTTTCACAATAGTGATTTTTTTTTCTGTCTGCTGACCTACTTCTATAGAAAGTAGCAGGACTTTGTGTATCCGTGCTGCAAGCCGAGCACAATTGTAACCACCTTGAGATCATCACATACATTTCATTTGTAATTCTCGAATACTTTAGATATGGGGAGCAATTTAAAGTTCTCATATGTCTCCTTGAGGTTAACTAATGAACAATCCGAACACAAGAAAATTTGTCCCGTTGTGGAGACGTACTGCTTTTAGACTTACTTTGCTAGAATCTACGAACAAGTGCCTTTCCGTTACCTACATTGAAATCATGGCAAAGAGTCTCCACTCTCTATAGCGGATTCGATATCATTACAAAAAGCAATGTCACTTTTATTGAAGAAATATTTTGAACAACTACTTGGCGCTCACGAAAAACATTCACATTCGTACAGGGGGAAAGCAGATTCCATGATTCCAGTCGCGAAGTTAAAAGCTCGGACAGTTGCTTCGTCAAATTTAGATCACGACAAGATAGTTGAGATCCCTTTCCGACAAAAATTGTTCATTTGAGCCCCAGGACGCTTACAAAGTTGGTTCAGTATGGATATCTACTTCTCTTTCTTCTGAATGTTCGACACAGTGGCTTCATTTTGTCACTAGTATTCACCCTCATTCACTGTTACATTCTCACGAGGTAGTGCTACCGGCCGTTCTTCAGTGTGACGTACAGGCCTTACATACATTATGAAATTGCACAGTTTCCTTCATTTTTAAGATTTCAGAAATTTTGTCAGACAAATACATAAATAAGTCTTTCGTATGATCTACTGGTTCCCTCCAAATCATGGGAGCAGCAAAGTTGTGAAGCTTTTAACCAGTATGTCAGGAGTGTAATATACACAAACAACATTTATAGGGGGCCCTTTTCTTGGTCGTCTACCTTACATCCGAAATAAAATTCGTAACTTTTCCTAATCAGAAAATTAAGGTTCCGATTTTGATATTTCAGAGTTAATTCTCCACAGATATATCAAAACTAACTTAGGCTATTTACACAGTTTCGAGATATTTCTTCTGAATTAGTACAAAGAACAAACCTCCGCGAATCTAGAACAAAGAGCAGTCATGTCCAAGCCACTTTCCACGCTATCACATCTCTCAATGCTCGGACGCAACTGACAAGAAAGATTGCATCTGTTCGAGCATGTCATATCTGCAATGTCTCCAAGCATTTTTCATTCCCTAGAGGTGTATTTTCTGAATTCAGTGTCATGTATAGGAACTCAATACATACATTTTGCTTGTTCCTAAAAAATACACCTGCAGAATAATTCAATGAAGCTACAAGAAAATAACGAACATGCAGCGTTTTAGGCATTTCCGTAGTTAGGGAATAGCGTGTCACAAGAAAACGGAGTCTAATAGGAAAAAACCGATATCATATTAGAATTCAGTGTAAAAGTCTTAGCGAAAACCACCATTCATATTCTATTATACAAAAATTCTTTTGATCAGTGTAATTATTAGCCATTAAAACAAAATTTCGTACTACAAACATATGTCTTTGGTGTGTATGATGAGAATGAAAGACATCTAGAAAACACTTTCTGAGGTAGGAAGGTTATCAACTCGGCAATATTTAAAGAGATGCAAACGTTTATATATTGTTTGAGATATTCTTAATTTTTAGCGTGAAGAGCCTCAGACATTTACCAATTTCTTCCACGAATTAATGTTACGATCGACCATAACTTAATCGTCCCTGGAGGCAGAAATAAAATACGACCACGGCTTTCGATTTGCATCTTGGGATTTGAAAATCGGCAATTTCCGAGAGCGATCAGAAAGACATTTCCGACCGGAAGCGCCAAGTTGTGGCGGAGTTTTTCCCCGGGGCCGCAGGGGTCGCGGGGAGCGGCCGGAGGTGCGAACCTGAAGGTCGATGAGGTGGTGGGGCGAGTTGTGGGTCCCGTGGGTGCGGAGGGGAGGGGGCAAACAGCTCGGAACGAACGCGAAGAGGTCATCGAGCGCCGCTGCAGCGCAGGGGGGAAGGGGGGCGGTGGTGGGGCTGGGGGAGCTGCAAGTGGCGCGTGCCCGGAGAGGGAGGTTCTGGAGCGGAAGGGTCAAGGGAGATCGAGGGGTGCGTATTAGCACACGCGAGGGGCGCGTTTGGCTCCCGGAATATTTCCACTCGTTTGTTCCGGACTGGCGTTGATGGGTTGAAGATTACCGGTTTGGGTGGGTCAGGGGATCAACTCATGTTACTGATGTTAGTGCAGAGCCTCTGGCCTGGAGGTTTTAAGGTTCGAGACCCGACGGCGACAGAATTTTCGACCATAGCTGGAAAGCAGGATCGAATTCAGCCACGGGCTGGAGGAGAATTGCAGCGACTGGTTGCTCTGATTTGTAGTTTTCCATGCTTTTTTTATCCACGAATGCTGGAGCAGACCTTAACAAACAGGCTATGAACCGCGCGCGAGATTTCTTTCCACTGCCTTGACCTATCCTCACCCTCACTTTCACACGATTGTGTTTACACGCATAACTATTCTCGTACATACACGTGTTGGGAGGATAAAGGCTAGAGTGGAGCACCATTCCAGCTGGAGTGGTGTTCTATTGGTGGGTAATAATTGAATGGGTAAACCCATGAAGCTGACATGAATGCTGCCACCACCTTCTGTGACACAAACATTCACTTCCCTTACGGAACTTATGAACATAACAATTGACGCGCCAGAACCCGAAATAATCAGTAAATGTTTTGAATATTCCCGTACCTTAATTGCAATCCCCCCTTTCACGAATCCTGTTTAAATGACATTATTTGTTTGGTGCAGATATTTTATAATAAATGCAGGTAATTGCACGATTTTAAATGGGTCCTTTCTTTAATCACCGTGTATATCAGTGTAATATTTTGAAATAAACAGAATTATATATGCTGATTATTATATATGAATTACATATTATATATGAATTTTTCTTTTCTCTTATAAGTATTCTAATGGTATTTCACGTAAAATATACTGAATCTCTCTTATTTGAGCATTATTCAGAGCTGTTGAAATTGGGCATTTATGGTAATAACAACCAGTAAATGTCCGAATGCATGTATGCGAGACGTTACAAGTCGTATTAACAACAGGTTTTTTTTCTCCTGTTGCATAAAAAGGACAGCAACTCTAGGCTGTAATTCTTATTCAAAGCATTTCCTGGGGGCTTGCTTTTGTGAATGTATTGCATCAGGACCACCTTGGGACACAGGGTCTTTGAGGGGCGTTTAAGTACGCGGAACCAAAACGATGCGCGTTAAAACCTGTGGTGGACGTTTTCACCATGTGGTTGTGGTCCCTGCCGCCAACCATTTTCTCAAATTTTATCCTCCCATATTCCTTTTTTTCATGATCACTCCATCATCAAGCAGTCAGCGGAAAGCAAAAGCAAAAGCAAAAGCAAAAGCAAAAGCAACTCACCTCTTTAATTGACGTTTGTCCAGAAAACAGTAGGGCATGTAGACGTGTCTCATCCGTCGTCTAAGATAGTCCACTGAGTATGGCTCTCATCATTGCATCATCCTTCTCGAACCTTCGTGAATTTATCAGGGATGATGCAATTTGTATACAATGAAAATTGTTCTAGTTGAATATTATAATATGCTGAGACTTCAATGTCATCACCTACAACATTACTGTAAACGGAAAAAAATTGCGTTTCAGAACACGAGTGAAACTTTTTCCTTTGCAGTGTTTCTTCTCACAAATTCTCTAACACGTCCCGAAGTGGAATGTTGAGGAGAAATTAGCCGGCGTTAAAAATGACCACCCCTGAAAGGCCATCTCCCCTGGCAGAGTCACTCAGTGAGGGGGATCGCGCGACGCCGCCCCATCCCCCCCCCCCCCCCCGAGGAGCAATCTGCACGCGCCTCCGCGCGTCGCGGCGCCTCGCTGCCTCCATGGAGCGTCGCGACGCCCGCCCCGCGCTCCACGCCCACGCCACGCCACGCCACGCCTCGCCTTCGCCACAATGGGCCGAAATTGTCGGCCGATTTAATTTCGCTCTAGACGGGGTTCTTTGCCGTGCAACAAGCCTGTAGCTAGGACGAATTCAGCCGCTGGCTGGAGGAGAATTCTCGCGGGCGGCTGCTCTAGTCGGTAGTTTCTCCGATCAACACCAGGCGAATGTCGAAGCAGTACACACAAACGGACCATTGAACACGCGTGATCTTTCCTTCGTCAATTTCGTTCCCTCCTCTGTCCTTACACACACTTATATGCACTTCATTACCACACATGTCGGGAGACCAGGCTGGGACTTATCCCGGCTGCGGCGGTGCCTTCCGGAGGGAGATATCTGGAGGAGAAAACCAGAAAATCCGCTCTCGCCGAAACTTCCAGTGGAGAGTAACACCACCCTCTCCCACAATGTAACTTGCGCGACCACAGTAATTGACGCCCCCGGAAACTTTTCATTCACTCACGCTACAAGCGTCTTATGCATCACAGAGGATATTCCCGCTCTTTGCAGATCCAACGCCCCGAGCAGGGTTTGGCAGTAAGTGCACTCCTTAGCGCTAGGGGAATTGGCGGCCGCAGAGGTTGTTGTCATGTCCCCTTCAAAATGTTCGGAATTTAGAAAAATATTATAAAAGTATTTCAAAATAATTGAATGAGAGCATTACGTGTGAATTTATTTTCATATTATTAGTAATTCAAGAATTTTTAAAAGGTAGAATTTTAAACGTTACGCAATTAAAATTTGAATAGATTCTTATCGAAAACGACGTTCCAGTAGAACGACGAAAAAAATGTTGTTTAAAGCTTTTCAAATTCTTTACTCAATAAAGTGAGTAAATTGTGAGTGATATATTGAAAATTGAATGAAATGCCAACCGTGACCGGGAACTCGCTATTTCCTTTTTCCCATTCCGCCGGTTGGCCTCTTTCGGACCAGTGTGCGCCGCCTCCGCCTCCTATTGATTTTCAGCGTCCGCGTGCATCACGAGGGGAGCGCCCTCGAGCCCGCCTGCACTGGTCCCCAGCGCCCCTTGTGGGTCCTGTCCCCCTGTCGTCCCCCTGTCGTCTCCGTCGTCCCCCTGTCGTCTCCGTCGTCCCCCTGTCGTCTCCGTCGTCCCCCTGTCGTCTCCGTCGTCCCCCTGTCGTCTCCGTCGTCTCCCTGTCGTCCCCCTATCGTCCCCTGTCGTCCCTGTGTCGTCCCCGTGTCGTTCCCCGTGTCGTTCCCCGTGTCGTTCCCCTGTCGTTCCCCTGCCGTTCCCCTGTCGATCCCTGTCGTTCCCTGTCGTTCCCTGTCGATCCCTGTCGATCCCTGTCGATCCCTGTCTATCCCTGTCGATCCCTGTCGATCCCTGTCGATCCCTGTCGATCCCTGTCGTTCCCTGTCGATCCCTGTCGATCCCTGTCGTTCCCTGTCGTTCCCTGTCGATCCCTGTCGATCCCTGTCGATCCCTGTCGATCCCTGTCGATCCCTGTCGATCCCTGTCGATCCCTGTCGTTCTCTGTCGTCCCCTGTCGTTCTCTGTCGTCCCCTGTCGTTCCCTGTCGTTCCCTGTCATTCCCCGTCGTTCTGTCGTTTCCCATCGATCTCCATCGACCCTGTCGTTCTCCTGCCATCCCCTTCATGCCGCCATGGCATGCCTCTGTCAACCCTCTGTCGCCCTTTTGACGTCCCATCCTCCTTTTTTTGTCCCTGTTGGAACCCCTGTTGTCTCTCTGGCGTTCCCCCGACGACTCCCTGAGACGCCTCCCCCTTCCTCCCGCGACCCCGAGTGGCCGAGTGTCGCGGAGCTCTCGTGCGATTGGGGCTGAAACACGTTCTCACGTGCGCCGGCCGCGACGACTCTGCTAGTTCCCTGGCAGGAGCCGGCTTTCGATTTTCAACATTGATTTGTGAACTCTTTTTAGACTGTTGAGTGGGCGAGAGAGAGTAACCGCAAGATCCTATGGGCGAGTGCTGACTTTGTTGTATTCAAGATTTAGCAGTTTTCTTAAAATTGCATAGGTTTAATTCCATGATACCTTCAAACCATAGTCGCGCAACTTCTATGATGCTTTCTTATCCCAGAGTTATTCAGGGTCCTTTGAGGGTGACTAATATCATTACTTTTTAGACCGCGTTGTTGATTGATTACTAGTGTTTTAATCAGCACAGTATTATATCTTATGAAAATGCAATAAATAAATATTCCAAAAGAACGAAATTAATAGTTTTGCTAAACAAGCAGATTTAGTTTTTGGATTAATGGTGTAAAAAATATTATTTTTTGAATGTTATTCTAAATGAAATGTTATCACTGACAATGTGTTTAGAAAATATGTAAAATTAACTATAAATATATCTGAAAAATTCTTACATCGATATTAAACGGTGAAAAATGAAATGAAATATCATTTGTGAAGTTATAAATTTGTTTTTTATTGAGAATTAATACATAAATATATTATTTACAATAATTATCAAAAAATGTTAACTAAATGTTACCTGTATATTTCAATTTTCATTGGAAAAATATTTTCTTGAATGGACCTTTAAACAGTGCTAGAAATAGCTCTTACGACTGAGTCAGTGATATTTCGAATTTATGAACTTGCATGATTTCTCAATTGCATATGTGCACTTGAACGAAATTCTGCAATGACATATAAAAATATGTATCGATTCCCTAAACGAACTACCATGCTTAACAAAACATTTAAGAGAAAGTTTGAAACCAAGCATAATCTTTCATCTACTTTTGATTATGACATTTCATTTTGATCTGACGTCACAATGTAGAGAAATACATCATATTTAGATTAATATATAAGCCTGCTGAGCTAAACTGTGTGTTGTCGTCAAATGCTAACTATGATAACAGAATAAAACATGTTTAGAAGAAACTCAAACCATATTAAGAATTTCAACTGACTGGTACATTAACAATTTCTGGTATCGTCATATGATTCTTATAATTCAAAATTAAATGATTTTTGTAAATTGAATATTTCTTGTTTAAATCAATTACGCAGCCTTTGATAATGTTAAAAATGCCAAACCAAGAAATTGATTTATTTGACCACAATATTTTGTAATATGTTTTTTTATTTTATCAATATATTTATCGCCCCATTATATACATCATATTCTCTCTCTCACTCACTACACTGCATCAACATTACAATCACAATATATCCCAATTGCATTCTATTGTCCGTCTTCATGTTCCTTCCTCCGCCTGGCACCTCATTTCACAACCCACTTCTTCATTCTGTACCACCGCTTTTGGCCAATTCGTAGGCGCAACAAGTGCCTGCTGCCCGCCACCACCCCCCCGCCCCCCTTCTCCGCGGCCACTCGCGTGTTCGGTGCCAGAGCGCACCCTCCAGAGAATGAAACGGAGATCTCGCATTGAGTCTCGAGAACGTAGAGGTGCAATTCTATTAAGAGCGTGATTCAGCACATCCGCTGAAGACAAAATGGCAGACTGAGTCTACAAAAATAATTTAACTGAAGACTTTAAAAATTAGCCTATAAAAATTGTATGAATGGCATCACTATGTGATGAGAATGGAAGCCTGTAGTTGGCCAAAGAAGCTGGTTGGTAGAATAAGAGCCATCATTTATAAGGAAACTTTGAAGACCGCAATAATAATTTTAAAAAAATGTTATGTAGAATCTGAAATCAAAATCACCGTGAGAGGTGTAGTGATTTGACTGCAAGAGCCTTTCAATGACTGAACATCAATGGCGTCAGATAATGTTACCCGCAGGGATTTCTTTTTGTGTCACCTACCCACTCCGTCCTTTCCCTTCTCACCTACTTCTTAATCAGATCCACCAGCAGACATTATACCACTATTTAAAAAAATACGCATTACCTGATCTTGTCGATCTATTTGTATGTTTTATTTTAACTTCATTCAAACTTCCCTTTTTGATGTTTCCCAAATTTTTAAAATGCACGACTTCTTTTTTAAAGATTTTCATACATTTTTAAATAATACAATAGCATCACCTTTAAAAACTATCAACTTCTTTGATGGTATCACTCATACACATTTCTTCGCTGTATCGACATCACTGATGAACATTTTTCCTTTAAATTATGTAAAAATGTAAACAAGCTTCTGTTGTGGAATCCAGTTCATTTAAGAAGCACCACAAAACCCATCTCTCGGTCGTTTTGGGCACGTCGGAGTTTCTGAACAGCGGAGACGTCTGAGTTTTTTCAGTCAGCGCTAATTTGCAGAAGTATGAATTCCTGGCATGTCACTGTGACATTGCAATATGACAATCAGATATAGCAATAAGTATTTGTATTCTCTACCTCTTATGTTGCAAGATTATTGTACAAAAATCAAATTCAAAAACCAAGTCACAAATTAGACTATTTAATATACAGTAGTACATTACAGATTTGTATACTAGTAGTCGCAGCACGTTGTTGTCATAAAATTTTTCTTCATAATATTGCTATAATATTCCCAAATTGGGCAACTTCAATGAATTGTTACGTTCCCTACTTTTCCCTCGTTTTAGATTCTCTTGATGGTTACTAATGCTTAAACAGTTCTACATTCAAAACAAGTTAGCCCTGGTGTGTTTTCGAATCGTTTGGGAAACTGAAATTTTATCCTTTTGGGTAGATATGAATTATAATGAGATGGTACAAGAAAAATGTGAACTTTCAGAAATAATGCCAATTTAACCACTGTGTGTGTGGGTATCTCCGTAGTTAGGAGAGTGTAGTACATGATACACGTTGGAGTGTAGCAAGTATGCAGGAAAATGATTGTAGATCTCGATCAATTGCGATGGGTGTTTTAAATTTGTTTAAAAAATGTAATTAAATACTTAAAATTTGAAAAAGAACTTCATTGTTCCCTCATAATATTGATATGAAGGAGTTTTGGTGAGGAAAATTGCAATTCGGATGATATTTTTGATAAGTTTTCTTCTTCTGCAAAGTTGCCTTTATGTAGACAACTAGTTACTACTAAGCAACGATAATTTGTAAACTTGTCTTTTCTTTTTAACACAGAAGTGACGATCACGACATGAAGTGTCAGGGGAAATATTTGGAGGAGAAGGTGGTAACAGTTAAGCAACTATTTCAGAAGGTAGTTAAGAAGAAGCTGGCTTGTTCAGAAACATATCTTTAAATTAAAAACCTCTTTAATATACTCAAATTTTCTTCATGAAGTGGCAATAAATTAAACGGCCGTTAAAAACATTTTTGTATAAGACAGTTTTTGAGGTACAGAAAATTAACAAGTTTCAAGAGAGCTCTGTGAGGCAAATGCTAATAAAGTTCACAAAAATTAGAGACTTGAATATAAAATGCTGACCGAATATATCAGTCTCAAGTCCTGGCTCGCTGCGATAGCTTCCCGGCAATACTGTGCCCTCTGCAGCATCGTTAACCGAGAAATCCTAGGGCTCGAGCCGCAACGGCAGTGGATTTTAGACATTAGCTACGTCGCTGATATTCAACCTCTGGACGATAATTCTAGCGAACAGCTGCTCTTCGTGGTTGCTTTGATCAACACCAGGCGAATGCCGGAGCAGTACCCAAACAAAACAAGTCACGCACTGCGCGCGTCCTTTCCTTCCTCATCCTGTTCCATCCTTTCCTTTCATACACACACGTTCATGTGGCACAGTAACACTCATGTCGGAAGACCAGTCTTTGTCTTAATGCTTGCCCCTGATGAGAGGGTATGGTGAGGGATTTACCTGCAGGACAAAAATATCCCTCAAGCAGAGTGTAGGTCGGCGCCGGATGTCACATTTTAAGCTGGGAAGGTATCCTGCTACCTCTCGGGAGACATTCATGCATGGCACGGATAGTATTAATAAATAATCACTTCCTAAATGCCCTAGAACAAAATTAGATACCACGAACGACATCTAGAACTAAATATTTTTCTTTGTTTCTATAGTGTAATTAAATGGCAAAAAATGGTGAAACTTCTCATGTCAGTCAAGTAACTATGTGCCATCCAACGACTTATCTTCACTACGTATTGTATCGTTAATGCCATTAAAGGTATGAATTTACTTTTCACTAATAATTCCATAACATTTATTATTCGAATGAATACTATATATTTGTTGATAATATGATGTTCACAAACAAATGCACAAAGTTAATTATATTATGACTTTTTTCTCGTTAATTTTTAACTATAAAATTTTTATACTTATTTGTCAATGTGGTATTCGTATTGCGGTAAATAGAAGCCCGTGATTAATTACGTTCAATAAAAATATTAAACCAGTGACTCATTGCACTAGGGTTGTCATCTCACGAAAAATAAGCAGCTTACTTTTCTTTGGGCCGCTGCTCAGAATTCATTGCGGAAATTAAACTCTCTCTTCAAATGTGAATGCAAGACAAGGTTAGCCCGTTTAGATCCACGAACCCTGGGCTACTGGTTGCGCTGCAGCATATTTCCTGGTGTTAGCATCTCTCCTCTAAGCAAGAACCGTTACAACGGCTCTCGCCGACCCTACGAACAGAGGTTCCAGGTTCTACCCAGGAGACTCATTTCTTAGTATTCATGCTACTAAATTCGCATACACGGCTTTTAAGAATGTGCTCGAGAGAATGAAAGAGAATTTGTTAAGAGATGTGGTGTATGAATGAAAAAAAAATTGAAATGGTTGGAGAAGTCGTTGAATGGAAATTGTTAGATAGTTGTTTTTTTATTTTATAATTTTTTTGTTGCATGAGTAGTCATCACACGTATGGGTGATCCATCATTCTGAATATGCACATTTTTCAACATACTGTCAACCTGGAACAGATTGTGGGACATGAATTTTATACAATGCCTTTCAGTTTTTAAATGTGTGGTACTCCTATAAACAAATATAATATTTTGTTAATAGATTTACGATTATCCTCATTACCGTGCTCGTGCAGATTTTACCAAACCACAATAATTTTATTATACCACAGACCAATTAAATATCTTTTTGAAAAAATGCAGTGGTATTTAATGAAAGAAATATTAAGTAATAAACAATTTAGTTTAAAAATGTTAGGAAATAGGACTTGCAGAAAAACAAGACATATATCCAATTCACATTCACTAGAAAGACCTAACATCTACCGAGTACACATCCCGAAATGTTCATTAGAGCGAATGAATGGATAGAACGAATGGCAGAGCTACTCTGAACAATGCTTTTCAAGAAATACGTATTATACCTCAACCGGAAAGTGAATTAGGATCATTCACTCAATAACCGGTGTTATGGAATGGAAGTGGAGGTTTCCTCGGAAATTAGACACAATTCCACTACATGAGAAACGTGAAATAGTACGAAAATAGAAGTAAAACAGGGTTCTTAGAGAATGACTTCAGTCACTTCACGCCTCAGTCAGTGCCTCGTCACTCGTGAAGGGGCAACTATGAGTACTCGAGCATGGTCGCACCGCATTGTAAGCATGCTTACGTCGTGCATGAGAAGGAGGGTTGACGGTCCTCCGTAAAATGCAAAGAGTGCTCGTGGTCGCCTCGGCTATCAGCAGGTGGGCTATTCATATTGGGTTTATTGATTGATTAGCTAATCCGGGCGTGTCAACAACCAAGGTCGTTAGTCCCGTAAGTGAAGTACATGTTTTATCGTGGGAGGAGGCGGTAATCTTCCCCGTGGGATGGCGTGGTCCGGCGCCGGCCTACGTCGGCTTATGGGGTTTTCCCCAACTAGGTATCTTTCACCAGCGAAACACCGTCCCAGCCGGGACAAGCTCGAAGCTCCCAACTGGTCTCCCGACAAGTGCGATAGTGTGGTGCATGAAAGTGTAACTGTGTAAAAATAAAGGATGAGAATAGGACAAGGAAGAGGAAGAAAATATCGCGCGCGGTCCGTGACCCGATTGTTAGGATACTGATCTAGATTTCGCCTGGTGTTGATCGCATAAATTACTGAAAACTATCAGAGCGATCGGCTGCTAGAATTCTCCTCCAAACAGCGGCAGAACTCGCCCTAGCTGTGTAGCTAGTGTCGAAACTCCTGCCACCGTCGGGACTCGAACCCTAGGACCTCCCTATCAGACACACCTCACTGACGTATTGCATACGGGGTGAGTAAAGCAGGGGGAAGGGGCACACTATGCTCCACCGATGGCGTTATCAGCAGCATCGTGGCAGCTGCAGCAGAGGACAAACGTAACTGCATCTGCAGGTCGCATCGAGAGCTGTGTGGATGCAGCCTCCGTCATCTTTAGGAAGGGCGCGTTGGAACAATGGGTTGCTGTTGGCTGCGCCCTCCGAAGGGCGCGGCGAAGGGAAGTGACTCATCGCGAGGGCGAAGGGCGAAGGGCTCTCGGGGCGCGACCGCTTCCGTGCGGGCGCCCGCCCGCGACCGCCCCGTGCGGGGGCGTGGTCGCGCTTGTGCTGGGCGCTGCGACACTCACGGCGCCCAAGGGTTGGCCTCGACTCGCACGCAAGCGGCGTCTACGAGCCGCTTAACATGCCCCAGCGTCCTCGTGTACGGTATAAGAGGACCTATAGAAGTGCACGCAATAAAAAAATAATAGGACGACGTATACCTGTAATAAAGATAAAATCGTATTGTAAGATGTCGAATGTTTAGTCCTTCAGTTCAAGTTCATCAAATATTGAAATTGGAGGACGCAAGTCTGTTTTGTAAAATACCATTAAGTGGAGTTTTACAGGGCAATCATATATGATACCCGACGTTCGTACAAACAGAGAATCGCATGCGATACCTTGGATACTGAACGTGTTAATTAAATTACCGACTGAGGCGAATTTTTGACAACTTCCGTTTGCGCTGCAGCGTGTCTGACGGGCAGTTGCGCTGGTGGCTGTTTTTTAACGCCAGCGTTACTCATGATGAGTAGAGACTGGATAATATACAAATTCATATTTACTTATGCATTAGCATAATTACATTATTTTACAGGTTTTAGCTTATTTTACTCAAAATATACTTGAAGAGGTATATTTACGATATTTTTGCAATATTAATAGATAAAACCGAACTAAACATCACGAAACCTATAGTTCGTATGAGTCTTCTATCACTTTTAGTAGACACGCGTCTTTTATATTCACTTTTAAACACAGTGACAGAACCACGAAACAAACTGATGAGGACATCCTTTCTTCTCATGCCTTCCAAAGAGCGCAACAACTGAAATCAAATACGCGCAATTGTTGTTTATTACTTGTTAGATACCGCAAGAATCACGTCACTTTTGGGATTATAACTTGCTAACCGTTCGTTTTGCGTTAGTTTCAATCGTCTTGTGTGTAACTGTGGGGTGACGTTGTAGTAGAAAGGGTAACAACACGTTTTAGCAGAGGCAAATATCAGTGTATCTTCCAAGGGCAAAAAAATGAAGAGTTTTGCATAGTTTTATGTGAAGCATTATTGCATCATCCGAGTTTACAAACTTTCAAAGCCCACTTTCAAATGTTTTCTAGGAAAATACTGTTTGAATCAAAATATTCCAGATTAATCAACATTACGTAAAAATTATATACCAACAATTTCGCAAGGTGTTTTAAAAGAAATACGTAATAAATTAATTATTTTTATTTTATGATATATTCCATATATTCACACTTTACTTGTATATTCTAAGCATTTTCTTTGCTTTTTTCGGCTTTTAAATGTTTCAAACTTGAATAATCCAGTTTCTACTCATGAGTGTGTACTTATAAAAATATCATAATTAATTCTTACGTTGGTTATTAAAAGCTGATCGTATCAACACTTGCTTCTCTCACCCCAGCAGCGTCCCTTGATACTTGCCTGGCGCTGGGAAGGACGATCAACGGGCCATACATACTGGTAACGGGTCATATTCAGTAGTAATAAGTCCCTCTTCTGGTTTGGTGGCGGCGACCAACGAGTTCTAGTCTGGAGGCGCAGTGGGGACCGCCGCAAAATTAATGTGTGGTATTCCATTGCACCTCACATCAGCCTTGTGTAATGGTGTGGAAGGCGATATCGTGCTTTCCTGCTATTCACTGACAGAGTTCCTCACGGATACCCTGACAACCGCAGGGTATGTTCAGGAAGTTCTGCAAAAGGAGGCTCTGTTAAATTTTATTCTGTATAAAAATTTACCAGAATAAATCGTACTTCTACTCAAAAATATATCATAAGTGCTTGTTGATGATAGGAATATTAAAAACTGAAATTGTGATGTAATTCTGTGAAAACAACAAACACATTTTTGAAGTAAGATTTGTATCATAATTTTTGAAGTAGTATTTGTATCATTCGACCTGGTTTGGCCGAGAAACGACAGCCCTTCTATTCCAATTCTTCCTAGATAATTTCTCATAATCAAAGTTAAAAAAATACCGGTCCGGATGGCCGAGATCATTCAGACAGTAGTGCCGTAGCGATCTCGGACCGAAGGATTGCGGGTTCGAGTCCCGCCTCGGGCTTAGTTGTATTGGTGAACGTCCTTTCACCCCCTATCATCACCATGCCATGTCATATGTCATGTCATGTCAACTTCACAGTTACCATACCGTTAAATGCAATAATGGTCGCTAATGACATAGATGTTGATGCGACCTTAAATTAAAAAAGTTAAAATATAACCTTTGGATTTAAACTCTGTTCATAAAAGCCGCTCATAATCCTCGCATTAAGGCCAATGAAACGAAAGCGTGAAGAGACGTGTACCTTCGGCTACAGCAAATGGATTCTCCGCAATAGAATCCACTCTGCAGAGGTGGCGCGAAGGTACAGCCGAAGAGAGCGGCTTCAAAGCAAGGAACTGTTGATTTTGGGGGTCCGCTCTGTTTTTCTGGGCCACCCTCGCAGCTCCCTCGCAGCTTTTCTTTCCCGCCTCTTCGGCGCGTTCGCGACGGCCCAATGTTTTCCCGCGCTGGGGGGCGTCGCCGCGGGCGGGGCGGGCGGGGGAGGAAGGAAAGGGAGGGCCGAGGCTGGCCGAGGGCGACAAGTGAGATGAGGGACGGCCGTCGCCAAAAACGACGACCGAACGTCCGGCTCGTCCAACTTGCTCCCTTCCTCCCGGGCTCCCGCGATCTCATCATCTCGGCGGGACCGAGACTCGCGGCCGTGCATCTCCACAAGCACACGTTTTAATAATGACTACGATGTGTTTAGATTGATAAGACGCCAACGTAAGCGAGGAGTATTTCAAAAAGAAACATAGTGAATGCACTTTTTTTTCCAAAATGCAATTCTACTTACAATATATTACGTATTTACAGTTTTTAATTTTTAAGTATTCGGTATTTTCTGTGATGTTTTTTATAATATTTATTATTTGTACAGGTATTTTCCAATTATAGCATTTATTATTTTGTACTTGAAATTGTCAAGCCAAGTAGTGCAATATTATTTGAGAATTGATTAAAGAACACGTGTTCAATCCATGGCCTCCTATTAATTATCTACACATTAGTACGTTACATTATGTATAATTAATAGTCAAATTTAAACTGTCAAGTTTTTATTAAGTGGGTAAAACGTATAATATTCGTATCGTAATATTTTATTAACACTTAGTTGATTACATATATCCAATTTCATATTGTAATAAGTAAAATATCATATGATACTTATTTTGTAAATAAATATTTTGTTTAGTTTAATTTAAAAGTAATTCGTTGACTGACACTTATTACGGAATGTTCCGTATTCTTAGCATTGCGAACACTACAGACGCAGTAATTGTTCAACAAAATACTTGACAATATTGCACAGTTCTGTACACAAGAACCTTTCTCAAGGATACAGCCTCAAATGAACTGCACTTGAAGATCCTCGACAATGCCGGAAGCCAATAGTCCATGAAGTAAAACTAGACTAAACAATGTATTCCATAAAGAATGAGACCGGATATCGATCGTGACCCATCCGTTGTCCATTATGAAGTTCCGTGCCTACAAGTCTCTTGTGATGGATTTATTGTTTCCGTCTGCATTGTCTTCAGTCGAGGGATTGTGCGGCAGTGTGTCAGGAGTGGCGCTGACGAAGAAGGACGCACTAAATCGTGCTTGCACAAGCTGTTTTTAATCTCAGATTATTGTGAGATCTCGCCCTATTATTCTGTTCTATTATGTGTATTCACAATCAAGGCTGTTGCTGCATATGAAGCAGGGTCGGGCTACAACGAAGCGAAGAGCTGTGGAGAATCTGCAAGGAAGAACGTAGATGTTACAAAAGTGCGTAGGTTCTTCTCAACGCTCGCGTAAGATTAGATATCGTGATGCCTTGAAACCTAAAGAATAAGAATACTTGTAATGTTGTATTCTGCAAAGATAGCAAAACGTTTCTTTAGCGAGTTTTTAAATTCGAGTTGTTATTTATTTACATTCACCAATTTTAATAGTTATTCTTCTTCTTCTTTCAAGGATTAGGGCGAGGCCTGTTACGGCCTCTCAGTCCATCTTCTTCTTGGGCCACCTGGATCTCTTCTTCCTCGGGGCCTATGTTTCATTGCTTCTCTTGGGAATCTTCCATCGGCCATTCTTCCTAGGTGTTCTTTCTATTTCGTTTTATTTTCTTCTATACGAGTGGTTAGTGAGAAGATATTGAGTTTACTTCGTATGTCAGTATTTCTTATTCTATCGAGTCCAATGCAGCCTTTAACCGATCTCAGGAAGCTCATCTCAGCTGCCTGTCCTTTTGACATATCTTTCTTACAAGTATCCCATGATAATGAGCCATAGAGAAGTGAAGGTACTGCCATTATTTTGTAGAATTTTATTTGAGTTTCTTTTCTTGTTTAATTTAATAGTTTGAATTGAATATTTCATAGGCTGTATCTCGGTAGTCTTTGATTAAACTAAGATCTCTTGTCTTCTTTTGTCAATATTACTAATAGATAAGTAAAAAAATAATTTTTAAGGTTTTATAACTAACAAATTTTCCAATTTTCTTCCTATTCCTTTATCCATAGACTCGCATTAGAGGCGAATCTATTTTACAAAATTTCAAAGCGCGCAGAAATTGAAACAAAAATATGCAGCATCCGGCCATGTGAGAGGTTACCTATGGTTTCTGTAGAACACGAGGAAAAATTAAAAAAGTGTAAAAGAATTTAGTTTTTGATTAAAAATGTAAACATTTTATTGTAATATTCGGTCTATTCTCATACTGCACAAACCGACTGAATCCTCGCAATAAGTGCCTGCCTGCGTACGGTACAGTTGACGTCATCCAACAGCATGAATCCAAGGAGGAGGCCGCCCACCATTAATATTTGCTATTCACGTGTTTCGTTACAGAACACGTTTTTTTTCTTGGTAAGTAAAGAGCTGTTGAACTGAATAAATATACTATGTATACCCAGTTTTAACAGTATTTGTGAAGGCTGTTATTTGATATTTTTGAGCAGTGTGCGTGATATTTATTGAAAAACCATTGGTTTTGTTGAGCAGCATGTATGCTGTGCTGTGTGCTGTTGCAGGCCACTAGTTATTAAGGTGACACCACACATTCGGCATTCGCCGAGTAGCGAGGTACTGCCCGCCCAGTCCCGAACATCCAATGTGTTCGACAAGTGTTCGCTCCCTTTTATGTATCCCGAAGACCGACTCGCGGAGGGTAGAGCGAATACCGAATGTTCGGCGCTGGGCGAATCGCAAGTAATCCTTCCACACTACTTGGGATTCGGCGAACCGCATGTGTGGAACCGCCTTCAGGCTGAAACTAAATATCAGTGATCCCGACGTAACCATCCACTTTCTCTCATTTGCAGAAACCTTTCGCACATCGTATCGCAACTATAAATCACTACTCCTGCGTATTATTGCCCACGTGATTCGTCATTGTAATATCTTTGAAAAGCTCCTCCCCCCAATTCAAGCGCTCCTTAGTGCATCGTTTGTGCCTCCTCCTTAATCCCCGCCCTCCCTCACCCTCTCTCGTCCTTTCAGACCTCGTTATTTCCTCCGTTCTTCCTGTCTCCCCTTCAGAGGCAATTTGTGAAATAATAATGCCCTCATAAAACTTCCCGAGCCACCATAGGAAGTGTTGAATTCCACTTGGGATTAGTGTATCAGTTCCTTTTGCGACCGGCTTTTGCTTAGGGTTCAGAGTAATTAACTTAATTCTTGAAATCATAATTATTTTCAGCTGACGCAAGAAAATATGGGAAAAGAGAGATTCCTTTTATTGCATAATTTTAATATAACTTTAAGTAGAGAAAAAGAGAGTTAAAATTTTTATTAATGTTCTTTCAAGATAAGATGTTTGAAGAGACTGAATACCAATCCAGTCTCTTCAAAAGTTAAACTCACTGTATTCACATAATTTAATCAAATGTATTACCTAAAAAATATTCTTCAATGTCCCTTAAAATCCATTAGAAGAGTGTGTACTCTAACTACATATTTGATGAAATGTTAAGTTCCAGTATTCAATGTTCAGAAGTTCTCCAGTGTAAATCCATCTAAGTCATAAGAAATTCATGAATTATTCAAAACCGTAAACCTCAGGCATGAAGTTTTTAATATGTTTCAGAAATTAACCGCCGTTATATTTCAATTTATTTATATGGCGCCACGTAATATAGTAGGTCATAATTCAACATACTTGCTTATTAACCGATTTATCTTCGTTTTTCGCTCCCTCCGAGTCGCTCTGCGCGCAGACCCCTGCGAGTGCACTCTCAGCTTTTGCGCGAGTAAGTGGGACTTTGTTTTCTGATGCGTCGACTACCGAGTCCATTTTTCCCTTAAGTGTAGCGCATGTTATAGTCGAGATGTGGCGGTGTTCCTTCCGCGCTGGAAGGTGATGCGACATTGAACTACGCGGTGGCTCACGAGGTTTTCCCGCTCCTGGTATCTGACCAAGCGGAACACAGCCTCACCGGGAAAAGCTCTGAGCTTCCGACTGGCATCTCGACATGTGTGGTAGTGTAATGCATGTACAGTGTGTTTCTGTGTGTGTGTGAATAAGGGGTGAAGATTAGACAAGGATGAGAAAGAAAGATTGCGCGCGGTCCATGACCCGTTTGTTCAGGTACTGCTCCGGCATTCGCCTGGTATTGGACGAAGAAACTAAAGAAAACTATCAATCAGAGCAGTAGACCACTAAAATTCTCATATTCGAGCTCAGATTGTTTGTAGTAGTATTTTACAGATGCGTTAAACATAACGATAACAAAAAATGTTTCTTAAGAATTGTCAATGCATTACATCGCAAAAATGTTTTTGATTTCAACTTATCACGAAGGAGGAGTAACTTTATTAATTGCATTTACAGTCTCGTTGTTCTCTTCATCTCAGGTACACTGTACGTCCTTTAAGTTTCCCTCTAGTGCTGGTCCTTTCAGAGTCGATGGACGAATTTCAGAGCGCCTGTCTCCCCTCGCTCTCATAAATAATTCGATCTACGGTGGCACTTACCCTCCGTGCCATCAATAAACCTCATTATGCTGGCTTAGAGCAGCGCCCAGAGAGGTGCTGAGTTGCTTGGAACTGAGACGACATAGGGGAGATCCTTGGAAGAGGACCGCCAGGAAATGTGGCAGCGCAGCGCAGAGTAGAAAATGCAAAGAACAGAACTCTACCCATAATGGGAACAAAAAGGGTACCAACAATTTGCGTAAATATTTTGTATACTAGTTATTTCCTTGACTACTAAAAAACTAAAAGAAACTGCTTTTCAAAATTTCATTAATCTTTCAATTTCAGAGCTCGTGCAAATACAACAAAACAAAATATATTAGTATTATTATATTTTGGTTTTTAACATCTCTTTTTATTAGGTTGTTTGTTATTCTTGGTATTTCATTAATGAAGTAAGCATTTCGGCTTCAGAACTTTTCGAAATGGATATTTTTCGTATCTGACTGACATACTTGAAGACATTTCTTATAATTTTTAAATCGTTCTAGAAGTATTTTGTTTATTGTTTTTTCTTAATTAAAATTAAATACAACTAATAAAAGAATATTTAATAATTGTGTGGTATATTTTTAAAAGTATTAGGTTAATGAAATTGTTTTCATGTTTCGGTTGTTTGAGAATTACTGCTTTTCTAATTACTCAAAATTGTTGGTTTGTGAAATACGAATGCAAATGGCTTTAGCTAACTATTAAGTCTTGATATCTGACATTCTGTACACTATCGATTGCTTTTGCGATATATAGTAACCATTCGTAGAAACCAACTAATGCGTAATTAAAACTATTATTTTGTGGCATATTATTCGTCCAAATGCATCATAAACAGTCTCATAAAAAGCCATGTAGAAGTATCAGAAATGAAACTAATAATTAGGCACGAAATCCCTGAAGATTGAATTCTATGTCCCTGAAGCACCGAGAAATGAATCAGTACCAGTTTTCCGGATGTTACCGGGTCATGATCTATTGGCAACCCATATTAAAATAAATATATATCTCTTGCCAAAATGAGAATCCTGAATGATACAGTTATAAACAAAGGTCATTTTCAGAATTGTTCAGAAATATCAGAAACTATCGTCACCACCTCATTTTACTTTGTAAATTTTATTGAGGTGCGAGAAGACAGATGAAGGTCATTCAATTGGCTAGGCATTTGATACTGCTATCACTACTAGGACTACTGTTTTTATTATTATTGCAGCGGTAAGGTCGTGTGGAGATCCAACCTCGTCCATCCCAAATTCGCCAAGGAAATCTCGATTTGAAAAGCAGTGTCCGCACGCTCGCCTCTGTGCCACCGAAGACCGCGTCCCACGCGGCTTACGTTCTTACGTTGGGCTGACGCGCTCATGCCCACGCGCCCTCACGCCGCCCACTGACCGCCGCCCGCCGCCCGCCCCCGGCAGCCACAGGGTCGCGAGCCGCCGAGCACCTGCCTCTCCTCCGGGGAAGAAAGCCCCCTCGCGGCCTCGGGGAGCGCCAAGCACTGGGCCCGAATCCTCCCGAACGACGAACGACGCGCTAGGAAGAGCCCTTTCACGATGTACGGACGGTGTAGCTTACTCAGGAAAAAGTGTGTTTTTAATATGAGACGGGAACGTTCAACGTTTGAGTTGGACCGTTTGGTATGAGAAATTGGTTTCCATAGATGCACAGGGAGAAACAAGGGGGTCATGCTCCGCCACCCCACCGAAAATTTTGAAAAGTGCTCCGTAAACCTACATAATACAACATTTCATTTACGTAAATAATAACAACCCGTTGTTTTGTTCTTTCTGAAGCTTTAAACCATGTGGAAAATACACAACACCTGAAAAAAGCTCTCTAATCCATCTGACAACTTGTGAATGGCTCAACATAAAAACAATTACATTTATTAAACGTAAAATTACATCATCTTTATATTAGGAATTATTATTTCCTAATAAAATATGTCGTATGTAAATAACGTTTATGGAAGAGGTGCTCAAATGAACTCTTAGGAGCCCAGAATTGTAGTTGGATGCCCCTATTGTTTTCTGCTGCTCTCCTCACCTATGTTGGTATCTCTTCAGTATGGGTGGAGTCATTCGATGGACTGTAGTTTTTTTCAGTCTCTTGCCTCAAGTTAGACAATAAATAATATTTGGGTGATTTTATCATCGCTAAATTGTATGTAAGTGTGTAAAATACCATAGGTCACTTTGCTTTATTCATTAATTTATTATGTGGACAGCCACTAGTGAATGCGGTTCTTTTACGGCAAGCATAGCGTGCTAAAAATTCAGTTTTTCGCACTAGAGCTAAAAGTGAGACGATACATAAGTGCTCAGATAAAATTGTGAATGCAAAAAAGAAAATCAAAATATTTTTAAAAACATTGTTTAAAAATACGTTCAGCTACTACAGACATTAATGTATCATTATGTGATTTCTATAATTGGATTAAACTAAAACGAAATTCGGTAAGGCTGCCTAAAATTAGTGTATGACACAAGTGGTAATAATTATTTTATTTGAAATTTATATTTTCTAAAATGTACATCTGTAGCAATTTGTTGCGAATTGAGGAACGACAATGATAAACAAATAATTCGTAAAAGGAAAAATAAAAGTTTTCATGAGGGTACCTAGGAGCGATTTGCTGAAATATTAGTAAATCCTTTTTGTAATATGCGTGTTCTCAATTAATTGAACTAATACTGTAAATCACTTGCCGACATGTGTAATAAAAATTAATCTCATCGTAAAATCTTCAAATCGATACCGAATGAGAATTATTGTTAAATGAACTGCGTTGGTAAAACATGAAACGTTTTTATTTCATTCCTCTGACCTGTTCACTTCCTTTATTTTCCAAACTCCATTCATTCATTGTATTATTTCTTTCTATCGTCGAATTGCTTTTCTCGCACTTGTCCTTCTTTTGTGATTTAAATGTTTCCGTTGGTATATTTCTAAATCTCTTTTAATAGTTTCTTCTCCTATATAATTTCATTGCAACCTTCTTAACCTCTTTTATCCACACCGCTGATGATTTCTTCTCCCGTATGTATTTTAAAATATTTTTGTCAGCCACTTCTCACTTGTCTAGATGCTCTTGGAATATAAATCTTCTGCTTCTGACTGCTTTCGATTTTGCCTATTTTCTGATAGGTTACTCCTTAATATTTCAATCTTTCATTGAACCTTTCATTTTTTCTAATTATCCTTCTTTCTAATATTGTTTTCATTCATTTCATTTTTTACGGTTCTTCAACGTCTTCTCAACCATAGAAAGCATTTCATGATAATCATGTTGTAATGAAGCATGGGCACGGCCCACTGTGCCTCGCAGTTGCCTCTCAGAGATCCGATTGGCCCTTGGGAGCTCCGCAAGGTTCCACCCACGATCGCCGAAGAAATGTGGCTCTCCACATGAGCCCTCTGTTCCGCCGCGCTGTGTACGCATCCTCGACCCAACGGAGAATATCGGCGCTCATTCACAGCGGAGACACGTGGGTCGAGCAAATACGAGGAAGGTAGTGGCGATATTTACCGACCGCAGACTGCGAGTGATCTAGCGACCATCGAATTCGTGAAGACAGTAGTTCGAGACTTGCTGACTTCAGCTACGGAGCGAGGTGACATCGACATCGGTGTTTTGAAAACACCAATATTTTTGTAGAAACTTCTATATTCTAAAAATATTGATCCTTGCATATAAACATAAACATTATTTTTTTTTATTTTCGATGTTTAGAACTCGACGTTAACTTCTGACCCCTTGAGATGACACTCTGCACTCAGGCTCAGCTTTGTTTATTATTATTTTATTATTATTATTATTATTATTATTATTATTATTATGTTTGAATCTACGTGCTTCGATGCATTGAATGATTCAATTAACGTAGAAGGGCTGTTATCGTTTGATATTTGGTTTTGTTTGTTTTTGGCTTGGGGAAATTGTAGAGCGGTATAGTGAAAACGGAATAAAACTCCCGCGAAATATAATTTATTTTTTCCTAAATTGGGTAATCACTTTAATGACAATAGGTTCAATAACCCGTGAGTGACAACAAAGAGGTAACGAAACTCGGAAGAACGTCTAATCGTCTCGATTTTCCCTCAAGCTATTTTCAAGAGCCGTAAAGGTACCTTATTTAAATGTATCAGTCACTTACATCCCTTGTGAAAACTTCGCGTACGCCTCGACGCGGCGAGGTCATTAGAGTTCACACCAACTTAAGGTAGAAAATAATTAATCAGCGCCGCAAGGGTGCGTTCAGGCCTTCTCGAGGCGCGGGTCGGTGGGTGGTGAGGGGCGGGGCGGGGCGGGGAGCAGCGGCATCATCTCGCAGCGCCGCTCAAAGCGGCCGCCCCGCGGGGCGCGAGCCGCGGAGGGCGTGCGCTAAGTTATTAAAACTTTGAACGGACTTCGCTTGATTGATTAGACACCCTCCGTGAGAGCGGCACGGGGCGACGTGGGGCGGCGGTCGGGAAGGGCGGGAAGGAGCCCCGGGGCGGGGCTGTACCTCAGTGGGTGGGTGGATGCGGAGAATGTGCGGTGCGGGGAGGAGAGCTCAGGGGTGCGTATAATGTGGCGTGAAGTGGTGTTACGGAGAGGGACTTGGTGAGGAGTGGCGGGGAGAAGTGACGCGTGGCATGGCGTGGCGTGGCAACGTATGACTGAGTATGGCTAGATGGGACGTAGTAAGGCCCAACGAGATTTGGTGCGGCGTGTTATGGAAATGCGTAGTGTCTCGTATGTGGCGAGACGTCTCGGTGTCTCTGAAGATGACGGAGCGTGGCGGGAATGTTGAGCCACTACAGGTGGCGAAGCGTGGCGTAGCTTGGCTTAGCACGGCGTGGTTTGACTTCACTTAGGTCTATGTAGCTCAGCTTGGGGTGGGTTGGCGTGGCACAGCGTCGCTTCGCTCGATGTAACGTGGTTTGGCTTGGCTTGGCTTGGCTTGGCTTGACGTGACGTGACGTGACGTGACGTGACGTGGCGTGGCGTGGCGTGGCGTGACGTGACGTGGCGTGGCGTGGCGTGGCGTGGCGTGGCGTGGCGTGGCGCGTCGCGTGGCGTGGCGTCGCGTGGCGTCGCGTGGCGTCGCGTGGCGTCGCGTGGCGTCGCGTGGCGTCGCGTGGCGTCGCGTGGCGTCGCGTGGCGTCGCGTGGCGTCGCGTGGCGTCGCGTGGCGTCGCGTGGCGTCGCGTGGCGTCGCGTGGCGTCGCGTGGCGTGGCTTATTTGAGACAGTGTGAAAGGTCCTGGCGGGGCGGTGGAGCGAGGTGTGGCGAGACTTGGCGGGCACGCCCGGAGCGGCGCGTGGCGAGCCGAGCAAGGGCGGGTGTGACGTGGAGGAGAGCGGAGGGGCGGTGCGCGTTGAGGTGAGTGCGCGAGGGGCGGGGCCTCGGGGCGCAACGCGTTATTGAAACGGCGCTGCTCCCGACAAGCGGCTTCTCTACTCCTCGCTGCTGCAGCCTCCGGGCCCCTCCCGGCCGCCGCTCGCTGCCCCCTGCGCCAGCCGCTACCGCTTGTTCCCCGCCTTCCTGTGGTCCATCAGTTTTCGCCTCCTGGGCCGTCGCTGCCTCCGACATCATTTGCGGAACTTCTCATCTTTCAACACCCCGATTTTTTTAACCACTTTTTCAGGATCCTATTATTTTCTGCAAGTATTCGCCTTTTCTTTCATCTTATCAATAATTCTACTCTTCCATATCCTTTCTTTTCAGTATTTTACAAAGTCATTGTATTTATTATCTAAGCTTGTCGTCTCGTGGAACCTTCCAGTATTCTTTCCCTTCATTGTCACCTTTCTCTAGCGCATCAAACGATTCAAGTCACATACATCATTATAATTTATATTTTTTATGTATTTCTTTCCAGTTATTTCTCAGTACTCGTTTTGCTTACATTCTAATTCGTAGCGTCACATGGAATAAGAGTGGCTGGGAGCTGCGTCGCGCAATTTTCCTTTATTGCTCGAATATTTCTATCTAGTAATATTTCTATTATCTAGATTTGTCCTTGCGTTTTATTCTCCCATCCAGTGCCATTCAATTTTCTATATTCGAACTCTTGCACGATTTGCTTCTTCTTCTTGGTTCTATAAAGTATTATTTTCACATTTTCTTTCAACGCTTACCTTCGCTTTTTGCCTGCTCTCCTTTATTCGGGTCCATCATCACACTCAGTCCTCCATCCACCTTCGCCTTCCGCCGCCTCTCGCGGGGTCTCCAGGTCTCCCCCTCCGGAGATGACAGGTTATTGACAGCGCGAGGGGAGAGCACCGCGGGATAGCTCAATTATAGCGCTGCGTCTCAACCCCCGCCGCCTCCGCCGCCCCCCGCCGCCGCCCCCGTCGCCGCCGCCCCAGCCCCCGCCGCCCTCGCCCCCCGCCGCCCCCGCCGCCCCCGCCGCCTCTCCCGCCGCCGCCGCCGCCTATACCGCCCCACCGCCTCCCCACCGCCCCCTCCGCTCCCACCACCTCCTCCGTGCCCGCCGACCCCGCCGCCACCTCCGCTCTCGCCACCCCCGCCGCCCTCGTCACCCCCGTCCCCACCATCCCCGCCGCCGCATCCGACGCCCCGACGCCTCCACTGCCTCCCCGCCACCCGCCACGACGCCCCGCCGCCCCCGACACTCCTAAACCTGACCTGCAGCCCCGCCCCCCTCTCGCGCCCTTTCCCCTCCGCCACAGCCGCCCCCATCCCCGCCGCCGCCGCCTCCTCGTCTCAGGGGCGTCTGGCCGCCTCTTCAGTGCGCCCCCTTCGGCCTCGGCGCCCGGGGCGGAAAAGATGCTCGGCTGAACTAAATGGTCCAGGAGGGAAATTATAGCCCTGCGCTGAGAGAAAAGGGGCTGGCGAAAGAAATTGAGGTAGTTTTTAGTCAAGGAGCCGATTTTTGCATATCGAGAAGACTGCGAGGGAGAAGAGCGAGACAAGGGAAGAGGGGAATGATGTGAAACGGGAACTCCTGACCACCTCGAAGGCACGAAAGTTTCGCGATAAGGAAAGAACAAAAGAACGAAACAAGTGAGGCTCAACGCGGTGTGTCGACGAAACGTGTCGACGAATCCTCCGAAAGGCGGAGAGTTGACTTTAAACTTGTTTGTGCGGAACGCAAGAAAATTTTTTTGTGTTTTCCAGCATTTCCTTTGAAAAACCCTGACGTTTCTCATCACAGGAAAACAAAATTCTGTTTATTAAGTACATAAAATGAATTTTTACTGGGTACAGAATTGTTTGTGTCTCATGCATTTAGAGACCTATTAAATCAAAATATTTTTTCGTAGTTCAGATCAGTCTTGTTCAAATACAACAAGAGGGGAAATATGCCTTGCATGTATTTTTTCTTGAAATGTTATTTCGAAATTGTTATTACAGAAAGACAAAGGAGAATTTACATTTCGAGGAAAACGACATTTCAAAATCTTTTCGAAAATGTCGTTTTTTTATTATCAAATATTATGTATTTACATACAAGAAAAAATGTATGCATTCATTGCATACGTGATCGAATATTCTTTGTTTTTTACTTTTGTGTTTGTTTCAAATGATTCACTCTGAACTACATGCAATGTATGGTAATTATGAATTCTAAAATTTGGTATTTCCATTAACATTATTAGTGCCTAATGGTATAATTGTTGTCCTTGTTCTTACAGTAATTTTTTATTCTAATCAGTCTTTATTTTGATCATATCGCAGTGATCGTAGCAAGTCGACTGGTTAAGAAGATACAGCTTCGCGAAGGCTGCCGTGTTTATTGAACGTGCAGAGGGTGTGGCAATATAAAACAGCAGTGCTCCTTAATAAGATGCGTTGGAGTGCGGAAATGATAGGAGACCGCGAAATATTCTCGCTGCGCGCAGTTTCCATCGTGCGCAACCTTTCTGAATAAGCAATTAAATTCAGAAAAGCGCCGCGCTCCGGGGGAGCAGCGCTGGGGTTGCGATGCCGCTCACGCGCGCCGCAGGTGACGACGCCGAGAGGAGGCGCGAGGGCGCGCGCCCGCTCCCGCTCCCGCGCCCGCTCCCGCGCCCGCTCCCGCGCCCGCGCCCGCTCCCGCTCCCGCTCCCGCTCCCGCTCCCGCTCCCGCTCCCGCTCCCGCTCCCGCTCCCGCTCCCGCCCCGCTCCCGCCCCCGCTCCCGCACATCGCACATCGCACCTTGTGCAAGGGCACGCAGACGACGCGCGGGGCCGGAAGCGCAGGGGGTGGGCGGAGTGCGATGTTCACATCTGTGCAGAGATGACGGACGAGGTTTACGCCTTCATGAAGAACGACTGAGCTGGCTCAGGGCACCAACTGATGTCACTGCTTTTGACTGGGAGGTCCTAGGATTCGAGACCTGACAATGTCAGGGTTTCGGTACTAGCTATATATCTAAAACACTTTCAGCCGCTGTATGGAAGATAATTCTAGCGGCGGGCAGTTCTGATCGGTGGTTTCTCTAGTCAACACCATGCGAATCCCGGAGAAGTACCCTAACAATCGGTCCACGGACCACGCGCTATCTTTCCTGTCCTTGCCTTAACCTCACCCCTTATATACACACCCTTCCACTTACATGCACTACGGTACCACACATATCGGCAGCTTAGAGCTTGTCCTTGCTGGGGTGATGCTCCGCTGGTGGGAGATACCTGGTTGAGGAAAACCGTGCTAACCAACATTTAGGTCAGCTCCATATCTCGGCATCCATACGGGCCAAATCACTGCCACCTCTCGAGGAAAAAACAAGCACAACACTAAAGGCAGTATTGACCATAGCAGTTCACGCGCCCGGAAACACAAAATAATTGTTCATGACATGAACAAGGAGGCTTGAATTGCATGTTCTTGGGCAGGATGTTAGCAAAAGATTTCCTAAGTGTAGGGCAGTACGTTCAAGTGAGCGGACCAGGTGCGGCCTTGGCTATCGCTTACGGATATGTCCCGTTCTTGTTGAGTGAACCTTCCCCTCCCCATTCGAGATTGGCTCGCTAGCGCCGTCAGCACAATGAAGTGAAAAACACTGCTCGTGGGCCACTGCAGCGGGCACTCTGGTCCCAAATCGTACGTTTGAACAGCCTTGGTATATGCTATAGAGAGACCTTGATATGTGAACAGAATGGCTTTAGTCGGGTTGATGGTTATTCATGTGGAAGATATGGTGGTATGATGAGCCAATCACGCCACAAAGGTTTGCTGAATCACCCGTGCCTTTCACGGGTCTTGAACAAGCAGCTTTCGGCTTCAAACCTCGGCACCACCACAGTTCAATTACGCAATGTAAGGACATGAAGTAAAGGCGGAATGAATGTTCTGTTTTTCGCTGGTCAGGATAAATTATAGAAAAAGGGATGACCACATCACAATATTTACAATATAAAAACTCATTGATTTCCCAGTTAAAATCAAAATTTTTACTTTCCGCAGACAATTTAATATAATGTCCTCTTATCTTGATGGGAAAGGGAAAGTTTGCGTTCTTCTGTTCCAGATTTTTCTATAATGGAAATTTGATATAAATGATTTGAATTTGAAAGTTAACTGCTGAAAAATTGTATAAATTATTTTTGTCATATCTGTGACAAAAAAGTTAAAATTACAGACATTTTAAATTCTATGTATTATTGGTATTGTAGTGAGTTTTCTTTGGCAGTTACAATGAAATAATTATGAGTCGTCATTGCCAACAATATTGTTTATTACAAATATTTATTACATTACTTGTAATAAACAATATTGTTGGCAATGACGACTCATAATTTTTCTATGTATTTGTCATTCATTCGCTCGCAAGCATTATACCGATGAATGTACATTTTTCGTATTTGATACTTTCACTAAATCAAAAAGGAAATATATGACTAATGCCTGGATAATGTAACAAGCCGAGGTGCGTATTGATTATGTGTGAATGCGCCCTAAGACGGGGGAGGAGTTGGTTGGTTGCACGTCGTGCAGCGGAGGCGTCTGCTGTGCGGGGCCTCTGGGAGTCGCGGCAGTGGAGGGCGCAGCCGAGGGCGATTATGATTCACGGCGCGGTCTTCACGCGCGACGCGCGAAGCCGCCAAAGAGCCGAATGCTGTCTTCGCGCGCGCGCCCCTCGCTGATGAAGATATATGCCGCCCTTGCCGCCTCGTCATGGCACCGCCATCGCCACTCCACTGCTTCTGGCCCTTCCTTCCCTTCACCAGTCCTCGGCTCTGTACCTGTGCCTCACCTCACGTACCATATTACATGGACCACACCCCGTCATGTCACCACCAGCATCATTCTGTCTTGATCTTCCCTTCCCTGGTTTTCGTCTATGCTTATACATCAACTCTCTCACCATCTCCATAGACAACGCCCCGCTGTGTCGACAGCATCCCCACTCTACTGATCTGTGCCTTCCCCTTCCCCTCCCTTTTCGGCTATTCCTATACCTCCTCACCCTTACCATCTTCTTACACAACATTCTGTCATGTTGCTCACGTCGCCAGTCTACTGCCCCTAGTCCTAGCAGCCCTTACAACTTGACCTGCCAACCTGCTGTCTCCTCCCTTGCCTTAGCCATCGCTCTCGAGCACTGTCACCGCAAATGCCGTTGTGACATTACCAGTGCCGTCGCAACTACCAGCTTCACTTTTCCAATGACACTAGTACATCACCTCTATTTTCACCTTTCCTTTCCTCACTCTACGTACCCATCTCTCTTTTGTAAATACTGCCTTCCACTGCCATAAGCAATGTCACCAATCATTGTTGCCGCAGTCCGTGTTGCCATCGTTAGCCTCAATTTCCTCCACTCTCACAACAGCCGCCACCCTAGATCGCCACTATTGCCGAAGTGGAGACTGAAACGCGTGTCCTCTGTCGCAGCCCCTGCGGATTCACATCTCATCCTTCTGGTTCCAGTGGGAGACATGTCACAGAGTGAAACAGGGGGATCAACCCTTTTGAGAGCTTTTTCACCGGAACACGTGGCAGAGAGAAGCAGCCACGTGCCGCGACTGGAAGTTGAACATCCTTTAAAGTACTTGCGAAAAAAAATGGAAAGTTTTCAAGTCTCGGAGCACGTGACGTTATTTATCACCGTCTATGAACTTCGACCGGTTGTGAAATGTTTATATCTTCTTATTTATAGGCACATTTCTTAATATATTATTATTTATTTTAGTTTTGTTTTCTCGCGTACATCAAACTTACAAGTAATGGTAATAAATTGTGTTTTTTGACACAATAAACTTGTTTCAAATGTATCACATTTTATAGCAAAAGAACTTCTTGACTTTCTATAAAATCATTTAATCCCAGACATCATCGTAATTATAACCCTCTTAATAGTACCACTCCCAAGAGTATGAATTTTCCAGTTGAAGTCTTATGAAATTTTTATATTGATTGTACTTTTTAAACTTCGAGAATTTAAAAATATCATTTTGGTTTACACGAGTTTCATTATAACTCCGTCTTTTATCTTCCGTATATCTAACAATACCTTTTAGAAGTTATTGCCACAAGTGTGATACGGTGATCATTACAGAACGAAAATCGATTTCGAATAATGAGGTGTGATTGTGACTTTATATTTTCATACGACAATTAATCAAATGTTTGTCGGTCAAACAAAAAGTATAACGAACATATATTTTGCGATTGATACATGATATCGATATATGACTAACGATAAATTAATTTTCAGTCCTTAATGGACTTGCTCAGATGTTATATATTTTTATCGTGCAGTTTATTTTGTCTGAGAAAATGCTTTTTAGAAATTCATCAACGAAGTTTGTAGAACAAATAAATGCGAACAAAAATAACACATAAGCGAAATGAAAGAGCGAAAACATCAAGATACTTTTCAAGAAACTTGATTCGTGGGCGCAGGATCTTGAAGCAGCATCGAATTTACGCAGTGCAAAAGTCTGTGGGTTTAGGACATTGGTTTCCCCCCCTTGTGATTGCGACGTGGCTTCTCATTCGAATCCCATCTAATCCATCATGACACACAATTTTTGACATGACACACATCATCATCATCATCATCATCATCATGACACACAGACATCATGACACATCATCATCGAGTACAGCTGGCTATCCCATATTGTAAATTTACTGCATGTAAAAGATCATCAAGCTCCGAAAAAGCATCTGAGTTAAATTCAGGCCGCCTGTTTCGCAGTCCGCGGGATATCTTCTATCACTGGTAGACAGCGAAAGGATCGTAGCGAAATTTGCAAGGTTGGGCGAAAGGGCATGACTGAAGGCCTAAGCCTGGTCGAGTACAATGCGTTATCATTGACTTGAATTCATCACTCGTTGTCACCCTTCTTCCATAAGAGTGGAGGGTAAACGCAAACCCTCACTGTGATCACCTTCCCAAGAAGGGGAGGACACAAAGGCGTGAGACGCCGCCTGCGTCGCCGGCGCTCGGAAGCCGCGTGCGGCACTTACCGTGATTCGAAGACCATTATCCCATTACTACTTGTGACTCGTACTAACGTAAGCGCGTGCGTCGGGCCGCCATCAAGCAAGACCCGTCACATGCGAAGGGGTGGGAGGGGGGGGGGGCGGGTCGAGGTGTCCTCGGCGCCGGCGGCGGGCATTCCGCGGGCGAAACCAGCTGCGGGGTTGCAGCAGCCCGGGGAAGCGCTGGAGCTGGTGGCCGCGGCGGAATGCTTGCGAAACGCCAGGGTCACCGCCTGTTCCGCGTCATGCGGCGCACGCGCGGACGCAATTCCGAGGACTGCCACCGCGGCACGCGCGCCGCCTAGGCAACCGCGCGCGCGCGCTTCGGATGAATTCGCGAAATGACGCAAAATGAATTAATTTCCTTTCGAACGGTTGGAAGGGAAATCTGTTTGATGTGTTGGTGTGTGTGTGTGTTTGTGTTGGTGTGTGTGTGTGTTTGTGTTGGTGTGTGTGTGTGTGTTTGTGTTGGTGTGTGTGTTTGTGTTGGTGTGTGTGTTTGTGTTGGTGTGTGTGTTTGTGTTGGTGTGTGTGGTGTGTGTGTGTGTTGGTGTGTGTGTGTGTTGGTGTGTGTGTGTGTTGGTGTGTGTGTGTGTTTGTGTGTGTGCGTGTTTGTGTGTGTGTGTGTTTGTGTGTGTGTGTTTGTGTGTGTGTTGGTGTGTGTGTGTGTTCGTAGATGTGTAAAGAAATTTGTATTGCATGATGTGACGTATGCACCATCAAACAAAGCCTACATTTTCTTGATTCTTGGATAGACCGGCTCGAAACAGTTTAGAAATATATTTGTTAAATTGTAGGAATCTGAACATTCCAAACTGATCAGATCTGCAAAGATACAAAGTACAAAGATAAGCTAGACTAGTAGTAAGCCGCTTTGTATAATTTTGTTCTCCCCATCATAACTGAGCAAACTATATTTTTTTACTTTTTCGCGTAACGAACTCTTTGTCACTATTTTGTGCTATAATGTAATACTATAACACTAATAAACTTTGCGTTTATTCTGCATATTTAAAATAGGGAGAATTTCCCGAATATCGTAAAGTGGTAAGTTTCATTTGTCACATTTATATTAAAGCAGGTTGCATGTGCGTGTTAATAGGCTGAAAATACATTAAACCATCGTTGACTTGTTCTCTCTGAACAACTTGTCTTGTTTGGTAACAATTACATTACCGCAAGCAATCGAAATAACCGAGTCGTGACTGGAAGTTGGTTGATACGGGTGTCTCAATTTTACTGCCACACACAACCAATACGTTCATTGGCAAACCTGGTCCCACCGGCGACATTTCACGGCCCGTTTCGCTTTCATAACCTCAACACCTTTTCTTTCATTCGCGCACTGTGTTTTAATACTTAGATGCCCAAAGTCCCTAAAACACTAATTTTAATGGGAATATAAAATAAATAAATCTTCTTCTTCTTGGGACTTGAAAATTCAAGCCACACTTATGGTAATATATGTGATGCGAGTACAATTTTCCATTTATTGCATTGGATGACACTTTTCTGGTTTTCAGTGAATATTATAGAAATGCAGTGATTATCATCGTAAAGAAGGTCTCCACATACCTAGTATTACTTCCGTATTTCGTAAACAGAACCAAATTAAAATCAGGGGACACAACGTATAGCAGAAGTTCTTTCAATAAACGACGATGGCCATTAATAAAACGCTCAGACTAAAATGCTCGTTCGCCATCTAGAACAAACGAAAATTCACTTCCCGAAATCACCAACCTGGAACAAAATGGAGCAACACATAATCACCGTAACATCTGTACGCGAGGAGTCCGCACTCCCCCCTCGCCCCACCCGGGCCCTTTTAATTTTGGACGGCGCGCCGCGCCGGGCGCCCTCGCGTATCCCCTTGCAGCCACGCATGAGCGTATCCCTCCGCTGCCGCCGCGAATGCCGCTACCGCCACCGCCAGCGCCCTCGCTCCCGCCCCACCCCCGCCCAACCCCCAACCCCACCCCCGCCCAACCCCCAACCCCACCCCCGCCCAACCCCCAACCCCACCCCCGCCCAACCCCCAACCCCACCCCCGCCCAACCCCCAACCCCACCCCCACCCCCACCCCCGCCCCCGCTCCCGACCCGCTCCCGCCCCGCTCCCGCCCCGCTCCCGCCCCGCTCCCGCCCCGCTCCCGCCCCGCTCCCGCCCCGCTCCCGCCCCGCTCCCGCCCCGCTCCCGCCCCGCTCCCGCCCCGCTCCCGCCCCGCTCCCGCCCCGCTCCCGCCCCGTTCCCGCCCCGTTCCCGCCCCGTTCCTGCCCCGTTCCCGCCCCCGCCTCCGCTCCCGCCCCGCTCACGCCCCGCTCACGCCCCGCTCACGCCCCGCTCACGCCCCGTTCCCGCCCCGTTCCCGCCCCGTTCCCGCCCCGTTCCCGCTCCCGCCTCCGCTCCCGCCCCTGCTCCCGCCCCGCCCCAGCTACCGCTCCTGCTCCCGTGCCTGTCCCCGCACCCACCCTCGCACCCGCCCTCGCCCCCGCCGCCGCCGCCGCCGCCGCCACCGCCACCGCCACCACCTCCGCCACCACCGCCCCCGCCGCGCGCGCCGCCACCTGCGGGGTGGTGTTATTTTAGCCTCGGTGCCGGCGACGCCGACTCCGACGATGTCGGCGCGGGGGCGGCACCTGGGGCGACGGCGGCGGCGGCATGGCACGCGCACTGGGCCGAAACGTCCCAACCGAAGATAAATTTAGGATACCAGCATTATAAACGATCTTTTCTATTGCAAGAAATCGTTCATAAAATGGCATTTTACGGCACAAATGATGAAGTATTAGCATTTTACGGCACGATTGATTACGTCATAACGTCATCCAATCGCAGCGAGAGAATCATGGGGTGGTGGCTGGAAACGAATCAGCCGATCAACATTTTCTCACACAGATTTCAAATACCCGAGACGTCTGGGTATTCAGTTAGTGTCGGTAGCAGAACGGAAATAATGAGTATTTCTTGTCTGCTAGTGCGTCCACTACTTTTGTCAGTAGTCCCATGTGTTTAGTGCATGTTGTAACCGAGAGGGGGCAACGTTCTTGTCTTGGTGGAATGTGACATCCGGTGCTAATATATTCATTTGCTTCAGGTGTTTTCCTCTTTCTGGGTACCTCCCGCAGCCAAGAGGAGCTCTAAGCTCCAGACTGATTTTTCCAACATGTTTAACACAAAATTTGTGAAGTAGATTAAATAATACGGAATTAAATGTTTCTATTAGAATATGGTTGCATTAAAATTGTTTTATATTATTATATTATCTCGTTGTTGTAGGTATATTAGTATGACAGTGTACTAGTATATTAATATGATAGAGACCTTAGTATTATTTTACAGGATTATCAGCATTATAAGTTTACATTTGAATTTTGTAAAATGTTATTAAGTGGGCATGTAATTATTATATTTTTGTGCATTTTTGGTAATAATAATTACTATTATTTTTACCATTATTTTATTATTATAATATTACTATATTTTATGTAACATTTTTGGTTGAAAATTACGCATTGAAATCTTAAAATGCAGTATGTGATAGTCATTCGGCTTACTGTGCGGAGGCTCCGGCGGCGGTGGAGGTGTCAGCGGTGGCGGCGGTTGTAGTGAGGAAGCGCCGGCGGCGGCACATGTGTGGGCGGGGGCGGGGGCGTCGGTGGAGGCGTCGCGGCGGTTCCGGCGGCGGCGGAGAGCTCTCATTAACACGGCCGGAATTAAACGCGAGTGCAGGCCTCGTGCAAACAGCCGCCGCTGGCGCTAGCCCCTCTCACGGGCTTCCTTCCCCGCCTCGCCCTCGCCCTCGCCCTCGCCCTCGCCCTTGCCCTTGGCCCTGCTCTCCGCCCCTTTTGCTTTTGCACTCCTTCGGAGAGCTCTTCGGTCTCCTTTGCTCCTGGGCCTCTTCTGCTGGCCGTAATAATGTAACATCCCATCTACTTTCCTGAAGTCTTCTTTCTGCGACGTTAATGTTCATTACTTCTATTTTTTTCGGTTCATTCCATTACTGGTTTACGATTTTACCTAATGCACAATTCTCAAATTCTTTCTTGATCCCAAATACTAACTGAATAACCACACAAGATTTATTACACTAATCACTACCATTCATTAACTCTTTTTTTTTTTCGAACTCCCCTTTATATTGCTGTCTGAACTTCACTTCTGAGTATTTGGGTGTGCTCTTACATTCAGTACAATTTCTGTTTCAATAGTTACTATAATATATTTCTCCCTCATTCTTTAATAATAATTGTACTTCGGCTTTTCTTTTTAAGCGAATTATTATGTGCGATTGTTTTCTACGTCATACCTTGCTATTTTTTTTTCATGTTGTTCCTCTTGATCTCTCCCTTTCGCTCTCTTAATGGCAAGGCCATCACTCGCGTTTTCCGATCAAATTTTCGCTTCCCCCCTCACCAATTTTCGCCGCAACACAACAAACATACCTTTCTCGATCCACAATATACGCTGGGCTCCTCCAGACGCACTCGAGATCGTCCTCTTTGTCAGCCACTCTTTCGCTCACCTCCACACACTCGCTCTCGTTTTCCGCTGCTCTCGTTATGTGTCCCTCCAGTCTCGCTCCCCTTCGGTTCTTCGCTCCCCTTGTTATCTTTACTGGGCCGCTCTTCCGAGCAGCTTTGTCGACATAGCACTCCACAGCAGCTCTCCAGCAGTGGGGCCGGAAAGTGTAGAACACCGGAAAGAAGCTACGCCTTTAGTGTAGAAAAAAATGTTCGTGTTATGCATTACGATTTCACAGAGGGAATAAATTAATTATATCCCCAGTTTCAAAACAATATTTTTCTATAAATAATCATTTATTTTTCTTTGATATTAAAAGTTGGTAATCTGTAATAGATTTCAGTCGTCCCTCGAGCATTTGTATTAAAAAAACCTCTTGTTACTTTTATTTGTTCAAAGTTTAAATGCTTCTTTTATTTATACTAGACATTTGATGGGACTGAAACATAGTTTTGAATTTATCTATATATTTTCACTGAATTAGGTGAATATCTCATTGTAAGACTTTTTCGTAATTATTTCGATTTTTTCATTAAGAATGTCCATACTTTTTTTATTTAAAACATGTTGGGTCTTTGCTAAGAAGTATAATTTATAACTATTGATTGAACTCTTAAAATTACAGACACACTGACACTCGCAGAATTACAGATAAATTACAGAAGTACAAATATACTTAATTGTTTTAAAAATAAGTTTTATTTTTAAAACGTGTTTTACCATTCACTTGATCGCTTTGAGCGTCGTCTAAAGTGGCATTCTCATAGAACAGTCTCTCACTCTCTTTCAAACTCTTCTCTCTCCTTCCCTTTCCTCTCACCCCAACACAAACTCACGTGTTTGAAACAACAAATACCCGTTTAACGCTCGTCATATTGAAGTGACGGAGGAAATTTCGTTAACCGGTGGCGCCTACGCGAATAGCATACGAGGCTCACGTCGAGAGGGTTACGTCGTGAGCACAAAGGGGGTCGTAAACTGTGGAAACGTCTTCCTCTGGGCCCCTCGCGGCGCGACAGCAGCGAAGGGAGGCGAGGGTGGCAAGAGGGCGTACTAGCGGAGCAGACGAGAGGGCAGGGGTGGCATCTGGAACATGGCGGGGGCTCCAGAGTTATTTATGTACGGCTGAATTTGTTTGTTTATTTATTTAGTGCATGGGGGAAGACAGACCGAAGATCTCAGTTCTGCAACTAGTTCTACACGGTAGGCCTTCCAGGATGAAGGAAATGACCGAAATGAGGGGAGAATAAAATAAGAACGAGACTGAAACATGAATGGAGCAGTGGGAGGTTGACCGAAGATCATTTGAGCATCTTTTAATTCCTCGAAAAATATTAGAAATGAGTTAAAATTGCTGAATTGGTACATATATTACGATGGTTTTACGACAGCTGATGCAGGTCTCACTGATTGGTGAACTATTACGTCACAGCGCGGACATCAGACAAGTTAAAGATGCGGTTCCGGAGACATTAGTAGTATTGGTAGATGGTGCTAGCTAAAATTGGTGGAATAAAGAGCAAGCTTGAAGTGGCGACCGTAGCTAGCAGAAGATAATCGACCACGGTATGATAAAGGCAATGGCTTGTGCAAGGGGTCTGAAAATCAGGCTAGTACCGCCTCAGTGCCTGTTCGCTCACCGCCGGGGCATTTCAGGTAGGTAGATGGTCGGGCGACAGAAGTGATGCGGCCTTGAGTATCACCGCTTGGAATGGAGAGAAAATTCCAATTCCAATTCCAAGATGCATTGTAGCTCGAGAGCTGACGACGGAGGCGAGGGGAAAGCAGCAGGAGGAGGAAGGAGACCGCAGATTCAGCGCGGCGAGGCGGGGCGGGTGTTGCGGCGCCAGACAGCCGCCACATGGGACGAGGAGGGGGCGGGGCGGGGCGGGGCGGAGGGCGCAGACAGCGAAGGCTCCCTGGGGGCGGATGCGCTCCGCATTGTCAAACGCCTGACGGCGACGCCTTCGCCCCCCCCCCGCCCCCCCCGCCCCTCTCCCTCACCGCCATGCACACACCGCGGAGCGCGCCGCGCGTCTATCTACTCGCCAATGTACGGGATGAATGAGATGAATGAGACTGCCGTTTCAGCCGTAATCTGTACACACAATGTCAAGAATCATTGAAAAAATATATAAAAAAACACGCGTTGATTGCAGTCGTAAGTGGAAAAATTCTATATTTAACAACAGACGTTTCGATCTCATTTGCGAGACAGAGAATCTCGCAAAAGACTGGAATAATATCACGTGTTGTTGGTGTCTATTGTACTCTGGGAGAAATAGCAACTGCCCATCGGGTTTAGAATTCTTGTCACTTCTCTAGATCTGATAGAGATGGGCGAAATAAAACCACAGCAAGTGTTTAACGGACGTTCCGAATTCCTTTAAATTTCAATCGAATATTTCTACTTTCCAGTTAATTTATCGCTTGTCAAAACACGCACCATTCACTTCCCTGGTCTCCCAAACAATATGAGAAATATCCCGCTCGCAAATACCAAACAAACAAAAAAATTGTGGACGCAATCTACTCGTCTAATACGTTCATAAACACGGTCGTAAAACCGAACGAGAACGAGGAGGCGAAACTTGACTCGCGTGAAAGCGGCGGCGTTTGGGCGGGTCTGGAGCACAGACAGACTTCTGGCGTGACGCGGGATACGTCCGGCCCCTCTCTCTCTCCCCGTCCCTCTCACCCTCCTCGCGCATTGTGCGCGGCTCCCCGCGGTCGCACAGCCCGACTCCGCCGCGCGACCCTCGTAAAAAGCCCCCCCTGGCAGGCAGGGATCGAGCCGCTTTCACGGCTCATCGGCACAGACAAAAAGATTCCCTAAATAAGGAACAGTTCCCCGCAGCCGCACGCGCTGCGCCCCGGACAAATGAAAACAAATACGTCAACCGCTGAATGCGGAGGATCCCTCAGCTCGGACGCGTCTGCACAGTGGAGGCGAATTCCACCCTCGGTTCGCGCGCTGTGCTGGCCAACCGGATGAAAACACGTCTGCTTCAAGCCACGGTTTAGTTTCGTTTCACGTACAATTAGAACACGATATAGTAATATTGACTGGATTATTCAATTTTTTTGAGTTCCGGTAGAATCCATGTTACGCGCCTCGGTGGGTGAGGGGTTAGCTTATTGGCCTCTGAATCCCCAGTGTGCGGATTCGATCCCCGCCGAGGTGCGTGGATTTTCGAGGGGTTTAATATCCACAGTAGCCATGTCACTCTTGTGGCATGTAAAAGAACCCAGGCGGATGCCCGGCAGAATTAAATCCTGCAACATCCCGCCCCAATGAATTCGCGCTTTCTCACAAACAGATAGTTCATAGATAGTTCACTGAGAGCGACATCTGGCGGAGAAAGTAAGAGACACCCCAGGCACATCAGGGCGCGCCTGTTCGGAAGGTCCCCAGACCCGCGTCAGAGGGAGGCTTCCAAGGAAGCTTGGGTCAAAGAAGAGGCTGGCATCCAACTGCTTTGAATAGCCTCTCAGGATGTCAGCAATGATCGTGCACAATCTATGTATTACTTTTACTAGAAGCTATGTTACACAGCAGCACGTAGTAGTTATAGTTGGAAGAACCTACTTTGTCATAAACGTCAGTAACATATATAGACGTGACCCTGACTAGCCTGAGGATGTAAGTACTAGATGAAGGTCATTTTTATAATCATCACTTTTCATTATCTTAATTTATTAAAATATCACTGAATCGTTGCCTATACGAATAAATTAATTTTCTTCGTACAGTATCGTAATATTATGTCATCCATCCTTACTCTGTCAAGTGGTCGTCGTTCAAATAATTTTTTTCTGGAATCACATGCAAATTTACGGCGAGAAAGTGTTATAAAACAATATTCATGTTCTTTATGTGCTCGTTTCTAAATTCTTGTGTGAGAAATTATATCTACGAAATCGACTAACTTTCGTAGATAACTAACCGAAATGCGAGTATTATGACGCTTAGAATATAATCAAATAAAACTTTCTTAATATTTCTTACCTAATAATGACGTTCTTTAAAGATTGTGAAATGTCCATAACGTGCATTTGGTGCATTTTTTGTGCCTGAGAAATTGTCAAACGTGTAAATGAGTAACCTAACAGGCGCTGAAGTCTCGCGTAACGAGGTGACGCGACGCGACGCGACGTGTGGCCTGTGAGGCCGCTGCGCCGGCCACTGTGGCCCGCCTAGCCGTCCGCGCGGCCGTGCCCTTTGTGGAGGGCGCGAGACGAGGACTGTGGCGAGGGGCGGCCGGCGCCGGCGGGAGGGGACGGGGGCGGGCGGGCGGGCGGGCGGACGGGCGAAAAAGGCCTCGTTTCTCGAATTTCCCTCTTCCCCCGCCCCCTCCCCATATCGGCTCGTTAGAGGACTTTAGAGGGCGAAGACGAGCGGAAGAGGGCGGGGCGCGGCCGATGGCGTGGGCGAGGGCGAGGGCTGACGCCGCGCGCACTGTTGAGGAATGACAGAAGACCGACGACGGTTTGGGTGGCGGTGGCTGTCACAAGGCCAGTGGAAGGAATGGCGTTGGGAAAGAATTTGGCAGTGCAGGGTTGGCTAAGATGGCTGATATGATCAGGACCGTTTGCTTCAAACATCGTGTGAGAAGCGGTTCCTTCGTGTGATAGGCCAATACGTTAGTTGGCATCATTTTATCGGGCGTCCTATCCCGGACTCTACAAGTGGAATTTGTGATGGATGAACCGGTTTCGCGGCAGATTTTCACGGTGCTCTCTATTTCCCCTGCTTTTCATTCCTCGCAGAAAACTACATCAACATCGTCGCCTACAAATTAAATGAATCATCGATTCTATGAATCTACCGCAATCAATAACAATAATGATAACAATATTAGTAATAATATTAATAACAAAAATAATAATAATAAATAATAATTAATAATAATTAATAATTAATAATCAATAATCAATAATTAATAATAATAATAATAATAATAATAATAATAATAATAATAATAATAATAATAATAATAATAATAATAATAATAATAATAATAATAGTCGTTGTCTTCTATCAATAAAGTTATGAAGCAACTCGTTTTACGTTTATATGTCACGTGCTCTCAAATCAGTTGCTCTCTGCAATGCTCTCTGTTCAGCTTGGAAAGTCTGTTTTGACTATATTGGCAGCTACAGTACTTAATAATGTTGATGGATATATTAGCGTGATTATATTAGGATATATTAGCATCGAACCTGCTGGCCTGACACTCCAGCGCAGACCCTCCAGAGTTTGCAGGGTGATTGAGAAAACATAAAAACCATTACCGAAGGAATTGTAAGGAAAGAAGTGAATGGGTGGGAGTTAAAATTAATTTCACCCGCAGGCTTCGCAAGGGATTAGAGCGACCAGAGCATAAGTTCACGGCGAAGGCTACCGATCAAAGAAAGGACTGTCAAGAAAATATCAGGGGCGAGCGGCTAGGCGTCTGGTCACCACCCCTGACATTTCGAGTAGGTTATGATCGGGGGAAGTGCTCAAATGTTTCCTTTTTCTATCTTCACATCTCGTCACTATCTCCTTCATGAGAGATCCCTAATCATAAACTCACTGCAACTTCTAAGTGCTCCATTACTGATTCTCCAAAGTGCTCTGAAATAATGAAAAAATCGTATGGTGTTGGCTTACCGATTTTTGGATTGAATGATAAATTATTTTGTTTATGACCTCGAAAACTGTTAATATTATTAGTTTCGTAGGTGTAATGCATTTTATTTCCCGCGAGATGGTGGTGTACTTCTCACAAAAAATGCGAAATCCGTCCCCGATCTACACATCGGTTTGCGTAGTTGCCCACTTCTAGTATCTCTGCTAGGGGGTACCGCTCCAGCTGGGACAAGCTGGAAGCTTCCGCTTGTCTCCCGATTTCTGTGATAGTGCAGAGAGAGAGAGAGAGAGTATGTGTGTGTGTGTGCGCGCGCGCGTGTGTGTTTGCGTGTGTGTGTGCGTGTGCGTGCGTGTGTGTGTGTGTCTGTGTGTATGTGTAGACATGTGTGTCCGTGTGTGTGTGTAGGGGGAGATGAGGGTATAACAATGAAATCTCACGCGTAGCACGTAGTACGTGGCCATTTTGTTAAGACTGCTCCATAATTCGCCTGGGATTTACCGGAGAAACCACGGAAAACTACCGGACGGACCGATCACTAGTGTTCTCTTCCAAATAGCGGCTAAATTCGACCTAGTAGAAACAGTAGTTTCCCTGAGACATTTCAGCCGGCTCGGCTTGCCGAGGGAGCACAGAAGCGGGCAATGCGGGCGGTGGACTGTGGCGATTGGTCGAGGGAAGGTGAGGGAGAGCAGCGAGGGCTGAGGCGGCAGAACCAACCCCCGATTACGGAGTGGTGAACGGGGAGGGCCGGATTAGTTAGGAATTACGGGGTTAACGCTCGCGTTTGGGGTGGAGTGTCTCTGCATGAAATATTCAGGTTGCCTTCTCCGTTGCGCTCGCCTCTTGTTTCTCTGAAGCTCTTATGCAGACCTGAGCGCACTTTCCGATTTCCCTGGGAGCCAAGTCTTTGTGTTTCTATTTCCATACTTTGTTTATTAATTCATGCATTTCTTCCCTCTTTACCTATCTGAAATGTATATTTTATTTCTACCATTTCCCAACTCTCGCGCCATTCTAGTGTATTCACAAATACTTTCATTCCGCCTGTTTACATTTCATCTACATTCTTTAATATTTCTGCAAATTTTCCCATCACCCTCATTGCTAGTCCTGTTTTTGTTACTTTATTATTGTTTTAGGAATGTGTTTACTTCCCTTATGTTTATTTAACAATTTGATAAAATCTCCATAAATTCTCTCGATTCCCATCCATTTTCTCATAAAATATCCAATTTTTAGCCACCTTAGACGTGAAATCATTCCAACATCTTCTTTTTCTTGAAATTTGACATCTACCATTTCTCACTACTCATTTTCCTTTCGTTCTCGTCGGCACCACCTCCAGTTTCTTAGATTTTCTTTCAGAGTACCACACGTCTCCATTAAAACTGGCTGCCTGCCTGTTCTCACTGTGCGCATGGCCTGCTCGGATGTCAGGCGGTAACCGAGCGGTAATTAGCAGCAATGGCCGCGTTCTCTTTCGACCTCCCCTCTTGTCGGCACAAAGGACTGCAAAGCTGCTTGTCGGGAATACTCATCGCTCAGGAGACTCACGGCGCACACGTTTAATCCCCATGCTGGATTTCGCTTTGAATTTCTCGACTTTTTCGCTGCTGGGTTGGAGAAAGCAGGAGCGTCAGTTCTGGTTGTATAAAATTCTTTTGATATGATCCATACAAACGACATTACAAACATCTCTTTGGGAATTTCAATTTCATTAATTCTTTCGTTTCATTTTGATTTTTTGCTAATAACTGTACAAATGATAAGCAAATATCGTAACAAATAATCCATTTAAAAGTAAATGATATAATATGTACTGACAATTTATCAAATTACAAAGAGGCACTGGCCCTAGAAAAGGCAAATTAGCATCTGTACAAACTATTTGTACGAACAAAGTCCTATGTATTTTATTGTTCTACGAACTAATGCAGAGCAATGAAAGCAAGCACGTTTGAAGAGATATATGTCAGGCCATTTATTTACATTGAACGGTTTTTCTTTCCTACCAAAGCAGACGTAAAAATATCTATTCGCACCAAAATCAAAACAGAATCGTATACGATTTTCAACACAGTGTCGGAGGTAATAATGCACAGGAACGGAAATCATATTAATTATAACGCTCTTAGAAAAAAGGTGGCCAATTTGAAAATATATCCGGACCCATATGTTGTACCTCCTTAATCCTTTAACTGACCATACTCGGTTGCCGAGCTCGGTTCATGTACAGCTCGACTGTACAAATCTCTTTGCTACTATCGACATCTTTCAGTTTGCCCTTACGCAACCCCGATCCCGTTCAGACCAGAGCATTCATAACGGCGACTGCCCCTTTATCTTCAACTTCCTTTCGGAAGTATAGAGAGAGTCGGACTGTCGTAAAACGGGGCTCAGCGGCGACTGGGTACCGGAAGGGTTCATTGGAGGCCCTTTTAGTGAAAACACACACACACACAGCGGAGACCAGAGAAATATTTTCTTTTTAAAAACGCGGACCCCTTTATTCCGCCATTTAAGTCGGGGCGGCGCTGTAAAGTGGATGAATGAGCGGCGCGAGGGGAGAGGGTGGGGTGGGAGCCGGAGGGGTGGAGGCGAGGGGCGGCCGAAGCTGGGGAGGGAGTGCGCCACAAAAAAGGAAGGGGGTTCGACGTTTGCGCGGAGAAAGAGATGAAGAAGAAGGAGAAGAAGGAAAGATGCCAAGATTGAGGAGCAGTCGGGATCGAGGGTGCGTTGCAGGAGGAAGACACTGACAATGAATGGGGTGGAAGGGGAGGGGCACAGGGCGGGGAGGAAGGAGGGACGAGGCGACAGACACCACGACTCACAGTGAACAGAAATGGCACCCGTATTGTAATTTCAAAGAAAGTGTTTCAACAGTCAACTGTTTTAATGCGTAAGATATATAGATAAAAACTAAACATGGAATAAATGTTTTCATTAACGTTTATAAACGTTTTTATTATTTTTTTCACTTTTAATTGCGAGGGGTTAGCAATATAGCTTGTAACTATGATTCCTTTTTAAAGAAAGGTACAATACAAAGATTTCATCCCTTTAGCAGACATAACATCATTTTAATGTCGGTAGTTACATTGCAAACTTAATTTATTCTTTTCTACTTCATTTTTGAAATTGCCTCCGCATTTGAAATTTTCCTGTTTCATTCCTTGTAATTAAATTATTTTCATTTGAAAATCATTATCATGCTTCTAAACAGAGAAAAAGAAACGTTTCGGAATGGATTTTCTTCCTTGGGCATCTTTTCGCCTGTTTCGGACCAGTGTGCACCGCGCCCTCCTGCCCCGCCGTCGCTGGGGCGGGAATTCAATTAAGCTCGGACGCAGCACCCAGAGTGCGGACGCCCGCGCGCGGCGGAGATCCGGAGGCGTTGGCCCGTGGTCAGGAGAGGTCCAAGTTATTGGTTGCTATGTATGTGTTATGCGTCGACTTTCATTCATGACAAAAATATCACGTTTTTCAAATACATTTCTTTCAATATTTAATATTAGTTGACAGTATGCAACAAACGTAATGAAAATGGACACAAAATACCTCTCAAGAAATACGGTTAAATTGTTAAAAAAAGTTAATGAATTATCGCGGATTTTTTGAGTTTTTATTCATTAATAAATGTGGTGAGATATGAATTCTAAACAGTTTTGTGAGTTCTTCATAAAGTGGTGTTGATAAACAAAAAAATGGCGCTTCTAGGCTTTGTTAAGACATCGATCTAATAGTTATAGAAATTTAAATTATAATAAAGTCATTACTTGTTTTAAAATTATTTTTAATATTTCGTACGCGAGCGTTATTCGAAAATAAGTGTGCTTCATTATCACTAACGCATTTTGTTCTTCTCTTTGTCACCATAGACTTGAGAATGCCTCTTGCAATTCACAACAGACTGACTTTCGATATTGCATGTTGCTCTTGGATGTTTTGTTTCGACCTTGGCATCTCCAAAAGACAAGCATTTTGTTGGAAATTCCAGGAATTCCCATATTTCCCAAAATATTTGGAAGCGTAAATTATTGAGTGACGTGCTCAAACGTGAACGTATATTTGTCTTCCAGTTTCATAACGTTCTCCCCTACAAGGTCGTGGTAGTCGGTGGACAGAATCAAGAAAGAAACCAATAATACATCTCGGAGAACAAGACGGCTTGGGACAAGACGTCTCCCCTCGCGTGCCAGAGCGAACGATTTCGAGGGCCGACGGAGTGGGAAAAGAGGAAGCTGCTCACCGACACATCACTTTTTAACCTGTACGGGTACCTACAAATTCTATTAGTGACACCGTTTCTTCATACTGTTCGTAATTGTCTTATGGTAAACATTTGTAATGCGATTTTGGACATCTTTTCAAAACTAACTCTGATTGTAACATAGACGCCAGCAAAACTTGGGCACAAAACGCTCAAAACTTTGCCTGCAAACTATTCTTCCAAATTATTTGCTGTTATATCGAGTATTCCTCAGTTGTGTACTATATTTATTTTAAGCATTATCTGATAACATTTCAAATTTATATTTTTAGTCTACATGGTCCAAATTTCCATCGGTTCGGCAGAACACATACATTCTTCTTACGAGAACCGCGTGCTAGACTTCTCCTCCAAGTTCAACGGAAACAGGCATCAGCCTGCCTTGGCCTGGGGATTATTCAGTATTCCTCGCGCGTGGAGAACGACTGTCTGCCCGGCTGCGGAGCCGCGATGCACCCGAGAGACCGTCGCTGCCACCGCCGCCGCCGCCGCCATCCCCACAGCAACCGCCCCCGCCCCCGCCCCCGCCCCCGCCCCCGCCCCCGCCCCCGCCCCCGCCACCGTCACCGTCACCGTCACCGTCACCGTCACCGTCACCGCCACCGCCACCGCCACCGCCACCGCCACCGCCACCGCCACCATACCCGCCCCACCCCGCCCTGTCCCCACAATACCCCATCCCACCCCTTTCCCCCCGTGCCGCCCCCGCCCACCCCACCCCGCCCCATTTCCTCCCTGCCTTGCCCCCGATTCCCAAAGTCAACCCCATCGCCATCGTCACGACCATCACCCCGATCTCCCATGAACGTCACCACTACTATATCGGCCGCCACCACCATCCACCACCTTCCTCGCCAATTCCTGTTGTCCCCCCTATAGCTGCCGTCGCGTCATATTTCTCAAAACATTGGCCACCACATGACCCTAACTACACCCATACCCCATCCGAATTTTCCGCCCTCGTCACCACCGCCATCACCCCGCCACTCTCTGGACCTGCATCTTTAGTGGCTCAACCGCCATCCCTCCGCCACTCTCTGGAGCTGCATCTTTAGTGGCTCAACCGCCATCCCTCCGCCACTCTCTGGAGCTGCATCTTCACTACGGTCGCAACCGCCGTCCCCGCCGCCGTCACATTATGCTTTCCGGGGAAGCCGCGGCGCAGCGCGGCGATGCGGCGTGGCGGTGGTGGCTTCGGCGACGCGTGGGCGGAGGGGTGGCCCGGGGTCCCGCGGGCAGATCGTGACCAGGGCGGCGGCGGCGGCGGCGGCGGCGGCGGCGGCGGCGGCGGCGGCGGCGGCGGCGGCGGCGGCGGCGGAGCGCGTGCCCGGCCCCGCCGGATGACCCTGACCGTAACTGGATGACGCTTCCCGCCAACGGATGTTATCCGCCCCGCAGCGCCTTTTCCAGTGCACCGCCGCGCCGCTCGCCCCGTCTGCTCCGGACTCATTTCTTAACCTTTCAAGCTGATCGTTAACTATTTGCGGTAATAATGTTACTAGAAAATGTCAGTGTGTCATCTTCCCTTTTCTACGAAATCTGAGGGTGTGCAATTTATTTTAGTCGCTTTCGTTGGTTGGTTTTTCTGATACACCGTCTTTTCCACACCACCCCACCCCACCCCTCCCCACCACCCAATCTTCATTCCTTTAATTGCTTTCATTTTCCGCTCGGATGAAACATTAACTTTAGTACTTGCCAGCGTGTATCTGCTCATCCGAAAGAGACGTCAGAATATATTCATCCATTGTACTATTAGTCTTCATGAAACGTAAATAAGAAATGACGAAATTAATCTATATACTTATGGCTGATACTATCATTACATGTTATCAACAAATAATCTCAAACTTGTCGATATACGTAACATTACGAGTGAATTTGAGGACAAATCCAGAAGTTTACTTGTTTATTCATTTTTGAGTCAGAATTAAACACCTGTGATCAAGACTACTTGTGCCGACGATCTAGTTACCGATTTGAATCACTATTTGGCAAGGATGCTCCATCTATCTCGTTCATATCAGTTGTTTTGAGTTCTACTGTCACACTACTGTCACCACATACAAGTTGTCTTCATGTTCTACTGTCACCACGGACTAGGAGTTAGATTGTTTCACTAAGATGAACTTTTTTGGAAGTGTTCGGTACAAGCCACCAATTGGCGGGATGAAGCACTAATAATAAAAAAAATTAAAAATTCCAAAGTTAGAATCAAACATTCATTGAACGAGAAATAAAAATTGTTACTGAATCACATCTAATGCATTCTCGTAGTGCTTTCTTTCACAGTAGGTCATAAGAACGAGGAAGAAACAAACGAAGTACAACAGTTCCCCACGGTTCTGCGCCCTCGCAGCATCTGGAGCCGAATCGCCAAAACGAGTCGAATCACCGCAGAGTGTCCGGACGCATCGCATCCATCTGGCGGCCTCCGGGCGACGAGAGGCGGCGGCGGCGGTGGGGCGGCCCTGGAGGGCGTCCGTCTGGGCGGCCTCCCAGGGAAGATGATTAAATGGGGGCAACAGCCTCCGACGTAAATTACAGATAAGAGCCCCGAGGTGATTTACTCCCGCGAGTCAGAATGGGATTAAGAAGTTCGCGGTGTCGGAGAAGGAAGATTTGTTGTGGTAAATAAAAAGGACCGTAATATATGTCCCGATCCGGACCCTCTCTTCCGGAACAAAGGGACGCTTCACTTTCGTTTTCGGTCTGTAAATAAATCCAGTCGATTCAGTTTTTTTCTTTATTTTCGTCGCCTCACAAAGCGACGCGGAGAGCGTGGGCGGGTGTCTGGCTGGATGGGAGACGCTCTTTTCAGAGGGTGGGTTCGAGAAGAGGATGACCGGGTAGACGCCGCCCAGGGGTGTACTTGAAGGCACAGGATGAGGGGGAGAGAGAAAGACTAGGAAATATACGAGATATCTTGAAAGTAAAAGTCATGAGGTGCTGTAAATGGCGAGTGGGCCATACTGAGATGGGTAAAGGATAAATACAGAGAGATAAAAAGAAGTTTAGGTACGAAGAAGAGAGAGAAAAGTTTAAATTGATTGTTGGGAAAAAAGAATGTGAAATAATGAAAACAAGATGATGGCGCGGGAAAACAATAAATAAGGACGAGAAGAAATTATCAGAGAAAGAAAACTCACCGCAAAAAAATAAATCTCGGCAAAAAAAATTATGAAGAGCAATATTCCGTGAAAATGAAGCTAAAAGAAAGACGTGGGTGATGTTGGAATAGCATTATGAATAGAAATTGATATAAGCAGAGAAATATAAACTACATTATACGGAATAGAGCAAAAAATGTGTGAGGAAAAAGAATGAATGAGGAGAGAAGCCACAAAAACAGCAAAGGGAAGACGTGATCTGTCCCCACCATATTGGCTGTTTCCGCCAGCGGCGCCTTCGGGTCCAAGACGGCGCGCCGTTGGTGTGGGCTGCGTGGTATTGGAGAGGATTTAGGCGACGTGACCGCCATCTGTAACTCGCGCGGGGCCGCGGGGTTACGTAAGAAGCGGTAACCGCTGCCACTGCCGCCCCTACTCCATCCCTACCGCCCCTGCCGCCCCCGCCGCCTCCTTCTCCACCGCCGCCCCGCCGCCGCCCCCACCATGCAACGCCCACTTTCCCTCGGCAGCGCGGCGCCCCCACTGCGGTGGCTTTGAACTCGCGTCGCGGCCGCGTGCTCGGACGCCGGGCGCCTGTGAACTTGGCCGCCTTTCCTCAAGAGCGAGTGAAAGTGACAGTAGCTCCGGCCAGGCGCCGCCGCCGCTGCCCGCCGACGGCGGAAGCTGCAGGCAAGACGGGCTCCGCGAACTTTCCCTCTCGAGATTGCTGGAGGCGCTCGGCGCGCCCCCTAGCGGAGAGGGACGAGGGTTGCGAGAGGGAAAGAACGATAGGAAGGAGGGTGCGAGGACGGCCGCGGCCGGGCGGGCCCCTCGTATCGTGATAGGCGGGCGCGCGCCGACTCCGAGAATGCTATCGGCGCTCCTAAACACCAACAATGCTGCCGTTGCCGTCATCACTCCCAGAAGGCTGCCTTCCCTGCGTCACAAGACCCTCTCTGCCTTTTCAGTCACCTCCTCCATCATTGCCGCCTCTGGCTGCCCCATTAACACCACACTTTCCATCAGTCCAGCTGCTGGCACAGCTCCCCTACCATCACTTCGTCAGCGCCGACGCCCCCCTCGCTTCAATCAAATTAGCCGCGCCACCGGCAGAATCTATGTCTCGCCATCAGCCACGTGTGACCAATCAATAGTCATCAATCAGGAACTGTCATCCCACAACCACTAATCATCATGACGGTTTTGCCAGATCTCCCTCAATTGTGGGGAGGGGTTTGCAGCTCATGCCTTTAAACAACATTTAGGTAATGATCTCTTTTTCCCAATAAGTGTGGACAGGGAATATGAATTTAAACGAAACTAGGAATATAGATAAGGTCTCAAGTATGATTTCGCTCTAATATTGTAATTAGTGGTGGATGGTAGTATTAAACAACGATATGAAAGTTGAATACTA